>VXAU01003316.1:659912-770743 GCA_013399695.1 Formicarius rufipectus
TTTTTTTTTTTTTTTTTTTTGCTTGTGTGGACAGTGCATCTCTTTTGAATGTAGTTCAAAAGCTGTACCTGCGGATGGTCTTTATCCTTTTTGTTATGATCATAGCAAAGACAGGTATACAGTGTCCAGTGTATTTTGGTCTGACTGATGCTGGATGAAGGGTCATGTTTCTTTCCCTGGGGGTAAGTATCACATCAATATATCTCTTAAAACTGAGTCTCATTTGATTCTAGTTCTTTCAAGAAAGATAAAAATCTGTCAGGCATCTAGCCTTTTTTTCACATTGTGAATAAAATGCTAGAATTCACTGCTAAAAAAGGAAAAAAAAGGAAAAAAACCCAAAAACCCCAAACCCTAAACATTCCTCCAACTTATTTGCCTGTGGTACCATCAGGCATTTTCATATTATCCTGTCATTTAGGAAGCTGAGGTGAGAATACTCACATTCATATTCATCTAAACTCAAAGGTTATAATATTATAAAAAAATGCCTCCACTTCTCTAGGACCACAGACAAAAAAACAGCCATGGTTTGTATTACTTACATTAGCTGTAAGATTTATCCATCATTTCACTTCTGACTTCTATTACTACAGAATTTGCATACTGGTATGTAGGACATGACAGAGTATTATTACAATTTGTTTAAGAAAAGGCGTAAGAAATATGCCAGATAAGCTGTAGGTCTTGGGTCACTTTGATGCCATATGTAAAGGGCTGAGGTGAATAATGATGCTTAGGTTTAACAAAAGAGGACAGAATAGACTCTATTCTAGACTTGAGGAGGACTATCCCACAGACCAGAGAGACTATCCAAAGGGTCTTTTGTCCTCTGCATTCCCTGTATCTACTGCCTTGCGGAAAGAGGGTGATAGCAGAACTAGATGTTGCCAAAATGCATATATAGCATTGAAATAGTGCCAGTAGTAGCAAAGTGGCAAGCAGAAATTGCAGACTATTGTTTTATATTAGTAAAACTTAGGGATTTGACTTGGGTGTTAGCAAGGTCAGGAAAAGCAAAGAGTTTGAGAAACAAGACTTTTTATTTTTCCTGTGAGCAGACCTTCACTCATATCTGATAATTTTATTTTACTATTTCATAGGCTCAAACATAGTTCTGTGAACAGGGATTCTAACCCTTTCCCCTCCTTTTCTCTCCTCTCTCTCTACTCTTTTATTCTCTTCTTTTTCTCTGGTTGAATTTACCAATGTCAGTAAAACAGAGAGTTAGTAGACATCTTAAATGTTAACATTATGTTAGAAATAGATTTGAAGTGATTAGTTCGTAAGGTAAGATAGGTAGGAAAATATTGATATGAGTTGTGTGACAAGAAGAATGAAAAACAGAGAATAGAAATTATACAGAAAAACCCAACCAAACAAGCTCATTGTCTCAAAAATGCACCATAAATACAACTCTCTGTCCTGAAGTGTGATAAGGTGAAAAAGGAGACACGTAAAAAAGTTAGAAGGCCAAGAATGCTTTATAACTTTGGTTTCATAATCTAGTAACATGACATCTCATTTTAAAAGTAATAGATTTAGGAAGCTAGCTGTCTTCTAAAAAAATGTAGATTTGATTACATATAGAACAGTACTTCAGTTTCTTAATTTGCCAAATGGAAAGAGTACTGCCTATAAATCAGAATAACATTCTGGAGATAAGCAAAGCTTGCTGTTCAATGACATTTGGAATACTTATTTGAAATTTTCAGATGAGAACTGTTGTCTTAGTAAGAAATATTTTCTGCTCATTTTTACACAGCTGCAAAGGACAAGATGATAACACATAGACACTAAGTTCCCTAAATCAGCCTATCTTGCAGAAGTCACTGGAACTTAAAATTAGCCTTCAGATTACCTCTTTGTAGAATCAAAACCTCCAGGTGAAAGCAGCCCTAATAAACTTTCTGACTGTACCACTTCTTTCCCATATAAGTCTAATTGAAAAAAGGCAAAAAAACTTTATAAATTTTGTATAGGACTCCTGCTGGCCCAAAACACAAGCTCAAAGTTAGCATATGCTAATTATGCAAATCCAGCATTCATAGCAGTTACTGGTGGGACATTTCTAGCTATGAACAAATCTACACTTCTAATGCCATGATTTCTCTGCTGGGTCAAGTGACTAGTTACACTATAGGATCTTATGTGTCTGATTATAGTATGTTTTAGCAGTTATCTGTTACGATATGAATCTCTAAATAAAATAGCTTTTAGAGTGAGAATTCCTTTGTTACCATTAAAAACATGACTATAGAGAGATGTTGAAAAATACCTGATGATCAGTCTTTCTGTTGATGCTATGATAGATATTTTCTATAATTCTCGTGATTATAAAGATAAAATTATTAATGAATAATAAAGGTGATAGTGTAAGTTAATTGTGTCATTGCAGGTGGTCATTTTAATTGCTACCTATGAGAGCACAAGCTATGCAGTACTGTTTGCTCTTAGAGAATCAGACACTGCAAAGTGCAGAATGAGCTATTGCCTTACTATCTTTCTTCAATTTAAATGTAACTTATTAACACCTGTTAAACAGAGCAGTAAGCAAAAATTACTTTGCTAGTGCTGACCTGTACAAATTCTAATTTCAACAAAGCACTTCTGTCACCACCAATATGATTGGAAAGTTAAAGCTGTACAGATGAATAAAGGATAACAGCACATGCTCAAAACCCAGAAAACAAATCAGCTGAGTGAAGGTAAAACATTTTAGTTTTTCAGAAAGGTTGATCAATTGTCTGGTAGTGGGCTTGTCAGAAGAAACTTTGTAGGAATCTTCCTCTGTTTTTGCCAGCTCTGATATTGCAAGTTTATAAAATAGTCCTCCTACAGGTATGCTATAGACTCTGATTGTCTCTATTCCACAGTATCCCATCTGGGAAATAAGATCCCAGATATCCCAACACATTTATGTTATTTCTTTCCTTTTCAAGTGCTTAGGTTGGTTTGGGGTACCTTGTTTTCTTCGACCACTGTGCAAAAACTTATTCTTATTCTTCATCCTTTAATAAAATGCTATAGAGTGCAAAAATGACCTGAAAAAAAAAAACACCAAAAAACTGTTCAGGGTTTGTTTTGTGTTCTTCCCAGCTTCATAAGGGGATAGCCAGCACATAAAAAAAATCAGTGTTTTTGTATCACATATGCTCAGGACATGAGCCTAGGGGTAAGTCTATGTGCACAATCTGTCCTTTAATTCTTGTACATCTTGTAATGTTCATTTAGATTTGTCCCACGTTGAGACCCATCTGAATATTCCTCTAAGTAATTCAATTGCATAGCCTATCAATTTTTCTGCAATATTGATCACTTTTCCCTGCTGATTTCTCTTGCAGTGTATCCACACAGCAGTGGAATTTTAAAAGTATGGAAGACAAATTTGCTTACCTGATATTTTCAAAAACTTACAAAGTTCCAGGTTTCTTCACAGATAAATTATCTTTTGCCACCATAAAAGATTAAACCATGGGTATTCTTGTTCTTAAAAACTGCTGAGCAGTTACTGAAATAAGTTCTGTGTGTGTTGCAAGGGATAAATACCTGGTAATAAACCATATCTCAGGTGGGCCAGAGAAGTAAACAAATGTGTAAAGTGTATTCCTAATATTTATCCTCATGAGCCAGGAAATGCAGGTACATTGTCATTGCTGAACCTAAGCTGAGCATATGTTTTATACATGACTATAAAAAAATGGATAGTTTTAAAAGAGTTGTATTCATGAGTCATATTTCTTGTGTAGAGCATACCACAACAAATGTTTCAAAAATAACTATGCTAGTGGCAGAAAAGAAAAAAAACCTGAAACAACAAACCCATCATTTGCAGGAAAATCCCCATGCCTCTTGGGAATGTCAAATATTTTTCAGAAGATAGATTTATCAAATACCTGCAATCTTTTTTGAAATTACATTATTTTAGACAAGGATTATATGTACCTTTATAATCCTTTTGAGTCAATTAAAATAATTATAACTACTTTAGAAACCTCCCAATACATTATTGAATGTAGGTAGATGATGTTCATGATCTTTATATAATTAGGAAAGTCTTGTTCTTAATAGAGAGAAAAAAAAAAAGACTTACATTCCAGATCAAACTAGCAATTGCTGCTAATTTGTTCCTTGGTGCCTTAAATGACAATGAAAAATTCACCAAGAAAGCTCATAGTTTCCTGTCATCTTCAGTTAAACTTGGCAAATTTTATCTCATCCCAGTCCTCATTACCTCTTCATTTATCTGATAACTGTGTGAATTTGTATTCTTTTCCCTGAAGCATCAATTGCATGGAAAAATGGGAACCATCTAAGATTTGAGAATCGATGCAAAGTATTGACAGGTTGTGAGGTACAAGACTGCACAAATAGCAGTTACTAATAGAGAGGGAACTATTCTAGTAAAGTGACTTTACCAGTGCATCATACTGTTTTTCTTTGTAATTCTAGTCAAGTCTTTTTCTATTTTCAGCTTAACAATGAGAGGAAACAATGTATTTTTGAAATCTTCCATACAACCCAGAAGAACACTAGTTTTCTGGTCTCAAGAGAATGATCTACTGCTCCTGGTACCATGTTTCTGCCCACTAGCCTGTCTGTTGTGTACTGCTGTGACTGGTATACAGCACTTGCTTCCTGAAGGTACTGTTCCTCACCATGGAGAAAATGCAGCATTTAGGAAGTTAAAAGGGTTCAGCCTTGTGAAAACTTGAGATTTGTTTTTGAAAATTGCTTTATAAAGGCTTTCACTGGGTTTTTGATTTCCAGTGCTGCAGATTGCAGATGCGTTTCTGACAGTCTCTGAACACTTCTGTGTCACAACACAGATATAACCACTAGTTTGGTCTCTGAGATGACTGTAAAAGTTCTACTAATGATCAGTTAAAAATAGATAACCTCAAAGAGACACTTAGGAAGGTATTCTAAATTAGGACCTTGTTGCAAGAAGAGTGCATAGAGATTCTATAGGAACAATGTTGTTCCTTTGATGTAGCCCACGTGACTGGAGAATGAATTGATGTAAAGCTGGTTTTACTTATTTTATCTCCTTTGGTTGTCTTCACAACACTCCAATTCTTGGTTTAGGTTATATCAATTGGCATTCACCTAAGAATATTTCTGATTTAGAAAGCTTTTTCTCTTTAGCATTTATAAGTATTCTTAATACATTTTTTTTCACTGTATGCTCCCTGTGCCTCAGAGGTACTATTGCCCTTTAATTTCCAGTTCATTGTGTTAAAAGCCAATCCTACTAATGTGTACTGCTTGCAATTTTTGTGAGTTCTAGTCAGAAATGTTCTTTTTTCTCCACCTTTGTATTAGTGAAAGTTAAATGACTGGAGAGATTACACTTTTTTGCAACTTTTCACAGTCACAGTAAGTTTGTTAATGGCTTATATTTTCTCCTCTCTTGTTATCTGATTTAAACCAACAGTTTCATATTATAAACAGACAAGTTCTATACAAAGATGGAGTTAATGCTTTGAGATACCTGCTGATATCCTGTATGTACAAGAGCAAAGAGAAGTTAAATTTTAAATGAAGAAGGGTTTCAATAACAAATACTTGGGGAAGTACACTCATGAAAAAGCTAATTTAATGAAAAAGAATTACATAGAATAATAACATGCACAGTAAGTTTAGTCTTGTGAACATGATGTATTTATACATACATTCCAAGCTGGAAAAGCTTTTGTTAAAGAAACGAGAATAACAGCTTCAAAATTTCAGCTTTGCTTCAGAACTCCAGACTTAGTAATGCTGCAAGAATCCAAAGATCAAAAGAATCAACGTTGTGTGAATCAGACATTCAGCTGACATAAATCAGGACTGATCTGTTTAAAACAATGGGACTACTGAACTACACCAGCTGTGGATGTGGCCTCATGTTTTTAATTCTATAGAACAAGTTACTCTGTGCTACATTCTAAACTGCATCCAGTGTATTTATTAATTGCATGCGCAGGGCAAGAGATTTCCTCCTTGGCAGCCTGTTTTCTAAGCAGGGAAAGCAGGATCCAGGCTGGGAGAAGACAAAGTACTCTGCTCTCCCTGTAATGATCTGGATTCAACACGCTCCCCGGCTGACAAGGGGAAGCAGCACCTACATTGCTCATTCTGCTCCCTGTCCATGCCTGGCAAAAAGCGTATGAGAAGGAGCATTGCCATCTTGACAGAAATTCACAAGAGGCCATCATAATTTCCTTGAATCCATGTAGGAAAGGTGGTTGATGTCTTTATTGATCAACTTGCTATCTTCTCTTAACCATTACCTGTCATATGACTGCATATGCACACATTAAATAATGGAAAGTTAGCCATAACACTTTTTTAAAAACAATATAAATGGAAGTGAACTTTCTTCTGAGGTGATTTTTGGAAAACCTAGATAAAGACAATAAATTGTTTTGGAGCTCTGTGTATAGCTCTCTGTCCATCTACTGATGACAATATACAGAAATAGGCTGTCAGCGTTTTAGAGAGCTGTGTAATCTGCCCTTTTGTGAAAGAGTCAGCTAGTCAAACGAGACATGTTAGCTTTTTAAATAAAAAATTACAAATGTGAAGCCTGTAGTCTTTTAGGCAATATGAGAAAGTGGTTTGCAGCTCTTGCTGACAGAAAGTTTTAGGTAATGGCTAATCTAAATTTAATTATGAAACTACCAGTACATCCATGACCAAGAGAAGCTTGTTTCATTCTTATTTGTGTCAGTCTAATCTCTTCCCATTGTAAATATTTTCTTTTTGAGAATAAACAAATTTTAATTCTCAGGTTTTCATCCCAAGAGGAGAAAGTCTGACCATTTTCTTTGGTGTCCATTTACACTGGTGTCTTTCTCTAAAAATGTCTTTTCAGACAAGGCTCAGAATTATGTATGAGAAGTTACTTTGCAAATTTTTAAAGCTTGTACATAGACCTCATCCACTTCCTTTTTTACAAAGAGATTACTTTACTGAAGTATTGTGCTTGTGATTCACCACCTCTCTAAATTCATTTATTAAAAACAGCTACCTACAAGTTTGTCTTACTCTCTGTAATTATCCTCACTGAATTAAATTCTTTTTGATTCATCAGTTTTCCAGTTTGAGACAACAGATTTGAATTCTGATCTTAAAGCTTACTTAAACCCTTTTATATCTTGCTACTATAGGTGCAATAAGTGTAGTGAGGAGTTGCTTTTTTTTTTTTTGAAGCTGTAGGGAAAACAATACTAGATTTTTTAAGAAACAAATGGTTTCAGAAGAAAGTTACCTGAGGCTGTGAAAATGCAAAGCAAAATTTATATTTTAGATGAATAAAGTAGTCATCAACCAAGACCCTATTCTTAGCAGGAGATCCAGAGCCTGTTTCAGGCTGAAAAATGCTTGGTTACTTAAATCTTGCACAAATAAATATGTATTCTAATAAATTTCTGCTGTCAATGACACAGCAACATTTTTACTCAATTGTCAATATTTGTGTTGATTATATAGGGATATGAAAGGTCCCTTTTGTCAAGTGGATTTAAATATTTTGTGGGGTATTTGTTTGTTTGCTTGTTTTTGTGTTTATAAGTTTATGAAAATGGTGTACATCAGTCTAGTATACTTCTTGGAAAGGTGACAGTCAAAGTATAGTAGCAATTTTTTTGGGGAAAAAAAAAAGCTTTCAAATCGAAATGGAAATGGACTTTCTTTCAAGTAAGGTGATAGAGTGAAAATTAACCATTCTGCAATGAAAATTTTATAATTCTGACTTAGATTTGTTTTCAACTTTTACTATATTTCTTTTAAATAATTTTCACCAATACCATTGATTGGAGCTTGACATGGGTTTTGCATCTATATACACCATAGGTATTAGGATAACATAACCTGGGAACAAAGCTTTACTGAGTGAATTTTATGTCTATGGAAAAGTTATTTATTTCTGTAGAATTACATTATATATGAAAAATTAAGACCTTGCTCACATTAAGATCTTCCAGGAAGAGTGAATACTATAAAATTTCTTTAGGTAGGTAGCTACTCATCTTCCTCCCTATTTATTGTATTAATCAGAGCTAAACTCAAACATCTGCCTTTTCTTCATGTGCACAAAGACTAGTTAAAATACGATTTTGTTTGTTTGTTTTTGTTTCCAGCAGGTGCATTTACTTTATTCAGTTGTTTACTTAGAATGGTGGGGCCGGAGGTGGGAGAAATCAGGTGCTGTTGCTACTACTAAAATTTTCTAAAAGACTCCAGGAAAGCAAGTAGCAGTTTTGCAAATGACGTATTTCTCATGCTGCTGAAATGATGGAAGAGGAAGCTGTGAAGCTTTAACTTGATGAGTCCTTGTGGCAGTGCACAAATAATAATTCCTATTAATAAGACATATAATGTTTCCCCACATGGGTCCTGATCTGCAACTATTATGTTAATAAACATAGCTAATCAGTTTAATGTTCTTAGAGTGAGACAGGCAGTGAATGCCAATAGAGAGATAACAAGAAAGGACTCTTTTTTTACCAGTTTTATTGTGGTAGGGAAAACCTGAAAATCCATCAGTGGTTAATGAATACAGATTTGGAAAAAAAATCTGAAAAGATATTTTTTACAATAATATTACTTTGTATATCTTTGAGAGATATTTTACATTTTTAAAAAAGAATATGACTTCATTATGTAACTGTGAGATGTCAGTGTCTTGTTTCACTCTAAATTATTGACAATATTTAATAAATAACAATTTGATTTTTACTTTCTCAGAGAAAGTTTAGAAAAGCTGGAAGCTCAGGTATTTTTTACCTTACACTAAGCTATTACTTCCTTGTATTGTCATGGAAATTTGTTGTCAGTCTTGTCTTTTACCTCTTATTTTTCTATTTTTAGTTTACTCCTTCTAGAACTGTTATATCATTGAAATTTTGAAATGACTTTCCGTGGGCTGATGACTGAAGAATCTGACCACGAATGAGTAGGGGTGATGTTATTGAAAAAGACTGTGTTTTTTCCCTTTTTGGAAAAATTTAAATCTTTGGCTTACTTTTTATCTCATTACCTGGACTATTCCACATTCAGTTGAGGGGGTAGATCATGCATTAACATCAGCAGCAAATTCTGCTGTGATTTCCCTTTAGTGTAGTAAAATGAGATCCTACAATACAATGGACTGTTTGAACAGATAGACACAGTCTTAATTTTTACATCTTAGTTAGTATAATCCACATATTTTCAAACATATCAAAGATAGAAATATGCTTTTAATAACAAGATGTAATCTATTGAAAGGCTACAGGACAAATTTTAATGTCTTCATTAGGTCTCGTAGTCTTGCAGAGCTACATTAATACAGAGAAAAGAGAATGCAAAACACCAATTAGGTCACCTTGTCTGTCCCTCAGGGGATCAGTAAAGGATTGTTCCCTACAGTGTTAAATAATAATTTTATCTAATTAATCAACCCTGAAAAATGACCAATCAATTCAATCTCTCAATTAGTGAAACATTCTGTGAGACTTCTTGAATAAATAGGGTAGTTTTCTTTCCTAAGTAAGTGAGCTCTTACAAATTGGAAAAAAAAAAAAAAAAGAAGGATATTAAATGCATGAAAATAACATTTTAAAATTAAATTCTGGCAAAAATCAGCACTTTACCACTCTTTGAAGATTCCAGGACAGGATTTCATGAAGCACTTAGTATGGAGGAGTCATGTGTGTTAGATTAAGTGTTGTGAATTAAGCAGGCAATTGAGAATTAGCATCTCCTTTCACCTACCAAAATGATTTTGTGAATTATATGTCTGATTACAAGAATCCTCAGTTCTGGGTAGTTTGGTTTTTAGTTGTCAAGTCGTTGTCGACTAACACAAGTTCTATATTTCTCAATTTGTACTTTTAGTGAATATTTCCCAAAAAATTGGAGGACAATATGAATTAATTAAGTACACTTTGTGCAAATAATGAAATCAAGCTTTGTCCTAACAGAATCTTGCCAACTGTTCTGTTGGGTTCTTGGAATACAATTGAGCTATACACTGCCTGCATGTTTCATCCAGCAGCTTTGTTTTCCTGTAGATATTCTCCATCCTGAATATTCATTTCCCAGGTAAATCAGTATAGAGGAGAACTTAACAGGAGGAGAATGTTATCCTTATTTTCTGAAGTTGATGTATATGTCACAGTATAGACATTCCTGCTGCTTATTGAGTTTCTGTTTGGCTTGATCTGATACTTTCACATCCTTGGTGTTTTCTTGATTTTGGATGGCATTTTGACCAAATCCCTTGCTTTAGCAAAGTAACATTTTTTGTGTCTTGATGAAGGTGTCTCTTCCAATCGGATCTATTCTCATTTCATTTCACTTTTAATGTGAACTCTGCTGAAAGTAAGTTTCCCGGATATCTGGACTGATAATCTCTATCCTCAGTACCGAAATAAACCTATATCTTGTTTCCTACTAATGTAATTAGGAGTTTTGTCTAAGTGAAGATGAAAGAATTGTTCCTTCTGTATTTATATATTTCCCCAATGAATCCTCATTATTGTGTAAATGTATAGCCTACTTATGTTCATAAGGTAACTTTACTAGCAGTACCACATGTCCAGGTAATATTTAACATACAGAATCTCGTGAAACCTTTCACTCTCAGCAATGGATAATGTACCTGCTTCTGAGAGCCATAAGGTGTATCTTTACCCTTGATCAATTTGTATGACTATGAAAAGATTAGCTTCTATAATTATTCATATTCTCTCTATCTTATATGTAGATAGCTGAAGAATTCCCGGTGGTAAACAAGACTGGTCATGGCAAAAGGTGCTGAATTCAACAGATTTCAGATTTATCATTCCTTTTAAAGGTCACCACAGCAAGAAAATTTAGAAAATGAACTATTTAGAAGTACTTTTTCCTTGATAGTATTGAATTATTATTTTTTTTAACTTAAAGTGTTTATGCTTTAAGAATTTCCTGGCCTTGTCAAGGGGTTAGCTGTTGCAATTAGTTGCCACTTGATGCAAACAACCATCACTACTAGTTTTGACAATTACCAAATGTGCATTTATTGTGAGATTTCAGAGTGATTATTAAATTTTTTTTCTGTTTCTTTCTTCACTGCAAAGAGGTGTGTGATTGTATAAAATTAGAGAATCTAACTAGAAGTTCTCAGTTATAAATGAACATTGGAGACACTAAACTGGCTGACACAATTTAGAATAGCCTTCAGTATTATTTACATTGCATATCTCAAACAGGCAGACACGTTGGAACTATGGAGATGACTAAAACTTCATTAACCCTTGCAGAGTTACCCCATCTGGAGACTAGGAGGTTTTGAGTCTTTGACTTCCAGTATTCACAAAATTTTCTCCTTCACATATACAATAAAGCCAGGTCACTCTTATTGTAGGTATATACATTTTACAGATTTTTGCCATGGATTGTTTTAGGCTGTAAACATTTAAACCTTATATTCTATATTTTTATTTCTGGTTGCTTTAATTTGGACCTAAGTATAACAAATGAGTCCATTACTGTAATGTCTTTGGCTATACCTATATTGTTAAAATCAGTAATGCCATAGCATGTTCCCGGGTAGCAGAACACTTTTAGCACAGTCATCGGCATGGTGGATAAAAAGCATTTTTCCAAACAACTTTCAGCTATGATTCAGGAAAGAGCAAATGTCAGGGACAATTCCCAGTGAAAAACCAAATGAAGTCACATGGTTTGGGAGGCTGCTGGAGTCTGATGTTATGCTAAATATGCAGAAATATGGTGGAATTGGAGTGATCTGCACCTACAAAAAGATGTCTAGTGAGAATGTTTTTTCTGAAGATGAGAACATTTATTTTTAATTATAACAATTTTCAGCTACGATCATAGTTTCTCCCTTTTATTTCCTATTGGTTGAAATCCTTATGTCACAACATATTGGTTACAATCTAATTTTCTAAGTAGTTTATGTTTCTTGACAACTGTAGCTCCAATTGTTAATATATTTTTAAGGAGAGCCTGTAGGATTAAGATGTCAAGCACATTCATAAGTGTCCTTTTTTCTGGCTGACACTTTCATTGTCAGTAAAATTATTGTTTGCTACTGTCTTTCAGAAAGGGTGTTAAGGGTCAATTTGAAGAGTGGGATTTGAACTGCATGAGTGGTCAAACAATTATATCCTCAAAGACTCGTTATATTTCCATCATAACTTTAAATTTTCATAAATTATGTAGATTTTATATTGGGCATGTGTGCTACCTGTCAGTCTTTTTGTGTGTGTGTGTGTGTTTAATACATGGAAATACAGTATGATGTACTTTAACAAATAACTATTTTGCAGCTGTCAATCTTTCTCTTGCAGTATCCTTTTATCTACTACACACTTGAATAACCTGAAAGTTCTTGAAATTAACAGCAAAACTTGATAATTGTGCTGATCAGAACTCTTTCCAAATCAGAAGAAATGTCTCCAATACACAAATGATAAACCTTGCCTACCATCTGTAATGCAAATGCTACAACTAAAAGTCTTTTGTTGACTTGGGGTGTCTATTATGATAAAGTAGTGATCATTGTTTGCACAGATCATTTATGATCTAAGCTAAAATTTAAATTTCTTTCTCCCAAAGCACACATAAATCCAATTTGTTATTGAAAGAAAAGTCTGAAATGAAAAATCTGCAAAGAAATCCATGTGCAAAGAAAGATTATTTGAATTCTGCAGTTGCACTCCAGTTTAAACAACTCAGCTTGATTAGCTGGTAGAATATTAGTTATGCTAGATTATAGGAACTGAAAACTGTTTTGCTAATTAAGAGATTCAATTAAGAAGATCTGTTCAGCTGTAGCTTGCAGATATGTCTTATTTTCAGGGAGAGAGTTGTTAAATGTCAAACAATTCTGAATCAAATTTTGTTGAGTCTCTAGTATCTATATTCAACATCTTTGTTAAGCTATAGAATTTCTTGTGGCTGTTTCCATTTAATTACAGTACCATGAGAAAGAAGAAAATTATCTTTCTGGCTTCAAGGGCAAGCTGGTGTCTTGTTAGTTTTTTCTTATACAGGTAAATTGAACTATTTATAAATTGAAGCTAAGCAGACCAGCAAAAGCAGTCCCTCCTGCCCTTACAAAATATATAGCAAATGGAAGAAATACATGGGGTTTTTTTCAATTTTCTTACCTTAGGTGAATTTTGTGTCAAGAAAGAATGGTCAACAGTGGATTTATTGATAAAACTCTGAACTTTGAAGACTGAAGTTAGCAGTTGACATTAAGACCAAAGTGACACACAAGAGGGAAAGACAAAATGAAAATGCATTATTTGATTATTTGAGTATATGCAGACCACACCTTCCCTCCTTTGAAGTGATCTTTCCAAACACTTTTTCTTACAAGAATTAGGAAAACAGCTGCATTATGACTTACGAGATTTTGAAGCAGAAAACTAGTGAAAAGTTATTCAAAAATTGCTGGATTAGAATTGCTGTTGGGAAACTTCCATCCATGCTGTTGACTACTGCTGGTGTAATTCTTTTCAGTTTCTGAGGTAAGTGTACCTGTTAGTTGATTAATACATTTATATTTGATTTAATGTTATGGTTTATATATTAGGAAATCTCCAGAGCATCTGAAATAAAACTGTTTTCTTGAATTACTATAAATATTTATTAGGGGAATTTATAGGTGAAAAATCTCAACATATTTTCATCAGGTTGGAGCCAACATTTACTTTCTCTTAGATTCTCAAATTGTTTCTGAAATTTAAAAGTGGTAAAATTTTTTTTTTTTTTTTTTTTTTTTGGACTGCACACTGTTTTAGTCCAGCAGCTGGTGCAGCTCTGAGGAGGTGTAGCCTTATATGATTCCTAGCCCAAACATTAACAAGGTGTAGGTAAATACTAATGATGCCCTGGAAGTTCAAGAAGAATACTCAAAAAAGCCACTATTTGATACTAAAATGATGCCTGATCTCAGAATATTAGAGTGAAGCTTTATTATCTTGACTGGATAACTGGCTTCTTCAAATTCCATTATCTGGAGTCAATTGCAAAAGGGAAAAAGGAAAGGAGGAAAAAAAATTGGAAAAAAAGTTCATATTCTTAAACATCAAAACAGGGGCATAATGCAGAACTTTAGAATGGAAAAATAATTTCAAAAACTCCTCAGTTCCAGATCAGATGAGAACAGCTTGTTGATAAGTTGAGAATAATTCTGTAACGGTACATTTTTTAAATACAGGGATTTATTACTTCAGTGATAACAAGTTTTCAGTGAATCATGACATTTTTTCTAAAATGCTCTATCAGTACAGGCTGTAGAGTGCAAACCAAGAGAGCTGAATGTGATCTAGTTCTATTCTGTAAGCATGACCATTTACACTTTTTACATCTGAAAGTGATGCTAACTCTCATTAGGAAGCTGCCTTTCAAACCAGGTCTTACAGGTGGGAGGGAAGCCACTTTTGCCTTACAAAAATGTTCTATTAATTACACTTGATAGTTAGGTTTAGTATTTCCATAGTGCAGTGAAGCGTGTTCCCATACTATATCAAAATGTGTAGAAATACTGAAATAATGTCCCTAAAATCAAATAAACTGAACACTGCATACAGTGCTAATATTAGCAAGTTATTTCCTACCAGTATATGAGTGTACCTTGATTTGATATAGACTGTGGTCTTCAAATTACAGAAAGAATCCCCCAGGAAAATTGGTCCATTAAGGATTCATGTCAGAGAAGGAATAAATATCCCTCAGTGCAATCGTTTCAGTAATAATTAAACACCTTTTACAGTTGAGTTTTCTACCAATTGTAACTTGGAACGCAGGAAAAGAAGGAGAAAAGAAGGAGACGATACAAAAGACTAGCAAATAAAAGTATTGTCTTGAAAGAGAATTTAACCTATTTGAAAATGTCAAATGAAGGAGTCTGTGAATTAATATTCTAATATTATTATCCATGTGATTAAAATCAGCAGGAATAAAATACAGAAAGAAAGATTTACCATAAATAAATAAACTCTGGATTTGCCCATGCAGACAAACTGTGGTTGAAAATAGACAGATATAACAAGTTTGCAAAACCTTTTGTGAGCATTTTATGGCAAACTTATTAGATTGGTGAGTAACAGAATTTTTAGATACTGATTCCTACTTAACTTTTTAGCAAGAATTTTAAATTATACTGGTGGAGAACTAACCGGTTGTTCATAATGAGGAAAACCATAATTTTCATTTTATTATGGTGAAATGAAATTATATTTGCAGAAATATTATTGGAATTTTAAGAAAATCATCCAAATGTTAAATTTCTCAACAATAGTAGCATTAAACTTTTGTAGTACAAAGCTTAATCTAGCAAAGATCAGATTGATTGACATAGATTAAAAAAAAAAACACACAAAAAAAAACCAACAAAAAACAAAACCAAACTAATAAGCCCTTTTTGATTATTGTTTAGACTTTCAAACATTTGATAAATTTATTTTTATGATTTTTAGATGGCAGAGACTCATTTTCATTAAATTTGTTTACCATAGTTATGGAAGGACTGTCACAATAACCATTAAGTTTGATACATTCGTGTGTGTTCTCAATTCTCCCTGCCTCCCAGAATTCTCATTCCAGCCATGAGTGCTGGTGTTCCTTAGTTGTACATCTGGTGCAGTGTTTCTGACAGCAACATCACTCCTCAGGGACTGAATGTGCCATCTGTATGACACACTCAGTATCTAATGGTTTAAGAGCTAGAGATGCATAACTGCTTGAAAAGTACATTTTCCAGGTTGCTATGTTTTTGGTTTCTAATCCACATTTTACAGAAAAAAATATTAATTGCACAATGTTACAGCTCTGTGTTGCTCGGATTGTAACTATGAGTAAGGAGGAGAGAACTTTAGCATCCAGTGTGTTCTTATTATATCTAGATATAGGCAAAAGTAAAGAAGAGAAAGACTAAAAAAACCCCTCAGAAAACAGAACCCCAAGAGGTACTAATATCCTCAGCAGAAGAGCTGATTCTAATAGAAATGTAATGTGAAATCCTTTTTTGAGAGGAAAAGTGTACAAACAGATGTTTAGCACTGTCTATAAAACTTGCAAGTGTTGCCTTAAGCTACACTAGTTAAAGGGATGAACCAACATTTCCCAAATAAAAAAGCCCAAACCATTAGATTTCAAACGAAACTCATGATAAACTATGCTTTTGTAGAAATTTTTTACTCCTTTAATCAGGACTACTGCAAGATTTTTACATGTACCTGAACTTTACTGTGATTATGAAGTACTGAAGATATAGAAAAACTAAGTCAGACAGCCTGGTGAAACTGCATGGGAAATACCTTCTTCATAAATTTAACTACTGGGTTTTTTTGTTTTGTTTTTGTTTGTTTGTTTGTTTTAATTTACTTTTGTTGATGGTTTTGTTTTGTTCTTGTGTTTGTTTTTGTTTTGTTTTTGTAGAACGAGGAGAAAACATCATTTATTATACTCTAGTCTGATACAGGGGGTAACACTTGAATTCTAGGCAAAAAGGAAAAGTGTTGCTGGAATGCAGGAAGCTTTCAGGTGACCTTTCATGGTTTTTGCTTTCTTTACTTCTCCTAAATTCCTGCTATTCATTAAGAACCAGTTTTTATTCATTGCTTACATTAAGGATTGTAGATACATATTTGTTCCAGAAAAAGGCATGTGGTCAAAATGTCCATTATCTATTACTTCTTAACATTCAAGATGAAGACTTCTAGTTAGCAATGCAGTTTACATCATAGTAGCAGCAGTGACAGTCCAGGGCTATTTTATTTTTCTAATGACCATGCCTGTGGCTTATTTTCTCCTTCAGCCTTTTAAAGCACTAAAACAAGGAACATTTCTTTTAAAAATGTATGGCTCAGATTCGTGTGACTTTTTTTCCATGAAGAGCTATTTACAAATAGTAATAGAATTTAGAAATGTATTTCTCTAAAGAACAGCTAGTAGAAAAGTTGCCTATGTAATAATTTGCTAATCAACATTATTGTTATTGCACTGGAATTCATATTGTAAGAAAAACTGTAAAAGAAAAAAAAGTAATTGAAATAGTCAATGTCAAAGTTGTCAGTCCAGGTTTTAAATATTGCAATTCAGTATAAAATTTAAGAATTTTAGGGCTTATCCTAGGTTTTGCTTGTATCAAGATAAATCTATTTGGGGAATTATATACCACAATATTTGTTCAGGTAAACTAATTTAAATATGACTACTGATGTAAGATCTGTATTAAAACTTGACAGTAGTGAAGCAACTGTAGTTACTATTTATCCTGCTCATTTGTTTTGTTTTTCAGCTTTTGTGTCAGATCACTTTAGCTCCATGGTATATCAGTTCTCCAATGTAACGATGAAGTAGATTTTGAAAATCAATCAGTGATTCTGAGTGCTTTGTTCTTTTTAGGAATATAATTTAACAACACATCATGAAGGCAGAAGAAATTTAGTGCTCAATGTTTAGTCCACAATAAAGGCCTCATTGAAAGTTTCTCAAATTGTATACCTGAAAATAAAATCACTGTTGCTTATAGATCAAATTTCAGAATCTTTGTTTTCTTGGTTTTGTATATACTTAGAAAACCTTGAGCTAACTAGAAGAAGTACTAGAAACAAAATCATGACTAGTAATTAGAACAGTTCATTGTTTCTTCTTTAGCAGACTTTGTAAAGATGAATGCTTGAAAGCGCCATGCACACATGATAAATAGATTAGTTTCTTCAGTAGCAAATATTCATGTTGATGCTGTGATTCCATCTTCTTTCTGTCTGCTTCTCTCCTTTTTTAAAAATTTTTTTTCCCTTTTCTAAAATGAAAGACAAATGTGTGTTACACTGATGTGTGGGGTAAATCATTCCTATTTGGAATGAGCTAAAGCTCTCATTAGAAGTTTATTGTTGCTTTCCTATGTCATTTGCACTTGGACTGTCATCCAAAGGAGCCAGAGACATAAAGGTATAACTATTACCAGAGAAATGAAATTGCTACATTGGCTGAGCAAAGACAGAACTGTTCATTCACCTTCTTAATGTGAAGGACAACCTAGATGTCATGGTCTGGCTGTCTTTCTGCTGCATACATAAAGTGTCAGTATGCCATCTGACATTTACATCTTTTGGTAAATGTAGAAAGACTGGCTTTTGTAATGCCAGGAGTAAAAGGAAAATTACTTACCTTGTAATTTGTTGAGGTTAATATTGACATGAATGCACATTGATTAACCTAGAATAAGATAAAACATGAGGTTATGCAACTGGATTATTTTTTTCACAAACCTTACAGTACAGGACAGCCAACATCAATGAAATGACAGAAAGACAGTAAAGCCACAGAATTGCTTCTTTTCACTGACATCATCTCAGAATCTAAAAGGAGCCCTATCTTCAACAAAAGCAGCACCGATTTTGATGCAGAAGTATTAGTTACAGAGATAATAATGATTGTATGGCTTTCTTCCCTTTAATAGGTGTCCTGGTCCTGGATATGTTGATTGAACACCAGTAATAGTACAGACCTGACAATGCACACCACAGCTGGTGGTACTTTCAAATGCGGTGCTGTCACATTGAAACTGAGCAGTCTCTGGGGTCAGATTTAGCGTTGGTCACTAGCAGTGCGTTTTTCTAGGTGTGTGCTCCTTGGATTTGGCTGTATCAGCTCTCGCTTGCTAGTCAGTCACTGTGCCATAGACACACTCAAGGAAATATTCAAGTTGTAAAATGTCAGAAAATCTAATCGTATTTAAGGTGTGGCTTCTAGAGGCTTGATGCTGAAGAGAGGAAAATTCCACTACTTGATAACAGTCTCTGCAACCTGCCCACTGAGTGGTCTACTGGCATAGAAGGAAGAGAAATGGATCTCAGGTATTTGTTTGAAACATAACTTGTTGCTTATGGAAGATGTGGGACATGACAGAGAAGTGGACTCAGAATGTGTAACAACTAACAACAGTTTATTTTCTTGCTACTAGTTACAGCCCAATTCAGACTGATCCTGTTCTTTCAGTGACGTATCTTTTTTGTCATTTTACCAGTCTGTCACAAAACCAGAAAGTTTCTTTATGAAATTGTTCCGCTATTTCTTCATATCCTTGTTGTTTTCTGGGATGTGTTGTGTTTTATTGAGTTGCTGATGGATGTCTGTTACTCTTATATGAAATAAAATTAACCCCAAAATTCTCTTGTGGGATTGATTTCATATACATGGGTAAACAGTAGAAGGTCAGATGTAAAGTTTTCAAGATGAAACCTTTGTGTAGTTGTATTGCTCCCTAACTCAAGAAGGAAGACCTTGATAGACAAAATGTTGACAATTAGTGGTTTGAGATTCAATCCATTAAAACTGAAAATAAAGAAGATACTTAGTGTGAGTGGCAGAATTATGTGAAAGTCCAGCCTAGAATCAACTCTTATGTTTGCAAAGTCTATGTTTAGGGATGGTATGTTCTTTGATTGTTCTTTTTTTCTCTATGATCACAATGAGATTATGGCAAAACACACACTGTACAATTTGCTGAAGGTATATTAAGAATTAATTTAATTCTCCTCAATCTGTGCTCATGAACTTTTCTTCCTGTTTTGTCAGTATGTAAGGTGAACAGGTAAGATTTCAATCAGACACTATTTCTTATGTAAGCCAGTGTCTGCATTTAAGTATATTGTCTACCCCAAAATACTCCAGCAATACCGACAGCAAGAAATTAAATGAGAATGTTTTTCTAGAGTTAATTCTAATTAACATGTCTCTATACATTTATTCCAGAAGTAGACAGTAGCCAGAGATGATTGTTCCTGTAAGTATGTGAAAATCAATGGATCATTATTTATGTTACATTGTTTTGAAAATTGCCTTACGCTACCTTATCAGGAGAAAATGGCTCACCACCTTTGTATTTTATGTCAGCTGATGAAGTCCTTAAGACTGGTTAGCCTTACAATCTACAAAGTGGGTGGGAGACAATTTAACCCCAGACTGAGCCATCAGAAGTTGTTCCTCCTAAAGAGAGGGAGTAAAGGATTAGAGTAAGAGGATCTTAAGAAGAAAGGAAGATATCAGCTTAGAGCAGTCTGTAGGACTGTTATGGAGACAGAATGTTTTTTCCTTGCAGGGAACTTTATCTTTTTCATATAGGATTATAGGTGTTTAACACCCAACATCCCAGACAGGCCAGGACAGAGAGTACAATGTTCTAAGTGCAACTTGTTAGCTACTGAGGAGAAAAACATTTTTCCAAGATCCAGAAGTGGTCACTTTAGAGAGGTCTTCCAGTGCTCTGATAAAAGAAAGTACATTAGCCAGTGTGAGTGCCAATGCATCCCAGCTGTTTTTCTATTAAGTGGGGATAATGATTGAAGCATTGCAATTAATTTTTCATGAGGAAAAGATTGGCCATGTGAAAGACTCTAGTCATGTTCTAATGAACACAATTATTATAAGAGTTGCATATATTCTGGGAGGTATTGAAAAATATCTGAGAGACAATGCAGTTATTGGTCAGAACCAGCAGTGCTTCATGAGAGTAAAGTTCTGTTTCTCAAACCTGATTTCCCCCTATGACAAGGTAACTCACCTGTCTGATCAAGGGAAGACAGTAGATATAATCTTTCTGGATTTCAGTGAAATTTTTGCTACTGCCTCTGGCAAGATCCTTCTGGAAAAATTGTCCAGCACATAACTAGATAAATGTGCCATGCAGTGGGTGAGAAAATAGGTTGGGCACAGAGGGTGACAGTGATTGGGGTGACAACAGACTGGTCATCTGTCACTAGTGGGGTTCTGCAGAGCTCCATCTTGGGCCCTATGTTCTTCCACATCTTCACTTGGATGCAGGACTGGAAGGGATTTTGAGCAAGTTTGAACATGACACAAAAGCTATTGACCTCCTCGAAGGCAGGGATCCCCTGCAGAGACATCTGGACAAATCAGAGGGCTGTGCACTCACCAATGGTATGAAGTCCCATAAGGACAGGTGCTGGATTCTGCACCTGGGATGGGACTACCCTGGATGTATGGACAGACCAGGGAATGAGAGGCTGGAAAGCAGTGCCAGGAAAGGGCCCTGGGGGTCCTGGTCAATGGCCAGTTGAACATGAGTCTGCAGTGTCCAGTGGGGCATCAGGCACAGCATCCCCAGCCAGGTGAGGGAGGGGATTGCCCTGCTCTGCTCTGCACTGGGGCGGCATCACCTGTGATATTGGGGCAGTTTTGGACTCCACACTGTAAGAAGAATATTAAGCCGTTAGTGAGTGAGGAAAGAAGGGCAATGAAGATGGTGAAGAGCCTTGAGGGGAAGTGTGTGAGGAGCAATGAGGCCACTTGGTGTGGGCAGCTGGAGGAGATTGAGGGGAGACCTCATCATGGTCTGCAGCTTCCTTGAAAGGGGAAACAGAAGGACAAACACTGAATTCTTCTCTGTGGTGACCAGTGGCAAGACCTGAGGGAATGGTCTGAAGGTGTGTTGAGAGAGGTTGGATCATACTAGTGTTCCTCTAGTGTTATTTCCAACTTGGAGTCATCTTAGTTGTGACATTACTCTGTTTTTCTGAGGTGATCAGAGATAAAAGTTTCAGGAGGGTACAAGTAACAAGAGAAGGTAGATTTACATACTTAACTCCTCAGTAAAAAAAACCCACAAAAAAACAACAAACAAACAAACAAAAAAAACCAAACAACCCTGCCAAATCTAAGAAAAAACCTAAACCTCCAAAGTATTGTTAGTAAAAAATAAAAAGACATTGATAGCTGCTCCTTTTACTTTCTCCCTTCTCAACTTACTTATTTTTCTCATTAAATACTGACTTAGCCTGAGACAAATTAGGGTGAAAATTGGAACTTTTTGAAAAAAGGTGAGTTGCAAAAAAGCTAGAGGAGCTTTTTATCTTCTTATTAAAACTGTATTTATAAACATTAGTAAATACCATTCAATGAAATATCAGACACTGCCACTGAATTAATTTGCCAGGGCAAGATTTAAAACTCTTTTATGTTTGTCTGTGGTGTATGCATATGTGAATTCTATTTATGTGCTTCTACAAGTTGCAGTTGACTCACAGGATGATTTGTTTGGTGGAGAAGAGTGAAGTTTTCACAAATTTAATGCTGGGAAATTCACAAAAAAACTACCCCAGTTATTTCTCTCCCCAGATGTGCTCCTTAAGGATGGTGGGGTTTTTTTGGTTTTTTACTTTTTTTTTTTTTTTTTAATTGAAGAAGGAAGATATCAAGATGACCCATCAAATTGTCATCTTATCTGTCTGTCCTGACTCATGCAGCAACATGGCCCAGGCTGTGATACTACAAACTCAAGGTCAGCAAGACAGAAGGACAGCATGAAGAACAGTGCTTCCCTTGTGAGTGAAAAGCTAGATAACTAATTAATTTGCTGCCTTTTATGTTTCACATTTTGGACACTTTGTCACTGTGTGCTCTCTAAAACTGTCTGATAGTGTAATTACAATGGCAAATAGTCAGAAAGTACCTTTTCTCTTTACAATTCAATGTACAGAGAACTCCTCTATGAAGTGAAGTTCCTACTGACACAGTATGCTATATATTTAGTTTTAATTCTTGAGGGTTTTTTTACTCCAGCTTTCCACAGGAATGTTGATTACCCGTAAATGACCACCAGAACATAAGAGGAGCTAGTACAACAATGCTACTGTTGTGTATAATACAAATAATTTAGGTTAATGAGTCTTGTTTTCTTGGTACTGTGTTTGTATTGGACTGCTTTACAAAATTTTGTAAATAATAATAGACATTTTATGTATAGTTTTCATTTATTTCTGGCATCCAACAGTTTTCATAAGGCATATTTCAGCTTTTGGAAAAAGAATTGCTTATTCCTCATTTAAAATGCTGTTATTTTTATATCTGTATGCCAATAAATTATTCTTTCCTATTGGTTTGCCACTCTTAAGGATATCTGGAGTGACAGATGTTGTACAAACAGGTCCCCCAGACTGATATTGAAACACAGATTTTTACAATGGTATTTGGAAAATGAAGACAATGAGCAAATAATAGTTTCATTAAACAAGAACTATTTTAATACTGGGAAAACAGCCCTTTGCTTGCAACAAGTGTTATATTTTTACTTTAGCAGAACAGAAAAAAAAAAAAAAAAGAGGTCCTCCTTATTGTATTTCATCTAGACCAGCAATTAAGAGTTTGCCATTCTTACTTGAGTTCAGCTGGAAGATCTACTTGCAACAGTTTCTGAATGAGAATACTTCTGCAATATTAGTTACAACAAAGGACAAGAGGCAAGCCAATTCAGCACATAAAATCTGTAGCACAATTAATTTCCTTCAGAATACCATATTACAAATAACAGTGCATAAACACTGAAAATTGCTCATAACAGAAAAGGAACAAAATGATTGACACTATTGTGTCCCAGATCCTCTGTTTTCTATAACAATTTTCATGTAGTTTTGTAGAGAAAAACCAGAGCTGAGTTTTATCTAATACCCTCATGTATTTTCATTCTCTTTCATATTATCAAAGATCTATCAGTCCAGAGATGTTTGGTGTGGACCCAGGTTTACAGTGAGGAGACAGTATCCTTTGAAGGAGTATCATGCAGCTGTGATTCACCAGAAACAGGACAAGTGATCTAGTAAAGAGGAACAAAATGTATTCGTTATCATACCATGTCTGTGTCAATGGACATTCTTTATTTGCCAATGCAAAGAAGAGGCTGCTAGCCAGAATACTTAGGCTTTTTGTTGTTTTGTCACATTTTCACAAAGCCTCTGCTAGAGTTGTGTACACCTGGAAATGAAGGTTTCGCACTGTTCTATTCAGAATCAGTTGTTAGGTCACTGGAAAGAGGCACAGAAGTAGAGAATGGAGGACTGGTCTTGGTCTCACTAACACTAAGGTGTTTCATGTCAGGATTTCAATTTAAATATGTGTACTAATTTAAATGGAAGGGGTGATTACATAAACACATGCAGACTTACGGGAGAATGATCCTTCTTGGAGATGAAAATTGTAGTGATCATCTTTATTTTCAGAAGTCAGTGCTTTTTAAATTACAAAATAAACACCCAATAAGTTATCAGCAGTTCTGGTCCTCCAGGGAGGTCCCAGGTGGTTGGAGGTTGGCACCCACCTACAAGAACAGGTCAGAAGGATGATCCGGGGAACTTCAGACCTATCAATCTGAGCTTGGTGCTGAGAAATGCTGTGGAGCAGATCATGCAATCCTGCAACATGTACAGAACAACTGGGTCCAGGCCCAGCCAGTACAGGTTTAGGAAAAGTAGGATTTGCTTAACCAAGTTGACCTTCTGCAACAAAATGACCTGTTTAGTGGATGCGACAAACGCTGCAGATGTTATCAATCTAGACTTCAATAAGGCTTTGACACCATTTCCCACAGCATTCTGCTGAAGAAGCTGGCTGCTTATGATGTAGCCAGACCTCTTTGCTGGGTAAAAAACTGTTTGGATGTCCAAGTCTAGAGAGTGGTGTTGTGTGGAGCTACATTTAGCTGTCAGCTGGACAATTCCATGAGAATCAACTAGACCAAGTGGCGGGTCCTGCTCTTGGCTTGCAACAGCCCCCTACAGCTCTGGGCAGGGCACAATGCTGGGAAAGTGCCCGGAGGGAAAGGAACTGGGGATGCTGGTTGACATCAGCTGAACATGAAACCAGGGGTGCTCAGGTGGCCAAGGACATCCTGGCTTGGATCAGAAATAGTGTGGCCAACAGGACCAGTGACTGTCCCTCTTCACTAAGCACTGCTGAGATCATACCTCAAATCCTATGTCCAGCTCTGGACCCCTCACTACATGAAAGACATTGACGTGCTGGAGGGTGTCCGGAGAAGGACAATGGAGCTCGTGAAGGGTCTAGAGCACAAACCCTTTTGAGGAGGCACTGAGGGAATGGAGAGTGTTCAGCCTGGAGATAAGGAGGCTCCACAGGGACCTTACTGCTGTCTACAAATGTAGTGGTCACAAAACACATGTTCTCCATTTTGGGGTGAAAAGAAAAAGTATTTATTAAAACCAAGTTTCACTGTATATAGCGTTATTACAATTAGGAGGCCGGGTTGTGCTAAATGGGGGATGGATCATGCTAACTAAGGGATTATGTTATGTTAATTATGAGGGAGAGCAAGTATCTAGGGCCAAGCCATTTTTCATGGACACAAGAGAAGGGGGAACAATAGGATGTTACCAAACAGGTTTCGGTACAGAGCAGGGGTTACTTCTTATCTCGACAGTGGAGACAGAGAAATTACAATCTTGTCAAATGTTAATAGAGGCTTTGGGCTTGTTACAGACAGGATCAGCAGCCTGAGACAGGATTAAGTTTATGGTCCTGGGGGTTCCTCCTGGAGCCCTGCTGCTCCACCTGTTTTGCTCAGCCTACCAGTTTGCTTATTAATAATCCAGTTTCATATTCCTACATACAAATGCTTGAGATGAGACTGTAGCCAAGTGAGAGTTCACTCCTCTTACAAGCAACTAGTGATAGAATAAGAGGAAAAGGCTTCAAGTTGTGTCAAGGAAAATTTAGGTTGGATATAAGGAAAAATGTCTTTAATCTTAACAATTCTATCATTCTATTACTCTAAAGCTAATGAAAAAATCAAATACATAGAATTAGAATAATGAAAGGAAGTCAAAATGGTCTTAGTGTTTCCACAACTCAAATTATTCATTTATTAACTACAGACACTGTCAGTAGCAGTATAGTTACAGTACATAAAACAACAGGAAAACAGAAAAAAATATATTAGCAAGCCAGAAAAACAGAAGAATAAGTTTTAGAAAGAACAAATAGCTTGGTTTTGTGGCAAGGGCAGATGTAAACAAAAGTAATATCTGATACTGGCAGATATCTGTTTGGTATGGAACAGCAACCCTAAATGAAGAGAGGGGTTTTTTGTGCCCTTTAGAAGGTCATGTTGTTCATCTGAAAAAGAGGAAGGGCGAGGAAGGAAGTAAACTATCTCCAAGTTTCTCTCTTAAGTAATGTCAGGCAAGAAAAGATTTGTCAATGACCACAACATAGTTGCTTTTATTCCTGTGGTGAACATATTACCCTGTTGGAGGTCCAGATGTGGCAAGCAGATGAAGCTCTGGAATTGTCTTCTGCTGCTGATGTTATCATTGGTCATCTGTGGTCCCTAACAACTGTGTTGCATGGAGAAATCATGTTTATCCCATTCTTTTTTTTTTTCAGCTGCAGGTACTGAGTGATTCTTGAATGTTGTGGCTGTGGATGCAGGGATATGGACAGATACATGGAGAATTTTTTATGTGCTTCTAATTTATATACCAATATTTCCATTTTTAATAACACATCAACAAGCACCTGCAAATAATTCAAGAAATGTAAGAGATAGGTGTTCAGTTAACCCTTGGATAAACACATAAGTCACAGTAACACAAGTCATGGTTACCTATCTTAACTTTCAGGTCAGAAATAGTCTACTGTGAAATTGCAGTGATAGCAATGAAATTCCAAATTTTTAAAAAATATCTATTGATGACGATACACAGTGGTTATATGACATTGCTAGTATTCTGCTGTGGAAGACTTGAATTTATTTCTTAAATTAAAATAAATGCAATGACAAATTCTGGAAAAAAAAGATATTTTGATATCATCATACTAGCTTTAACAAGGTAGAATCACACCATATCAAGTTCAGAAAATATCTTGACTAAGACTATTTCATATTGCTTAATCATCTTTGGGAGCAAAGCCATTCTAGACAGCATGACCTACTAACAGTGAATTTCAGCTCTAAGGTTTCATTTTCAGAAGTGAACTTTCACCTGGCTGCAATGCCAAATAAAAGGCAAGCATTTTTTGTGCATGACTTTTTTAAACTAAGCTGAAGGTACAACTTCCTCTGTAAATTTGCAAACTGAAAACAAAAGCAACACAGGAAAGAAGACTTTTACCCTGGAGGCACTGTTACAGTGAAAGATTTTAGAGTAGCATTAAAAACACAGCTCTTCAGAACATCTAAGTCCTGTCCAAAAAGAAAGTATAACATTAATGATCAGTTGTATACCCTGTGAGGAAGTGTTTGGGGAGAAAGCAGCTACACAATCTAATAGTGAACAGATGTATAGAATTTCTCCTGTGATAGCTGACTGCTTAAAGCAGAAGGTAAGAATCTCTTTCTCTCTNTTTTTTTTTTTTTTTTTTTTTTTTTTTTTTTTTTTTTTTTTTTTTTTTTTTTTTTTTTTTATCCTGTAGCTTCAGAATGCATGAAGCTATTTGACTTTTGGTTTTGCTGCTTTTCTGAATCTATTTATTGCATCATTTAGATCTATTGGTATTCACTTTGGGAACATGAGAAGAATCAATGTCAGTTCCCTCAGAGTGAGCATTTTATTTGGAGCAGCAGTGCATTTTGAAGCAAATCTCTCAATCATTTCCAGTTACTGAGAGCTGGTTCAGTTCACAGAACTTTGGTGTGCATGAAGTAATTTTCTTAAAGAAACCCCTGAAACTGCAAACCTCATTCCAGGTGTGTACCAGATGTGCTCCAGCTTTTCACTGGAATTTGAGGGTTTGACTGTTTTTTGGGACAACATTGCCACACTTCTATAGTAACTCACTGTACCAGGAGAGACCAGACTAAATGTGTCTGAAGAAAAGGCCCTGACTGTAAATAATGTAGTTGTAGGGACCAAGAACCAGCTGCTTCAACACACTGATCTGCTCCAATTTCACCGAAGTAATGTAAACGTAACACAGACACCTCACGATTATTCAGGATAGTTCTAGGTAATCAAAAAAATCAGGAAATGAGTTGTAGATTGAGGTACAGTTAAAATTTCTGCCACTAATAACATCACAAGTATTCTGATACTGGAGGCAATATGTCTGGGATGGGCAGATTCACTCCTTGTAATTGCAAAATGAATATGAAGATCACAAATCAGAAATATATGAATGGAATCAAACCTCACTGAGTGTGTAAAGAAAACATTTAAATGTCAGTATTATTACATATAGATTACACAAACATTATTCATCATCATCATCATCATCATCATCATGGCTAGACTTTGCAAACGAAGATTTGGGAGGGTTTTATCCACGCTTGCTGCAAGCGCGCTGATGGCTGATAAGGCCAATGCGAGATAGGCAAGTCCGGTTGCAAAAGGCACAGCAGAAATTCTCCATAGGTGGTACTATCAGGGCACAGTTCTTTCTGCATTGTCTTTTCTCCTCCAGGCTGATTCTGTGTGCGGTTTCAAAGGAGACAGCAGCGTTATAGATTGTGTCTCCACGTCTCCCAATTGGAGGCCAGGGTGGACCACTGATGGTGGTCAGTATGGCCAAGGCTGAGGTGTTGTTTCAGGCAGTCCTTGTATCTCCTCTCTGGGGCTCCTCTCTTGCGGCAGCCAGTGGTGAGTTCACCGTAGAGCACAATCTTAGGGAGGGGTGATCCTCCATCCTGGAGACGTGCCCTGCCCAGCGCAGCTGCGTTCTCAGCAGCATGGCCTCATTACTGGTGACCTCCGCCTGTTCCAGAACGGACACATGAGTCACTTAATCGGACCAGTGGATGTTTGGGATTGTCTGGAGGCAGCGCTGGTGGAAGCGTTTGAGGAGTCCCAGGTGGTGGTGGTGGATGACCCAAGATTCAGACCCATAGAGAAGAGTAGACAGGACAATGGCTCTGTAGACACTGATCTTTGTACTTTTCTTCAGGTGTTTATTGCACCAGACTCTTTTATGGAGTTTTCTGAAAGCGCTGTAGGCCTTTACCAGCCTGTTAATCTCTTTGTCAATCTTGGAACAGTGGACACGAATGATTTCTGAAGCATACATTGTTTTCATAAAAAACACAATCTTCTTTTATGTGACTGAAATTCAATATTTTCATTTCAACCAATGTCCTTTCAAACAATGTCCTGAACTGCCTGCATGCAGGGTTGGGTCTGCGGCTTCCAGTGCTCCATAACACCTGCCATTTTGCCCCTCATCTGTCGTTGAAGGGCTTTGGAAAAATGGGTGAATCCCTCAAGCCTGCGCAGTGGATTTTTAAGAACTGATCCCACCCTTTGCTCCAGAGGTTCATCTGCCAGGGCCTAGCAAGCTTGGACGGTGACAGCGAGGTCCTCAGGATGTAGGTTTGGTTAGAGTGTCCTTCTCTTAGATGGATGACCTTACAGGGCTAAGTGAGCTCCATCTGCCCAGGTTTGGAGTTAGAGTTGTCCTTCTCCTAGGATGGTTGCCAGGAGGCTAGTGAGCCCATCCTGCCTGAGGACACACTTTGTCTGACCCTTCAGTTGAGACCTGACCAACATGGGAGACCCTACTGGAGGCATAAACCACCACCAGCATAGCTCACAACCTCATATGGGCACACAAGTTTCTCCCCCACGACAAGGGGTTGTCCATGGAGAAGACAAACATTATTACTCCCTTATAAATTCACTATCACATTTTAGTTAATATTTCAGTCTTAGAGTAGTGGTCCTGGAGAATAAAAATATACACCAAAAGCCTTGGTATAGAGGGTGATTCTGCAACCTGCCAATGAATACCACATGCCTGAATTTGGTATTTTTAGTAGTGAGAACATAATTGGTCTGTTTAAATGGGCAAGATTGGCTCTTTTGTCATTCAGTGTCAAATGATGTTACATTTTGTGAAGTGGATCCGGGCCTCATGAAATGAGAACTGAGACCACCAAAGCCCTTTTATTTCAGATGGGAAGCAGTCATCAGATGGTAACAATTTTGACAACTGCCAATGAAAATGAAAGGATTTCCGTGTCCTAAAATGTCTGATATGATCAATCTTTTTAGCAATCATGTCTCAGAAATGGCTTCATTGTAGCTTTAACACTATTAGTTGTACACCAAGCTAAAGATTTTTGGGTTTTTTTATCTTAGATCACTCATTTACATTTTCAGGTTTTAATTTTCATATGAATAGTCTGTCTTTCTTTCTTTCTTTCTTTCTTTTCTTTCTTTCTTTCTTTCTTTCTTTTTCTTTCTTTCTTTCTTTCTTTTTCTTTCTTTCTTTCTTTCTTTCTTTCTTTCTTTCTTTCTTTCTTTCTTTCTTTCTTTCTTTCTTTCTTTCTTTCTTTCTTTCTTTCTTTCTTTCTTTCTTTCTTTCTTTCTTTCTTTCTTCCTTTCTTCCTTTCTTCCTTTCTTCCTTTCTTCCTTTCTTTTCTCTCTTTCTCTCTCTCTCTCTTTCTCTCTCTTTCTTTCTCTCTCTCTTTCTTTCTCTTTCTCTCTTTCTCTCTCTCTCTTTCTTTCTCTTTCTCTCTTTCTCTCTCTCTCTTTCTTTCTTTCTCTCTTTCTCCTAATTATTTTTCACAAAAGAGGTTGAAGTACAACTGTAAAAGAAACAGTATCATAAAAAATATTTTTCTAAAATCAAGAAGTAGTGTGCTTGTAATAGGTGTGATAACATAATGCCCTTATTATTTTCTGCATAATTTTTCTTCTGTGTTTTCAAGAAGTATCTGTAAGTTAGGGACAGGGACTGGATAGACTGAGACCTCTACCTTATGAACTTGTTATCAGCAACAGAAATAGTAGTGGAGTCTTCCTGAAATGAAAAATAATGTAATTTGTTCTGCGTTAGTGGGGAGAAATGCAAGATATAATTATGACACAGCCTTCACAGATTGAATTAGTGACAGATTAATGAAGAGAAAACAAAATGCATTGTGGGAATCAGGAACCCATGACAGCTATGTCATCCTGTATGGGAAACTCACAAATGATGTCTTCCTATGAGACTAGAGTAAGAGTGTGATTAGCTCAGCATTAGTTTGTTGGTTGGTGTTTTTGTTGCTGTTTTTCCTCACACTACGGACTTCAGTCTTTAAAATAATTAAAGAATAATATCTGAATCCATAAAGCTATTCACTGAGCTTCCCTTGTAAAAGAGACTGAACAGATCTGGATAACAAACTGTGGAGTAGTACATTGGTACTCCTCTCCCATATCAATGTCAATTAAGTATGCTCAGAGTACACCCTTTATTATTCCTATAGGGACAGAATTTTAAATCTGGTCAGGTCTTTCTCTGTGTGTATGAATGTATTTTTGCCAGGAAGACTTGAAATCTTGTTCAAAACTTTCTGCAGATATTATTTAGCCATGAGAGTAGTAAATATTCTGCTCTTTGCTGACCTGATTTTGTTTCATTAGCATAAATGAAAAATAAAACATAATGAGACAATGTTTCCTAATATGTGTTTGCAGAAGTACTGTCATAAGCATCTGATGATTGGTGGGAGATGGTGAGAAGAGATCAGTGGGTGAGTGCTGAAGCATTTCTTTCTGTCATGGGAGTTTCAGAGAAGCTGATTTTCCCAGTGTCACTTAGTGTTTTGCCTTCTAGATCTAGGGGCAATTTTGGTCTTCAAAGAGTGCCTGAACAAGAATCAGCATATTAATCATATTTTTATTTAGATGCTAGGAAATAAAACAAATTGTGAACACAAAGGTGAAAGAAAACACCTCTTTTAGGAAATTTGGAAGTAGATGAGTAAGATGTGGGACTGAAATACCGTTTGTACATTCTAGCCAACTAATCAGTATCCTTGGCTGATTTCAGTTAACTACAGAAATGCAGCAAACTTGCTGTACTATTTTAATATTTGCCCATTCATACCACGTAGTGCCACTAACACAGACAACAGAAAGACGTGTTCTCTTCATCAAGACCATTTTTTGTATCCCATTACAGTGTGACCAATAAGGTGAACAGAGTGTTGTGATTTGATGCTTTCATTTGAAGTAATTTGTTGTTTAGTCATTTTCTACCTGAGTAGAATTTTACAGCATTCCCTACACATCTGATGCAAAAGGCAATGGCTCTATGCAGGGCTAAGGGTTGGACATGGTGAGCCTGGTAGGTCCCTTCCAACTCATCATAATCTGTGATTCTGTGAATATATGGAGGTCACACACAGACAAAAGTATTAATTATGATAATTTTTGTGTCTGTGCCATCTGAAAATAATGTTAGCCTATGTTATTAACTTTTTTTTTGCATTTCACTATTTCAGTTCATTACTTTGATGGCAGCAGTGATGGAAGCAGACTGGTATGTAACAACATGTCATGCCGACTCTTAGAACAGTGCACACGAATGATTTCTGAAGCATACATTGTTTCCATAAAAAACACAATCTTCTTTTATGTGACTGAAATTCAATATTTTCATTTCAACCAGAGCTGGACATATTTTAGAAGATGTAGGTATTGTAGATTGTATCATTTTAATGTATACTTAATGTATACAAAAGTATCTAGCAGGTTTTATTTGTTGATTTTTATAACCAGTGCTGGAAACTTTATGTGAACCTCAATTTAAAAAGTCCACTGCCAGCTGGTTCCTGACTGCAGAAATCACACTGTGTGTAGAAATTAAAGCCTATGTTGTATTTTTAGAGAACAGTGATGATCAGCAGTGGTAATGTGTTAACACTGGCTTAAACTAACTGCAATAGCAGTAATGTAAAATCATTTTTATAGTGTCTGTGAAGTTATATCAGGTTATCAGGTAAGTTTTCACTTAAAAAAAATCCAGTAATTTACAAATTATTCTCAGGCAGTAGTCTGACAAAGGATTTACTGTTCAAATCATCCTAGATGATGTAGTATGAACTTACACACCACCTTAAACATTCAAAATAGTCTAAGCACTTAAACTGTTTTATGATGGCATAAGTGCTTAAATTGCCTGAAGTCCTCAGAGTAGTGTATGGTTTTAAGGCACACTAAGTCCTCTGGTGCCATAATTGCCTGAACCACCTCAGATTTTTCAAATAGCACAAACTTAAAAATCATCTTACATAACGTTTGGGGTGTCAGGAGGACTTAAACTGCTCTACAGAGGTAAAAATTTTGAAATTACTAGTAGACTCTTTTGACAAGTGTTTGCTTTTGAATTTATGTAACTTCTTAGAAACTGCTTGGACATGCAGGGAATATTAAAGATCTAATCCTGACAATGCATGATATGCAAAGACACTTCCAGATCTTAGCTAAAAGTTCTTTGGTCATATTGCAAGATGCCACAGACACTTCCTAAAGTACATCACAAAAAAAAATTGCCCTCCCGTGTTTTCCTCTTACTGCAGCTGCCAGTCTTCGCTGAATGGCTGCAATCACACAAGGTCATGATACTTGACCTTATTCATGACCATATTAATTTCACCTACTGTAAAACTGCTTTCTCTTTCCATGGAAGGAAACTCAGGTGTGTACCCAGAACACCCAGGTCAGCATAGACTCAAGCAGAGGTTTGTGGTAAGTGAGGAAAGATCCTTTCCACATGATGCCAGGTAGACTATTCATTTCTCTATTAACTGGTGTGAGTTAGGAGTGGTTCTGAGGCTCCTCAAACTGCAGCTGCAATGGTCTTAGCTGCCAGTCCTGCTATGATTTGGCAATACTCCAAGACTGCTCAAGTTCTAGTTGCAAAGAGTAGTACAGAGAGGCAGAGAGGGAAACGAAACCCTGTTGCCCTCTTTCTCCTCTCAGCATTTCTTCTTGTAACAAAGCACAGCTTGTCAGAAGGAGTATATAAGTGTGGATGACGTTAATGTAATAATAAAAAAAAAAAAAANAAGAATGTGAGGTGCAAAAGATATGTCAGTAGAACACATGTGTTTAGTCTGTCTGCAGGGCTTCCTCCATTCCATGATTTTGGACTCAATGATGAGCTCGTGAATGAGTAATAAGACCTTTTATCTTTAAGCAAGGAAAATAAATGTATTTCTTGAAGGATTTAGGACTTCATTATTTGTCCAATATGCAAATGATTCTGTACGAAGTGAGATGTCCTTGGTTATGATCGTTACCACACTCTACTACATATTAAACTTCTCTTCTTGGCTTGGATGACCTTGTCTCCATAACTATAGTTTGATTCAGTAAAGTAATAATCCCTGCCACTGTGAATCAGCATGCAATTTTTAACTTCTGAGAAAGAAGCCTGAAAATTAATTTGGATTTCAAACTTCTGTCTGGGGCTGGACTCTCCTAGAGTGTATTGTTATTGAAAGCAAAACAGGATGAAAATATCTTAACTCCTGAAGCAACACTACTTTTGAGCTCTATTTTGGTCATTGAATAAAGTATATACTAACCGATAGGAATATGAAGTTGTGTAAATTTGTTCTGTAGAGAAGTGGGCTAATCTAAGTCAATGTAGGCACTTGAATGAGAAATAACTCAGAAACAACCCGACTGGACTAGTATCAAATTATTACTAACCCCTGCCTCCTCATTATGCGACAGTTCAGCTCTAAATGGGAATTTAAAGGTGAAGGAGTGAGACTACACATGTAGTTGGCAAAAGAACCATGTTCATTATCTTTTCCTGTTACTGGTCTGATATCTATGGATTTGGAAGGGGTTGGCAGGGTGTGAATTCTTTTTCTTCATGTACTTCCATTGGCTTTGAATATTCCATCCTTTCAATTTTAAGTTTTCCAGTCAGTATCTTGACAGACCATCTTAACCACACTGACTTAGTAACAAACAATATAATTCTATTAATAAATTACTGTGGATTAATTTGAGAACTGCACTACAACATTAGCTGCACCAGAAACTGTCAGATATTGCAATGAATACACCAGTTAGTTAACAGTGTTTCTTGGATTTTCCTCAAGTATTCTTGTAATTAGAAGTATTAGAAAAAAATGTGGAAAAATATATTGATGAATATTTAACATGGAGAATCAAAACAGTGGACTTTTCTTTAAGCAATGAGTGCCAATACATTAGCAAAAATTTAAGGGACTAGAAATATGTCATTTATACTTTTGGTGAGTGGGTGCTATTCAGTCCCTTTCAGTTAAATAAAGAGATTCTTCTTGACTTATTGATTTTCCAACTGGCTGAAGAGACAAGATACTTTTAGATTAAACAAATTTAATTTGTTGAGAAATTTTAACTAAAGAAATTAGTCAATTTTAGTTGAAATAAACATTTATTTTTGTCTTTGAGCATTTCTAAAACTAAGCAAATGAAGTGCCACTCTCAAAATCAACCACTGAGCAGTCTGTTCAGGGAGACATCACTAAAGTGCATTCAAGTTAATTTAATGAAAACACTGTGATCTTTTCAAGGGACGCTCAGTTACTTTCAGGTTGTAATCAGCTTGTCCCACAAAAATAGGGTTGAAAATGGTGATATGTTTTAAACAAGTGAATTGATTATAATAACACTAGCTTTAACCCTTATTTATAACTCTCAAAATGCCAGGTCAACCAAGAGCAGGTTTTTTTTGAGAGGAAAAGACCTGCAAAACAAATTTCTTTCCATATACCATTAAATTGTACCCAATTTTGTTTAAATATCTGAAAAATAAAGCTTTAACTGATAAGTACCTAAAACTGAAATACTGATTGACTTAGCAATAATGTGCTGAAGGTACAATTTTCAGTTCCAAAGGTGAATAACAGCTGCTCAACAACATGAGGGACTAGATAGAAGCTAAATTAAGCACCAATGAGAGAGGAATCAGCATGGGAGCACTCCAGTGAACTCCAGTCAGCAGTACAGAGTTGTGTAGCAAGGAAACTCTGTTTGTTTCAACACCTGTGAAAAAGTCCTCTTGCAAAGAAGATGTAGTAAGGCTTTGTGCTCTTGATCTTTGCTCTTCTGCAAACATGAGAGCATAAAATGTTCCCCTCTGCTTAGCTCCTTTGACCACCTGGTGTTTAGGGTATTTGGGTGTTACTCTGAACAGCTCACTTGCTCAGCTCAGAAAAATAATGAAGGAAACAGGAGCATGGCAGGAGGACAAATCGACTGTGGCTAAAATTTATCATGTGGTTTAGTTGCTCTGTTGACCTTTATTATAAGGCTAAGAAAAGTGTGCACAGTCTGACACCTACATAGCTGAACTCTAGTACATAAATTGTTATTTGCAGCATCTATAATACTTATTGAAAGTTGCTGGTTCATTACATTCTTAATAAGTGTCACTGGTAAGTTTGGGTGTGGGAGTTGTCATTTTTGTAAAACCTACAAGGAACACCCCACGCAACCTGGAAAGTTAAGTACAGTTTTACGGAGCTGGTCACGCAATTTATGGGAGGCAGTAGGCCAATAGCAACAGAAATTGTATGAGAGCAGCCAAAGAACATCTCTGGACAGTTCATTCAGGCTTCAGAAGCAGTGTACAAACTGTCTGATCTTCCTCCTGGTCAGAACGGGACTTGCTGCCACTGTGGCATAAGGTCCTTGAAAATTTCGAACAAAGTTGTAGGTACCCTGGACAAGTATCAGTCAGGATGGACTCTTGTATTTCTTCTTCTTCTTGTCTTCTTTTTTTTTTTTCTTCTTCTTTTTTTTTTTTTTTTTTTTTTTTTTTTTTTTGCGTAGGCATTTAAATTTTCAAAACAATGGGAGCTTTAATATTATGTATGTTATAAATCAGATGCTATGATGCTATGGTACAGAGTGTTCTTTCCCTTTACTGCTGCAAGGGAGCAGAAGCATCTGCCAACCAAGAAGGATTAAAAATCTCTATAAACAAACATATTAATCTTATTGCTTTCACAACAAGTTGAGTTGATGCAGAGGAGCAGACAATTACAGGAATAGTTCTCTTGTTCTGGGGAACATGTCCCCAAGGAGTTATCTACTCAATATGGGATAGAAAGCTTCTTCCAAAGCAGCAAAAGCAACAAAGAGAAAGCAGACATTTTCCACTGAATTTAAACTGCAATGTCACCAAAATATGGACCTTTAAGCTCTCTGCAGGAACACATTGCTTATTTTTTATGTCCCCAAGATTCATAAGAGTCTCTTAAACATAATTAGTATCCCTTTTCTGAAGTCCAGTACAATCTCCACAGGAGCTTGAAGTGCTTTAATTTTAGATCTGCATGTCTTGCTGTTTTATAAACTTGTCCTCCATATGTTGTAACATTCACATTCACAGTACATTGCTAGTGTCATTTTCCCATTTTCTTTTGAGCTTTATGGTATATTGGGGTTTGCATTTAATAACTAGTTCTGTACTGAGGGGGATTGATGTGGTTTATGTTTTATGAGTTTCAGTGGATTATTAAGGATGAATTCATGTGGGGGGGATGAGTTCCTCCATCTATATATATATTTAATTTTCCTTACTTGAGGGCTCTTTACAGAGTGATGCAGTTGTAAAACCTGTGAAGAATTCATTGCAGCTTCACTGACTATGAATTTGGCTCTTAGTTCCTGTCTGAATTTTTCATCTCTGCTAGGATGTGCAGAACTTGAAATACATTTCCTGAACACAGGCTTTTATTTAACTGGTGTTCTCTCAGTTACATTTTTTGCCTGTTTATTTGTTTGTTTAATTCTTTGTTTTGCTTATTTTAGTAATAGTTTTCTTTCCTTTGTATTGTACTGGAGCTCTGCAGAGAGTACTGCAGCCACATTAGGGGATCTGCAAGCAGTCTCACTAGTACTTCCTCTAAAATTAGGGTAATATTTAAGTCTATAATAAATGTAGCAACACTAAATAAAGACCTACGGAATTTTCACAAACTGTTTTTACAAGATATCTATCCTGTGCCAATACTTGCTTGTATTGCTAAGATTGAAGCAGTGAGACCCCTTCTCTTTGCTAAGAAAGAAACCAGAACACTGTTCAAATAATACAATTCATGGGCATTTAAAATCTTAATGCTTTTGAAGTTACACATCAGTGACCATATAAGGCATAGATCTAAGGCCTTCCTCATTCTGAGAACTCTGAAAGAACTGCTAGTTAAGTAAATCTTTGTGCAAAGATTTGTACCTCTAAGATCCAGGGCCAAATCTTCAAGGGATCTTCCTTGCTACCAATAGGAAGGTGCAAGCAGGATGCTTGTACCAGTTTTCTCTAGCTAGCATGAACACCAACTAAATTGAGGAAGAATCAGCAAGGTGTCACTGTGCACCTGCAAGCAGAGTATGGAGCCAGGTATCCTGGAGGAATTAGTTTCCCAAATACTGATACAGGCAGAAACACACCACAGCACTTGGCTGTGCTAAACCAGCAACACTGACACATTCATTTTGCTGTACAGGTTTTATATGACATGTCAAGAGATGAAGGATTGATACTGTCAACAGCAGACACATTCTTTTACTGTTCACCAGCCCTGAAGTGGAAATTTCTTGCTCCAGCCCTTTTTGTAGTCTGTTACCTTAATACAGCTAGACAGGCTGGGCTGTAGCTTTACCCTTCGAAGACTAATTTCAGCAGATGGATCCCCATGTGGCCAGTGAACCTAGATGAAAATTGTTACTAATAAAGCAAAACCTGTAAAATTCATCCTTTCCCTGTTTCAATACATTGCTGTAAGGTCACTTTCCACTACACACAGTTAGTGAAATACTGCCACAAGCCAATGCATTGGAGCTTATTTTATTATAGAAAAGCTCACTGAAAAAGGCTGTTAGATGCAGTCCAAACCATTACAAAAGGCTACTGAATTTTTCTCTTAAATTGGAGCAGGCTCCCTGTACATTTTATAGCAGAGGATATAGCTACTCATAAAAGAGCCTATCACTAACACTTTCTTTTTACATAAATGTTTTGGTTTTTTTAATGAATGAAGGAGAATTGGAGAACAGCTTCAAGAAGTTACAGACAAAAACTGTATTCAAACACATATGATAATTAACATACTCGAAGCTTCATAAACAGGATTATTCTTCAAGATATATGACATATTTAATAGCTGTAGAAATTAAAATGTAACCAAAAATATTTGGCTCAACAGAACTCAATTGAATAAAAATCACTTTGCATGAAAATATCACTGATATTAAAGAAAGAGTTTCAATTATTACTTTAGTATACCCAATGTGAAATATTTCATAGTTATAAATGAGATTGTTTCCATACTAATTAATGTTTTCAGCTTCTACAGTCCATTTTCTATCCGCATAACTTTTCATGAATTTCCAGTTATTTTATGTTCAACTGGACAATCTGATCTCTTAAATAAGGAAGGTAATTCCCTTTAAACATTATCTGCCATTAAGAGCTTTTCACAGACTTCTTCTGGAATTCTCCCATACTGAATAAAAGGCGAAAATAAAGAATAAAGAAAATATCGAAAACATAAAAAGGAAAATCTCAGAATACAGCAGTGGTACTGACTACCCTATGGCTGAAAAGTTTTTATTTCTGTAAAAAATTATGAGCTGATCTGAGATAGAAAGCAAACCCACAATAATGTATTTTGCCTGTTTCATCCAGTGCATTTGCTTCCATATTTACAATAATGATTCTATGGCTTACTAGCAACAGTTCATATTTGCCAGCAACATCCACATAAACACCAATTGGTATTATTTCAGTTTTCTCTTATGATTAAATATATCTGTGGCACCTTTGTAGTAATGTGTATGTCACGAGGTGCCTCTACTACATGAGAAAAAAAAATCATCTTTCACTGCACTCCTGCAGAAAGTTTTCATTCAGAACTATGCAGTACTGCTTAAATAAAGAGAAAGTCTGGACATGTTTTTCAACACAAATTTCTTTTCTTGTGGTAATGCTGTTCACACATAATAACTAACCAGGCTTGGTAGACTTGCTCCATGATTATTGTGGTTTTAGGTGCTATTGCTGTGAGCTTGTTCAAATTCCTTCCTGTTGCACTTCCTTCAAATTCTTTCGCCGTTACACTTCTGGTGAACATTAACATATTACTCTTTGAACTCTTGCATTTCCTTAGCTGGCCACTCTCTCTAAGAACACAGCTAGAAAGGGTTGGGTGGTTGGTTTTTTTTTTTTTTTTTCCTCCTTTCAATTTAGTTTATTTGTAAGCTACTTTCCACGGACTTTCATGTGCATTCTCAGTATTTAGCAGGGTTTTTTTTGCTGTTTTGCAGAAAATGGGAGATTCTTCCTGTTCAAATCACTAATTATGTTGTTTACAAGAATATCCATCATTCGAGATGTCAGAAGTATGGAGCATGCACAAAAATTTGAGGGTGTCTAAATGAGCTGGTATAGACTATATAAGAACACTAATGAAATGCTGCATTGATTGTATGCCCATGTTCTCAATTACTGGGACGAAAAGATTTGACAGATAGTTTAAATGTTCCTTGATTTTAAAACAGGGTTTCTGTTATACCAAATATAAGAAGAATCTTTCAAAATAACAAAGCTTTCAACAATCTGTTATCTCCACATTGATTACCAAATAAAGGATTTGTGTGAATATTTTACATCTTGTTGCCTGAAATGTTAATTAGATACATATAGTTCTCCATGACCTTGACAGCAATTAAAAGTATTATAGAAGGAATGCATAATTTCATTACTAACTCTTAAGTACCAGTGGATTTTTTAGCAATAATATGAGACGAAAACAAGCAGTTTTTCTTCTTAACTTAATAGTTGATATTAAACACATTTCTGAAACTTTTTTTTTAATTTTGCTGGTAATGTATCAAAGTTTTCCTAAGATATGAAAATTTATAAATTATGAAAATTTCTCATAAACTTTTCATTATGTTTGGCTTTTGCATCCCCTGGCTGGGTTTTCAAGTGCTCACCAATTGAATTAATGCATATATATAAATGAAAAATAACAACATCCAGCTTCAGAAATGAAATATGAGAAAATTAAAGGTTACTCAAATAAGCAGGTTTTAACAAGGAAACTTAACCCTAAAAACATTTCTGATCTTCTCTGGAAGGATGCAATACTAGTAGAGAATTACCTGATCAAGCAAATATAAGAACATTCAAATTCAGATTTCTGTTGTCTTAGTTTAAAATTCTGCATTACCTACAGGAAAGTTGAACATTTTTAAAAATCTACTTTTATACTTAAAGTATTACAGACCCTAAATAAAAATTTGAAAAAGTGAAGATGTTAAACCTTTCCATTTCCTGGGACCAATCAACCAAATCAATGAAATTAGGCATGCCTGAGTTTAGGAATCAAAAGAAAAAAAATTATCATTCTTGTGTTCTTTTTGCAATGACTCTTAGAAATAAGTTGCTTTTCTGGATAAATGAGTCTCTTAGAAAATGGTTGAGATTAAGGGGTAGGTTGCTATGAAATTTAGTGAAACCTCTTTCTCCCAGAATAATATTAAATCAACAATTTAAACCTTGAATTATGTTTTCTCAATATCTCTAACTCTTGGATCTCATATTCCTTGCTACTTGATCTCCTTAAAATTATATTTATTTTTTCTCTTAAAAATGATGACTTTTGTGTACCTTTAAAAAGGATTTTTCATAACTAATAATTTAGAACTGTTAAGCCATAACTTACCACAATTACAGACAGCAAGATTTTTTAGAGCTCAAAAGCTGAGCTTTTTAATTACATTGGTTTAGCAAAAAGCCAGCTTTGGGAAATATTTGGTCTTAAAGCAGACAAGTTATTTTAGTTTCTGGAACTGAGACTCAGTTTTTCTTTATATGGTTGGGGAGCTTAAGAGGTTTATAGAGTGACATTTAAATTTTTCCAGTGTAATTTTGTGCTACTATTATTTCTTTGGATGTGAAGTATTTAGATATCTTAACAGAAAGGAAAGAATGAGTCCATCATTCTTCCATGCTTACTGACCTGTTAAGCAAATGTATCTGTGCATGCATATATAAATACATATACATATCAAAAAGAGTAATGAACTAGTATCATTTTGAGTTTGCAGACATGCATACAGATTTCACTGTGATCTTCATTACAACAGACTGAAAAAACCTACTTAGATCAAGGCATAGTTTGGATTGGTTTCTTCATTGCCATAGTAAGTGGGCAGTTTAATCCACATGAACCTCAAGCCTCAGCTGGAACTGCAGTTAAACATTCTGAACTGCCAGTTTAAATTTTACAAACAAGGAAAATACATACTTGGCTTATACTATAAAGATTTCTTACTGCATTGAAATGGCAAAAAAGGTTATTCTAGGATATGTGGTTATCATAAAATAGTCACAGTCCTGGATGTCATGGATTCAAATTATTCCAATTCAGTACAACAACTCCCTTTTATTGCCTAGGTAATGAAAACCATACTAAGTTGGATATAATTGACAAAGAAAATAACCTCTAGTTTAAACATTTTAAATGATTTTCCTTTTGTTTTGTCTTTACCTCCTGTTTCTAATTTTTATTGATGGATTTCTGTCTGCACAATGAAGAGACATTGTTCACAGAAAAAAAGTTCCAGTTGAAAGCATTGCCTGACTTAACAGTACAGCTTTCCCATTTTCTGTCATGAGATAAACTGAGAAAGTGACATTGTCATGCGCTGATATTTCAGGAAATGTGAGACTCCTAGTTTCTTCATGTTGTCTCATATTTTGCTGGATACTTAGTTGGCAAATCTTTACACCCAAATTAATGTCTGACACTGTTTGACACTGTTGGTCACTTCCTAGTGGATAAGAGACAGAAGATCACACACTTTCTTTTTCCTGAAAGTTGACTTGCCTGCCCTCCCCTTCTCTCACCTCCCTGCTCTTGTCCTCATCTTGTGTTTGAAAAGTTGTCAGATCTAAGATGTTTATTTTAGTAAGAGGTGTACAACCTGAAATTCCTTAATTTTCCTTCTAAAACCACCATGGTTTTAATGACTTTGAGGACTTACACAGTTTATTATTCAGAGTGCAAGACTGAGGCCTAATTCAGTAATGTATGTGATGTACCCAAACCTCTAAACTGAGACAGCAAATAGACAAGGAAGGATTGTTTGATGACTGGAGCTCTCTGATTCTGGGGCCAAGTTTCCTTAGAGGACTGTGAAAGACGAGAAAGGAATATGGGGCATAATCTTTGGAGAGTATGGTCTCAGGATCCCCAGCAGAGACCTTGGCTAAATGTAATTTCTAATTTAGAATAAATTCATAGACTCTACCAACACTTTGTCTTATTGGATAATGAGTATTTTTCATATGCTCATTTCAGGACTAAACCTGGACACTAAAATTAGAAAATAACTATGCCTGAACACGGAAACCAGGATTATGTTTCTTCATTTCAGTATTTATGTGAGGTTATTACACAGGATATCTGAAAATATGTTGGCTTTGCCCTTTAACAATTGAAGTAACTCAGTAGTTTTTTTCCATATTGGGATGCTGGGTAAGGTACTAGTTCTGTGCCTATTTGTGGTATGCATGTTTGAAGCAGAGTTCTTGTCTCAGAAGTAACTTAGGAAAAAGTGGTAATTTGGTTAAGGATCCACTTCCATTAGTGAATCACAAGAAAATTATTTCTTAATCACTTTTAGACAGTCATTCTGCTAATTAACAATAAAATACACCTTTTTGTGTTTGTCAGCCCACAGGATTCTGTCAGACCAGAATGTGACTTTGATATTGAAAAAAGTCTTACATTCAGCTTTCAGTGACATCAGTGGAGTCCATGATCTTGGAGTCATGGCTCATCCTGTGCAGATGTGTTGATAACAGACCATCTCATATGTTAGCAAATCCCTCTGCTTAGCAAATCTGAATCCTGTCCCTCTGGCCTTGCTTCCTTTCACATGAAGGACGAAAAGAGGGAAGAAAAGAAGTTGTTGACCCTTTGTGGTAACCACTGGACATGTTTTTGAGCATGGCCACTGGTAACCTGTTGCTGACTACCACGGAGTAAGCTTAAGTAAGTTTTGGTATGCTCTACTGTTTTATAAAATAATGTACTAATTAAATCCAATGATACAGCATATCATCCAGCGGCATAAATCACTCCTGAAGAAGCTCAGTGCCAAATGCCTAAAGTCCTTCTTATAACTGAACTTGCTCAGATAACTCTTGCATGTCCCTGAACTACAAAGCCTTGCATAGCTAGACGTGTCCTAAAACTTTGTAGAGGTTATATAAATTTAACTGAGGGCAACTGCAGCTGAAAGTTTATTAGCTACCCTGTTGAAAATGGAATAACCTTTATCTCACCTTCACATCAAGGGCTCAATAGCGCCCCAAAAAGAAAAAAAAAAGTACAATTTTCCCCTTATTTGTTTGAAAAATTAATGGACCATAAATCAAAATATGTGCAAAGAAGGATTAAGCTGCAGAGAGGATTTTTTTAACAGGACTGACATTATTCAAGAAATGAATTGTTGAGTTAGAAAATTTTGTGGTTATTTTGTAGAAGAATTACAATGTTGGATCTTATGTTGGATGTTTTCTTTTCCTTTTTTTTTTTTTTTTCCTCAGTGTCACCTTGACTTTAGGAAGTTCAAAGCTTACCTACTGGATATGAAAATCTAATTAGCAGCCCAGACTGTAGGTTTTTAGTTTGCAATATGAACAATATGTTGTGAACAGACATTGTATGATGGCTCCAAAAAAACTAGAAAGAAAACCTAAGAAAACATCATCCTAGAAAAAAAATTATTGTGAACTTTTAGATAACAAGGTGAACTGTGGGGACGAAGGTAATTCCCAGAGATGCAGATAAACATCTGTCTGCAGAAAAAAACCAACTCAACCAACCACAAAAATTTTGATTAAATAGCTTAGATACATTATTAATTTGATTTCTAAAATCTATATCTGCTAGATATTTAACTTATAATACAAAATAACTTTCTTTAATTTTGTTTATTCATGTAGTTGGCAGCCTGGAAAACTACAGGATTCTAAGTGTACTATACATGATTTCCACATAACATTCTCTGCAATGGCAAAGGATATTTCATTTGTATAGCTTGAAATTTTTAACAAATGAGACTATTCCTGTGAGACCATATACCATTTACCATCACTAGATTGATTTCTTTCTGTGATAAAGTCTTGATGATACTTTTCAAGACAGTTTATTGTAAGCAGAATGGTACCTCAAGTACACATTCAAAAAGAGGTCTTTGGAGGCTGTGTTAGAGAGATGAAAGTCTGGGCAGCAAGGGAGTAGCAATGTTTAACAATAAAGAATCAGAACAATATCTTGATATATTCAGATTAAAAAAAACAAGCATGCTGGAACTCTATGCTGGAGCAGGTGGATACCTAAAGGAGGCTGGGAGCCCAGGGAGAACCTGTGCAGGACCTGTGGCCCCATAGAGAGAGGAGCCGGCGTGTTCCCGAATCAGCAACCCCTGGGAGGTACTCACAGAGTAGCAGTTTGTGAAGAGCTGTATCCAGTCAAAGCCATCCTGTGTTGGAGAATGGGAAGAGCAAGTAGGGAGGAACATATAATGAACTGGTGGCAATTTCCATTCCCCATTTCCCTGCGCCACTTAGGAGAAAGAGGTAGAAGATAAGGGAGCAGAGTTGAGCCCTGGAAAAAGAGTAGGGCAGGGGAAGAAGCTAGTTTAAGATTTATTATTTATCTCTCATTATCATACTCTGACTTCTGATTAGCAATACATTAATTTTCCCAAGTGAAATCTGTTTTGCCTGCGATTGTAATTGGTGAGTGATCTCACCCTGTCCTTATTTTGAAGCACAAGCTTTCATCATATTTTCTCTGCCCTTCCCAATTGAGGATGGGGAGTGGTAGAGCAGCTAGGTGGACCCCTGGCAGCTAGCCAAGGCACACTCACCGCCTCTGAGGGTGACCTCCTGTCTGTGATGTGTGTCTTTGTTGACATGAAAATGGATGAGACAACTGGGTCATCATGATATACATAGCTTTGAGACTTCACAAGAGAGTTACTCATTATGGCATAGATTCAGTGCTTCCCACTACATTTCAGAACAGGAACTTGTTCATACTCTGTCCTTCTAGAAAACCACACAACAGTTTTATTACCAAGTGGGGTAAGTTAGGTATTATAGCTCACCTTGTAGAAGAGTTTTGACTGAGAATCTAAATAGCAAGCCATATTTATCAGTGCAGATCAGACTCTAAGAAGTGTTACAGGTATTGGTGTGTAACAGAACAAGACTTGGAATATGAAACTGTGCACCTGAAGAAGTAAATAAGGATTTAAGTAAGAAAATTGGTATGGTCTTAAAAACAAGAAAGGTCTACTCTGAAAAACAATACTCAAGCTGTAAACATATAAATATTCTGCAAAAGTAATAATGCAGAGAAACCTTTCCTTTATTTTACTGCTATATTTCGTGGCAAGCAAGAAAGAGAAAATGCTCAATAAATTGTCATTTTACCAGCTTCCTTTGAACAACCCTGCATAAAACTTAGCTTTGCTTTGATGTCATTTGCATTAAATTTTCACAAAGGTAATTCACTTCACATTGCATTCTGTTTTGTGGTAATACTTCCCCTCCACCCCCCACCTCTGCTTTTTTTAACAGGTCTAACAAGTATTTGTTTACCAGCATCATATTTTCTGAACTGCTTCCAACCTTCAAGTTCTTTTTGCCTCAACCACAGGAGATTCTTCCTAAAAGCTTGACACTAAATATGCAGAGATTATTAATTGTATTCAGACCAACATTTAGTGTAAGCCTGCTATAGGATTACCATGTGGAATTTCCCATACTTAAATTATTATGAAATATCCAATTAGTGTATTGTATGCGGGCATGAATCTCATTGTAGTTAAACATTTGCTGACAAGATGGCCTTTCAGTTTAGCTTTGTGCACTGAGAGGAGTAATCTGATCTCATCTGCCTTTCTGTTGAACAAATTCTCGAAATATTTTACCATTAGACCCACTCCCTTTCTAAGTAGCCTTTATGTGAAAACAAGAAGAATCTTTTATACTCTCCAATCTCATTGTTTGCATATACCATATTTGAAAAGAATGAGTATTATTGATACTCACCATTTGAAGTGAAAACTCTTGAAAGGAAAAGGGATGATGTGGTTCAATTTGAATACATGCACATACCTAAGTGAAGATTGTATGGTGGTATTATGCTAGATTAAATCTTGGAGGGATAATAATATAACACATTTTCCTTATATTGAAAATATATTGATTATTTTAATATTTGATTTATAAATATTTTATCAGCTATAAAATCTGAACAAGATTTGCAATGTAAAATGAAAATAAAGCTGCAGTGTTTTTCTCTTTTTTCTTTAGGCAGCATCTCCAAAGAAGTCTTACTGTTTTCTTCCTTTTTTTTTTTTTTCTTTTTTTCCCCTTCCTTTTGTGTGACTTTTGTAGTCATCAGGAAAGTAGTTATAGCCTTACTTTGGAATTTGAGTTACTAAATACTGATTAGTGAGCTGGAAGTATTTCACAGTTGCTATTTTTGCTTTCTTATATCTCTACAAACTCCTATCTCAAACTCATTTATACAGTGAAGAACGTAACCCTGAATTTGGCGTGTGTTCTCACTTTGATAATTGGAGTGAGTTTCTTTAAATTATTTCATAAAGGTAGACTTTGGACTAGAATAATTCAGTACAATAATTTCTCTGTGAAGATTTTAATTGAGAAAAAAATCTTTCCAGTAAGTGTAAGCAGGTCAATAGGGAGAAAGCTCTTCTGAGGCCTATGATCAGAAACAAACAGCAACTACTTAGATATGTCTATGCTCTTCACTTTCAATTTTATTTTCAAAGAAAACGGAAATATTTTTGATTGATATAAATATTCTCTCATGTCTTACTTAGGCATAGATGAATGGATTTGACTTTATTTTAATAATTATTTTTTCATTATAGCATATGTTTTAAAGGATGCTAGAAATTTCCTTGTGCATGTTTCAACAGACTGTGTTTCTGACAGAAAATGTTAGGCTTATGAACGTGAATATGTTTCAGTGGTAGACCTGATGTTCATCAATTCTACCATAAAGAATGTTTTTTGTTAGTTTGTTTGGTTTGGTCTTGCTTTTGGTTTTTACTTTTAAAAACATAGCTAAATAGTGTAGATTTCTAATTTTATAATTTTCTTCTTTTGTGATATAGTTTTACTCTAGTTTTCTTCTTAGGTCTTTGGGATATGGGGAAAAAAAAAATCAGTTCTTGCCTTTCCTGGTGCTGCAAACTCTTCAGACATGGTGAATTTTTATTTTTTTTCCCCCATTTTGCAGTAAATAAGAATATTGAATTAGTCTAGTCTCCAGATTGATAAAAAAGAATCCTTTGTTCAGAACATGCTCTGTTATCTGTAATCAGATTTAGATCAGGTTTGAGGTTAAATATACAAAACTACGTGGTAACAGATTTCAATTTCAATTCCTGCTAACTCCAACATAACTCAAGGACAGCAGAATATAATGGGTAATGATGTTCTTGCCAGTCACTCACCTCCCTAGAGAATTAATGTGCAGGTATGGTCACTGCTAGGAGAAGTCTTAGTCATAATCCTTTTCATTTAATTGTGAGTTTATTTTATCCCTAACTTTTGTTGTTAAAAAATTGATGACCTTGTCAACAACACTGAGGCTTTATTTTATTACTTAGACTTTACATATAAACTGCCTATATTGTTTATATTTTTATATATCAGTATGGGAAAAGAGAGGAACTGCATGTTTTTAAAGAAGTTCCCTATTCTCATATACATTATTGCTGATCTTGTTGGACTTAATTAACCAGAAGAACATCTGGGCATAATTTTGGTGCTTCCTAGTTTCCTCTCTGAGAATACCAGTCTTTTATTTTTGTGGAATTTTCCTTAGTTTATATTTTATTCTCTGCTTAAGATGATTGTTAAAATGCAGCAGCAGTATGCATTTTTTATACTTATTGTTAGCAAGCTCAAAGATTTCCACTTCTGTTTTATGGTTGCTGTAATGCAGGGTCATATCCCAGTTGTTTCAAAGTCCAGTCCAGTCAGTGCCTGTAAACTGGCATGATTATGAATTGTTAAATTATTATTATAAAACTTTTCCCTTTGAACTCTTTTAATTTTGTAAAGCCCCAGTATGGTTCCTTGTTTACTCAAAATAAAGTAGATACAAGCTGAAAGATAGAAAATTTGCCACTTCTGTTTTTTTGGCTTTTTTTGCTAGCTGTCCTGGTTTTAGTAGCCAGGATCAGTATGTCACTGTGTGGGTGTCTATTCTAAACCCTCTATGCCGTTTTTTTCCCTCGAAGTGCTCACAGTGGCACATTAGCAGATATTGTTTAAGGCACACCCCACCCCTCAGGCTACAAACTGGGTGTTTAGGAACTTCTGTGAGATAAGGAAGTTCTCTTGCCTCCACACCCACCGGAGGGGTCATGTCTGCTAATGAGCCATCAGGGATGCCAAAAATATGCCATTGTTCACCTCACAGAGTAAATCACCCATTGTTTAAGTCTCCGCCCTGGGGGAGGGACTGGTCAGAGCCTAAGTGGATATAAGCCGGGGTTTGGGACTGGGAGCTCTCTTCAGCTCCAGAGGAGGACCAGAGCCGTGAAAAGACTGAGACTGCCACCAGATTGCAGCCATCACTTTCACCAGCAGGTACTTTGTTTTCTTTTTTCTTTGAACTCTGGGGGGGCCACGTGGTGCTCAGCACAGAGTTGGTGACCTCCACTCTGCTTGTGCCCCACTGTGCTGGGCTGTACATCTGGTGTTTTTCGTGGCACAAACAAATTTCCTATTCTGTTTCAGTGTATTTTTGTGATCTTTTAATAAATAGTTATTCTGACTTGCAATCCCATTCTGAGTTGGATTCATTTCTCATACTGGTTTAACTCTAAACCAACACACTAGCGAAAAATTGCAGACTCAAACTAAGCAACCTTTCTGGCTTCTGAAGATGGATAATATGAAACTACAATACCTGAAGTCTTCATAATTCAATTTTCTTTTAAATTTTCAGATGATGCTTGTTGTGTAGGGAAGAATGGTTATGCATTATACAGGCAGACAGATAAAATTCAGAGGGCCAAATCTCTGAAAGAGCTGAAAGGGAGGCCCTCAACCCTACTGAGGAACCAGCAAAGATATTACAAGCTTTCATTTAAACCAAATGCTTATGTTACAATGCCAGAAATAAAATTCCTGCAGCTGACATGTACAAGGTCAGATCACTGCTGAGCAGAGAAATTTCGGCTGACTCCATACCTCATGTCCTGTCAGAATCTCCAGTAAAACCCAGTAGCAAAGAAGATGCATCACCTGTGTTATCCAGGTGTGCAATTACATTGGCTCTAAGTGATAAGTTCTCATCAACTCTGATTTGAAACAGAATTGGACTGTTCTCTTGGTGGATGAAAACTCTAATTCTACCTCCAGGTCCAAGTCTAAAGGATGGCTCTTCCAGACCTGACTGCATCATACAACCATCACAGTGCATGCAGCTGAGCAAAACAGTTTTATAAATCATATACAGGACAGTAACCATTCAAGCAGCTTTGTGGTGACTCTATTTGCTAAGCAGAGCACTGAAATTTAAGTGATGCTTCATGTAAACATCCCTCAGGGATGGAAATGGAACACAGGACTGCAGAACTTTAGGATTTAGGGAGGGTTTTGTTGATGGTCCCCTTTGGAAACTGAAATGATATGGAAGTTCACATGGAGCAGAATTGTACACTTCTGTGGATTTAGATTTCTCTCAAACAGTACTTAAAGAATTTCAGTGGCATCTAAGTGTTTGTCTGCAACACCTATGTAGGACTGCAAAATTTGAATTTGTAAATTTCTTGCTCGAACGGGAAGGAACTCAGTTTTCTGTACTTATCTCACTACCAAGTTTTCTGATGCTCTCATTTTTAGAGGTATTGAACTTTAGGAAGTTCTAGCCCTACTGGTTATTACTGCAGCCAATATGCCTCATTTTGCTATACATACAAACTTGCAGAAAGCAAGGTTATCCAGACTATGTTTTAAACATATTTTCTCCTGTCTTTTTGAGCTATATTAATTAAGTGATATACATATAAATGCTTACTCTAACAATTTTCAGCGCTATTAATCCAGACTGTTCCCATTTTACTAATCTTAATATTTTAAGCACCTTACCATTATTTATTGACAGAGTGCCTGTTACAGTACCTATAAAAACATTACACTAAACCAGGGGCTGAAACACTGAGCTGAAAATGTAACATATTTTAAAATAACTAAACTACTTACTGTATTGTTTATATGTTCTGTGTCAAGTTATTTTCTCTATGGTCTAATTCCTAAGAAAAAAAGTATTTTGTTTTTGTCCCCTCTGCTGTTTGTCATTGGGCAGCCCTGACAAGTAGTCCCTCTGGTAATGGAGTAATATTGGGCCTTTGACTGCTACCAGCTGCGCACAGAATCTTTTGTTGCAGTTTCTGTGTAGATGCTTTCTGTTAGATTTTTCAGGTGTGAAAAAGTCTGTGCTTACTGGAATTTGCTCTTAGAAAAGATAATTTTTATGAAAAGCTAAAAATTACATCACATTTTTCTAGTGCACTCTAAAGAAAATAAATATGGCATTATACCTAAGCCATTTGTATTACTCATACCCCCTGAGACTAAAGGGACTAATATCATGCATTATAGTGATAAAAATGATGTTAAAGTTGGGATTCTGTTGCGGCGAGAGAGAAAGCTGCAAGAGTGTTCAGAGAAAGCTTGATGTAGAGCAATTCTGCACTCTGTACAACACATGTGTGTGTGAAAAAATTTCCAATTTTAGGCATAGTAAAAATTTCTAACTTTAAATACAGGTACCTAGTGCATAGGTCATTATTGCATTTATTAGATACTTTCTAACTTTGTGAATGTTTTATGTTCATTTATAATTTTCTCTTGAGGACCCCTATTCTAAAAAAAAGTTTGATATCCAACAATTCTCCTGAAACAATTGAAATTTTGGCATGCTTAGCTCTCAAGCAGAAATGGGGGACATATTCATACATCAGATCTAGAACAGGTATTAGAACTCCAGTGAGCTTGAGAATGTAAACAAAACCTTAGAAACATAAAAGAATATGCTTCCTGTTTGAACTGAAGGCACCCTAACAGTATTCATTAGGAAAATAGCCAAAACAAAACAAAAAAACCACCACAAAACAACAAACAAAGAATTATTTTTTTTTGATTGCTTAATTTCTTTTTAAATAAATGAGTTAGGATGGGTAAAATTTGATTGACTCTTTGATATCATTACCAATTGATCTTATGATAAGGATCAGTCAGGGTCTGTGCTCACTGTGGCCCACACAGTATAAAAACAAGTGTATGAAAAAAAAGAGTTCAAAAATATCAGTTTCTATTCAGGTGACACTGTCAACTATATAGAGTAATTTCCTCAGAGCAGTGACTTTGAATTTTTTTCAGTACAAATAGCAAGTTAAACCCATGGAAATTAGGAAAGTATTTATTGGAATTCTTTCTTGCAAGATTGTTGTGTACAGATTATTCCACTCAATGTCCTTCATTCTCAGTGTTGGTTACTAATTTTTATTACTGACTCTTCTGAGAAAATACATTTTCTGCAGTACACATTTTATGAAAGTGGTACTGCTTCAGGAAAATAAAATATTACTTCCTCCAGATGTGATGAAAGAAATGGTTCATAGGAAAAGAGCTCATGCTTTTGAGGAAAATATGAAACATGAAGGGGAAATACTCAGTGCATATTTTCGCCACTGTCAGATGAATTGGAACAACTTGTTTGTTACACTATACAGGCAAACACATTTTCTACATGATAAAAAGACTATTAAACAAAGCATGCTTTTGTGTTCTTTCATGAGGCCATTTGAATTTAGAAGTAGGAAGGCTGTAAATACAGCACAGAGAATGAAACAAATTGCATCCACTATGATTACACAAACTAGATAATAGACAAATGCGTTCATTTTGAGAAAAAAATTTTATCTATCTAACAAAGCTAGAACCCCTCTTTCTTTTTTATATTGTTCTTAGAAAGCTTACATCCTTGTGAATTGATTTATACTTAGGTATTATTGTCTTCAAAGTTTCCACAATCATACTTGTTCTGTACATAGTTTGTAATAAACAGAAAAAAAAATAGCAAAGTCAAGAGATGGTGATAAAAATAAAGAATGGTTTGGGTAGGAATGGCACCTTGTAGATTACTGAGCTTCAACCCATCTGCCTTGGACAGGGACACCTTCCACTTGACCAGGTCCCTCAGAGTTCTATCCAACAAGGTAAGTTTTAAAAACATATTTGGTTTTCACTTACAAAACAAATTATGCTATATAACTTTTTTAAGGTATGACTTTCTTGGTATAACAACACCACAAGTAGAAATAGATTATAGTGTTAAAAGAGTTACTAAAAAAATAAACCAACAAAGCACATTTTTCTTCTGCCAGGGTGTCTATAATGTTGGACAGGAATAACTTTGGTCCTTCAAGGAATGATATTAGAGAACTAGAGAAAAGACAAAAACTGTTTTTTGAAGACAGTGTAAAACTAAGAGCATGAGGATACTGCCACTATGAGGAGAAAACCCTTGAAATTTATGTTACTTTCCCACTTTCAAAATACAAACAAGTAATAAAAGAAATTTAGGAAAAGTCAGTCTGCAAATCAAGAGCAGAAATGTGCAAATTTGTTTTTAAATTTGACAAGGCTCCTACTTATGTCCAACAAGACTTATGCTTAAAGGACAATGATGCATATATACAGAGCATTCGGGGTTCCTTCACTAGTAAGGCTAAAGGGGAACACCTTCTGTATGAAATAAATGCTCGCTTAATTTTACCTTCCTCAATGATTTTACAAGATCTCCCTGAAACTGAATATGGTTGTCTTTGTTTTAGAGAAGAAAAGGAGAGGAATTAATTTGACCTCCCTGCACACACAAATATTACATTTGACATAAAGTATTAAAATAATTATGAGTAGAAATATCTTCTGGCAAAAGAGTGAATCTTGCATAATCAGTGTGAGTGGTATATCAGTTACTAAACTACACAAGGTATCAATGTTTTTTTTCCTTGCTGTGTTTTGAATTCAATTCAGTTTCTCTGGTAAAGTCCCGCTGTTGATGAACATGCTGATGGAGAAATACTTCGTACATATAATGCGATATATTTGGCCACGAGCTACCCACCAAATTATTCAACACTGAGATGGCTCCATGTCCTGGTTTCAGTAGTCAGTATAATTTTGTCACTGTGTGGGTGTGTATTCTAAACCCTCTATTTCATTTTCTCATGAACTGCTCACAGTGGCCCATTGGCAGCAGCTGCCCAGGGCACACCTGACCCCTCAGGGTACAAACTGGGTGTTTAGGAATTTCTGTGGGGTAAGGAAGTTTTCCTGTCTTCACACCTATGACTCAGGTGTGATAACTCCCCTCCGTGGAGCCACTAGTGCCTTCGCACCCACCTGAGGAGTCATGTCTGCCAATGGGCCATCAGGGATGCCAAAAATATGCCATGATTCACCTCACAGAGTCAATCACTCATGAAACTCTCCACCTTGGGGGAGGGACTGGGCATTCCCATCTAATCCCAAGAAGATATAGGCTTGGGGTTTTGGGACTGGGATCTCTCATCTGATCCAGAGGAGGACCAGAACCTTGACCAGACTGAGACTGCAACCATCAGTTTCACCAACAGATTTCTTCGTACTTTGAACTCAGGGGCCCATGTGGTGCTCAGCACAGGGGTTGGTGAGCTCCATTCTGCTCATGCCCCACTGTGCTGGGCTATACATCTGTTTTTGTGGCACAAACAAATTTTTTCCTTCTGTATCAGTGTATTTTGTGATCTTTTATTAAATTGTTATTCTGACTCGCAATCCCATTCTGAGTTGGATTAATTTCTCCTGCTGGTTTAATTCTAAACCAGCACACTCCAATACTCTGGGCATAGAAGCAAACAATTAGGTAAAGGGAACCTTTTTGGGGAATGTTATATTTGTAGGGACTCCAAGAAGGAAGTCAGTGGAAGATCTAAGGATCAAAACTGAAACAGAAAATGTGCCTACATGGGAGAACAAAAGAAAGGCAGGCAGTGTTAACTGACACTATATCCTTAACACATAACTTCACATACCTGCACCCTTGTTTGTGTTGAGAGACATGTCTGTTCTTTAGTTGTTTTTGGAAAAAAATTTGCATGTGCATATTGGAAACCTTGTGGTATTTATGTAGCTGAATCAGGACACATTTTTCTAGTATTGACTAAATGTGTAAGGATATATAAAGCTTTGTTGGAAAGTGTGGAAATAACCTCTAATTTTAATTATGCCAACAGTGCTATTACTTTCCATATCATTATCAAAAGACAATTGTATTGCAATATTATGTTGCAAAATAAAACCAAATCACTCTGTAAAATTATTAGTTCTTCATTTCCACTTCTCTCTTCATTTCCCTCCTGCCTTCAGTTTTGTAACTCATAACCGGATGCCCAAAATGCAATTTGAACATAATTTATAATGATCTCATGGTAGTATTTCCACTGAACAGGTTTTCTAGTAAATGTTTTCTAGTAAATGTTTTCTATTTTTCTATTAATTCTCTATTAATAATTTTCTATTGATTGCCCATCTTGCCATTGTTAAAGTAGAATATGAGTATCACTGTCTTCCTCTCTTGGAGGATCCAGATTACACATTAACAAGTCTCTCACATCTTTCAACGAAGCAGTTAAACATAAAATGCTGGTATTCCTAGACAAGATGGTGCTAAACCCAGTCTTTGAAAGAATTCTAGGAGGATAGGGAAGTCCTTCCACATAGAAGGGATGAGACTGTCAGAGAGCATATGGTTTCTTCCACTAAATCTCATTCAGTGTGAAAACAGCAGGAATTTTTATCCTTTGGCTGTCAGACAAGCTCATGTGCACAGACTGTGATAACCAAAAGTGCTATCCTAGATATCTCTGCATTGTGTATTTTTTTTATTTGTCTTATTTGTGAATGTCTACAGCTTGCACATGCACTTCATTTGTATTTTCCATCATCCTCATCTAAATTAGCCCACTGTAGTTACTATAAATAACAGTCATACTTAGATACTTAATATGTGTTGATTATTAAGATTTAAATATGTGATTATTACTCAGCAGTATGGGATTTGATTGGCTTAATCCCTTGTTGTATAATTATTTGAAAATTCAACAAAATGCTAGTACAAAAAGGTAGTAGTTCTAAAGAAATCTGAGGGATATTCAACTCTATATAACTGCCATCTGAGAAACAATACATCAGTGCTGATTATCTGATATATAATGAAAGATGGCTTGTGGAGTTAATCTAGGTCTATGAAATGAGACACTTGGAAACCACCTCAATTGTTTTAACTGTTGATTATGCATTTCATTTTGACAAAAATGCTCTGCACTATGGGAGTCATGATTCACCTCTGACATTTTACCTGAAAAGAGAAAAGCATCATACAGAACAATCAAGCAATTTTACTCCTTTGTAGAGGAGAACTAATAATTCAGCATTGAAATGAACACAGCTGCTTTTTCAGCAACAGTATCACATGAAAAGTGACAGATTACCTTTAAAGGGTAAATCTGATTTGCACAGAAGTCAAAGAAGCTAATGTCTCTTTATACCAGAAAAAGATATTTTCTTTTCACCCCTCACATAAATATTCCTGTAATGACTACTGTACATTTTCAGTGTGTAACTGTAAGAACTCTACATGCATTGTCTTTTGTAAGGACAAATTAAGGCTCTCCTTTGGTCACCATGGCAAGCTTCTTTTTAGTAGTTCAAAAGAACTCTATTGTGTGAGACTGCAGGATCGAAGTAGGATAGAATACAAGGAAGTAGTTTATTTATGGATCTTGCTCCTGCTGTTATTCCACATGCCATGTGATCTACGTACAGTTTTTGTCCTACTTGACCCATGCGCTGCATGATGTAGCTGAAGATTCAAGCAATATGCAGGAAAACCTGCTTGAGCAGTGAAAATATTTTCCTGCTCAGGGAGGTAATTTAGTACAAACTTTCCCCTGCATAGTGCATTTTTCCCTTATGAAGATGATCAGCTTCTCTTTGCATGTGAGTGGTGGTAGGAGATGGAGCTCTTATGAGCTTTAGCAAATGAGTCTGAATAGGACTGAACTGAGTCTGCTGTGATACTAGGAACACACACTAAAATGGAGTGAAATATAACTTGGCGCCTTCCATGCCACTCAACCTAAAATATTTTTCTCAGAGACCTATGTCCTGCATTATTTTGCTGCTTGAGTCCCACATACAGTCCCATTTCACATTTTAACAGCAAGCTTTGTTGTATAAGGAGTTTCTTTTCAGAGATGGGAAGAATGCATGAAGAATAGGAAGCATGACAACCTTGTGGTCTTTAAAACACTCTGTAGGTATAAAACACTATTAGAAAAACTGTCCGCACTCCATTTTAATATTTCAAAAGTTCAAGCTTACTTTCTGACTAAGAACATCTGGCTGTCCTCACTGTATTAAAATATTATCCACTTTTCCCCTGTGTTGTGGGAAAATTTGCACTGATTATTTGTGTACAGTACCTTTTTCAAATCTAAATAAAACATCTTCACCTTTTATGCCCTCTCCCTGCTTATGCCACATATTAATCACTTCAAAATTTTCCAAAATATATTCTCATCATATACAGGGGAAAAAATTCCAAACCCAGTATACTAACAGTTTTTGTTTTGTTTCTTTATGGATGGTTCAACTGAATGACCTTAAACGTCTCTACCAGCCTTGATGATTCTACAATTCCATGATCACTCGGGTAGGACCTCACATTTTTATGTCCTCTGAACAGTTGTAGAAAACAATGCTATTTGAAAATCTCATGCAGTAGGCAATCCTTCATAAACTGAATCTAAGTTTAAGGTATGGAGACAACTTATCTCTCTCTTAATGGAAGCACTTTATTGTTTTGCAGTTTCATTTACCTGAGGAAAAATACAGATGTTGTGGGAGCAACATTTTCACATGTAGTTACAAGTTGTGTTAACACTTACTTTTTAAAAATTTCTAACTTAACTTTAAAATAAAAAATGCTTCAGAACATTTGTTACTCACAATTAAATATAGTGACATATTGAGTAGAAGGGTGAGACTAGGAGAAGAACAGGGGGGAAATCAAGGCATGGAGGGGAAATCAAGAATTTTTACTACAGCTTTTTTTTTTTTTTTACTCCTTTAATAGCTGAAAAAGAGCTATAATTTTTAAAATACAAAAAAATTACCTGTTTTTACAATGGTTTTAATACAACAGTCTGATAAAAGAAATAAATTCATTCTGATAAACGACTGCATACGCTGGTTGGTTTCTGAGGGCTTTTATTCTTAAAAGAGAGTGTACCAGATATTTCATGTAAGAATATAGTCCCTTCCAGTGGAGTCAGAGAGCATTGCTGGATCAGAGTATGGCATTGGTGAGGCTTAACAGGTTGAGGTGTTAAGTGGTATCAGCAAAAGATCAAATTCAGAAGAGTGGAATTAGAAAGTTTAAGTGAGATTCTAAAAGAAATTACCATATGAAACTTTGAGAAAGTTGGTCTCAGATGAATACTATGAAGCAAAATTATACATCAAAGACTAAGTGTAAGAAATTTTAGGGTCTAATTATGTTGTTATAGAAAGACTTTAAAGAAATATTTTTCACAAAATGCCATTGAGTTGATGCAAAAGAACATGATTTGATGCACCATGACATGATACATACCTTCCTGTAGGAAGAAAATCTTGTAGCACTCCTTAAATAGTAAGTGAATGCTTGTAAACACTAATGTAAAGAATAACTAGACTAATTTTACTTTATATTCTTCAGGTTATTTACAAGGTGACCATGTAATCAGGTAACTTTCTCCACTGACAGTTTTAATTCTCATTTAATCAATTACAACAACATCTGTATCATCAAAGTATTCATTCTTTTGAACTTAGTGACCATGTATGGTACTAGTTACTGTAAAAATTGGTGGTTGAGTAGTGGAATTCACAGAAGCCATGTATTTACCTTGCAAGTTACCCACTCCTGTTATGAACAAATACGCCATTTTCAGACAATCATACATTTATTTCTTTAAAAAACCCTGTCCAATAACGATTTTTTCCCCTTTTTAAACATATATCCTACAGATACGGGATCATATATTCAGGTACTGCAGTGCAGATTGAAAACAAAGATCTTGAAACAGCTCTGGTCAGCTTTCAACAGAGGTTATTGCTTTCCCATTATTATACCAACTCTTACTTGTGCAAGTCCTTATGCAACAAAACTATGTTATGGTCAAAATGAAAGTAAGCATTTACAAGTGGTGAATTTTTTCCTATAACAAAAAGTTTCCCAGTGAAGCTAAGTGGAAAATTATTATTTGTCCGAAACATTACTGTTACTTTGATTCCCTCATTATCCCTTGCTTTGAAATTAAACGGTCATTTACCTTGTTTTAATTAAATTATAAAATTTCTGCACTAAGTATTTAATCTGTAATGTTAAAATGTTGAAGATTGAATGGCACTGAACTTTAAAGGAAAAAAAAGCTTTAGCTATTCAACAGTAATACCTGAAATCCTGACACCATGCAACAGAAATGCTATGCATTCTTATTATAACAAAACCAAGAAAAAACTTTAAGGCATGCTAGACTGAGCAAAACATGAAACTGAAAATTTTGGGTGAAGTAAAGTATTATATTACTTTGCATAGAAAGGTAACAGAGCATTCGGCTTTGGGTTTCGTTTTGATCATCAAATAAGACCATTTTTATAGCTCTTAAACCAGATAATGAAAAGTTTTGGCAAGACTGTGGGCAACGTTATTTTTTGTTTTGTATGCAAGACAAATGAGAAAGACTACTATCATTAGCTTTGCAGAGAAAATTGGTTCTGTTTGAGAAACTTGAAAACATGCTTTGGATAATTCATACAAATAAGAAAGTGAAAAGAAAGTGGTGAGTTTTATCATGTCCCTTTAAATATGTACTATTGCTCTTGCCTTGTCTTTTCAGTGGAAAACTAGTGTTAGTAATGTGGGCAGCCTGCTGTGGCCAGAACAGTAGTTTCATAAAACAGGGTAGTGGTAATGATGTCTGTGAACCCCATGTAGAGAGCTTGAAACTTCTGACAGTTGCTTAATGAAATTAAGACTTTCTTTTTTCGTTTGGCAATCTTTTTATTCTGCTAATTGGGCTGTATCTTGTGGTGATGTAATACATGGTTAAAACTTACATCTGTGTTGTGTAATTTTTAGTTTCAATCTCCGTGTTCTTGATCTGTTTGTTTACTGAAAACAATTACCCTTTTAGGGTAGTGTTATATATTTTCACTAGCTGAAATGGCCCTTGGAAGTTAAAATAATTAAGTATTCTATCATACTGACAACAAGCCTTACCTGATAAAAATCTGAACATTAACTAAAAGGTAGGGTTTGTTCTACAAGAAAGGTTGGTATGTGTCACTGAGTACCACAAATGGTTTTACGAGGAGCTAATTGTTCCATTTGTCTTAACTCAAATAATTAGAAGATCTGGTCACTAGGTTTGCCCACTGTGCAATATCTTTTTGACTGCTGCAAGCTGCAGTGTAACAAGAATTGAGACTTGGAGCTCATCTTCATCCCAGAAATAAAGTTAGTGCATCCAGATTTGGAAAATGACAGCAGTAATATCCCCTCAGTAAAGCTGGAGCTTAGCCCTGTTATACTTATTAAAAAGCCTATTCATACAAATTAAATCCATTCCATATCCTGGCCTCTGATGACAGCTACATTTTTTTTCTTGTCTGGTTTGAATTACCTCAAGTCTATACCCAGAAAGAATTTATCCCTTTCAAGAGACTTCTCCAAGCCTATAATAAATTCACATGGGTCATCCCAGCAATGTGGTGAATTTGCATTATTATTTCATTATGAGAAGGAAAGAAAGAGGATTAGATCTCTTGCAGTGTTGGCAGCGCCTAAATCAACCTGAACACATGATTAAAGGTGGCATTTATGACTTTAACTGTCAAAGAAAACTAATTGTAAACTGAGAGCAGTGGATAATTATGGTCTTTGCTATTAAACCGTTTTTCTCCTATTTATCACAGGATAAACTACAGACAATACTATTGTTTGCCTTTAGCTCTCAGTTACTTGGAGGCTATTTATGCAAATGAAAATTGATCTAGATTCTCAAATTGATGGGTCTGTGTAAGCTTAGTTTCAATCATGCTGTAAAAACCATGAAAAAAGGTGACACTTACGCAGCAATATCCATAGAACTCTGTTTTGTATTGTCTCACTCCTAAGTACCCTTCGTTTTTAGTGTCTAGCTGGTTAATTTGTTTCACTTGAATGCCGCTGAATAAGTAAGCTACTTAAAATACCTTCTCACAGGAGATATTTTCCTTTGTCTTTTATTATCATTCATATGTTGCTTGCATGAATTTGTTATCTCATAGAGCTGTATTCATCATATTTTAATAAACTGCTTTTACATTTAAAGAGAAAGGAGTCCCTGAGATTCAGGAATAAAATTGTGATAACAAGTTTAGCATGCTTTTTTTGAAAACAACTACAAGAGTAGTTCTTTTGTCTTCACACTGCCTTTTAATTTTTTGTTTTATCTCTTCAAATGGATTGCAGATAGAAAAGATTAGACATTCTTGATGTTGCAGATGATGTAAGCTGAAATTTCTGAGCTTTTCATTGGTTAGTGTTAATTGAAAAACGGAGTACATTGAGTGCGGTATCTGAGCTCTCAAAAGAGATATGAATAAAAAAATAGAAAATACATTAAAAAGTATATAGTGAATTAATTAATGATGTATCACAGTAAAAGAGTAATGGTCAACTAACATCTGTCTTCAAGGCAGAAATAAATGTTTTTTCACAGTAATATAATAAAACTCACTGCCCAAAAATATTGTTGTGACCAAATATCATTGGTTTACAAAAGGATCAGCTTCATTAGTAACTTCTAAAATGACAGTCCTGGCTGAAATCCTGGCACCAAGAACTCCTAAATCTCTAGTTACTGCAGCTGGAAAGTTGTTGTTTCTGTTTCCTGTATTCTCTCCCTAAATATCTGTTGGATAGTGTGAGAAACAGGAGACTTGGAAATGGATTTTTGATGTTGCAGTTCCCAGAATGAGAATTGTAACAATGGACTTAGTAAGACTGATAACACATCAGGAGCAGTTATTTGTGGTGTAGTAATTTGGAAATCTTTCTGAGATTTGTTAGACAGTGAAACAAAAAAGCAGTTCATGATAGCAGGCTAAACAGAACAAAAATGTAAATATAATAATACTGTTAAGATGTAAGCTATAGGAAGACAGTGAAGTACTATGCATTGTGACTCAGATCCTAACCTATCTGATTTTATTAATCTAATGACCATGGTTTGAAATTTTTCCTTCAGTTACCTTTAGGGTTCTGGGCCTCAGATAATGGTTTTCTGGGTGTGAAAACCAAATTTCCAGTGGAATAGTTCTAAACCAAAACAACCACAAAAATCTCTCTGGAAGTATAAATAAATGTCTACTTTAGCTACTGAATAAAGTATTAAATGATTCAGCCTTTGCCCCAGAGAATTTTACACCGTGGCTTTAACAACAGGCAAAACACTTTTGAACGGTGATTAAATCAAGAGAATGCACTTGGACAATGTAACTCCTGAAGTGTTCAACAAGAAATATTCACTTAAAGATTTGTTTTATTTTTGGACCGAAGTTGCCTTGATGTTTTGATTTTTTTTTTCTTTTTTTTTTTTCCCCCTCTGAATTTTACTTACAGGTTATGATTTGCATGCAGCCATTTACATCTCATTGCAGGAACAATTAATTTAGGCCAGAAGACCAATATCCAGAGTTTGCTATTTCTAATCAGTTGGGATGGTGACTGAATTTATTTAGATACTAAAGTAGTTGTGAGCCTTCCCAGATGAGTTTTCAGGTATCTGAAAGGGTATCCCTAGACCAGTTAAACTAATCCAATTTAATTCAGATAAAAATTTGCTTTGACAGGATACAAATGGTGATAGAATAATTATGCTCTAGAAGAAATAGATTTCTTGAGGAGTGTACAATTAAGAAGGTCTTAACTGTTATTGTTGTTTAATAGGTAGATGTCTTTCCCTAGGAACTTGTGATAGAGAAAGCTGGAAACTCCATGGATTTCAGCATTCTTCGTGAGACAATAATCTGATTCATAGTATTACATTTCTAAATATAATACAGATGGAGTCATAAAGCAAAAACAACATGTATGTAAAACGTTGGTGGATGAGAAGCTGGACATGATCATCCATGTACACTGGTGACCCAAAAAGTCAAGGGTGTCCTGGGCTGCATCCACAGTAGGGTGGACAAGCAGGTTGAGGGAAGGGATTCTGTCCCTCTGTTTTGGAGTGCTGTGTCCCGGTCAGGGTCCCCAGAGCAGGAAGGACATTGACCTGTTGGGATGAGTCCAGAGAGGGGACTCCAGTATGATTAGAGAGATGGAATACCTCTCCTACAAGGAAAGGCTGAGAGAATTGGCGTTGCTCAGCATGGAGAAGTCTTTAGGGTGATCTAATTACATACTTGAAGAGAGGTTACAGGAAAGATATAGAGGGAATTTTTAAAAGAGTATGTAGTGATAGGACAAGGAGAAATGGCTTAAAACTGTAAGAGAATAGGTTTGGATTAGATAACAGGAAAAAATTATTTACTGTGCAAGTGGTGAGACACTGGAACAGGTTACTCAGAGAAGTTGTAGATGTAGCAACCCTAGAAGTGTTCAAAGACAGGGTGGATGGAACTCTGAGTGGCCTGGTTCAGTGGAAGATTTTCCTGTGCATGGCAGGGAGTTGGATCTCAGTGATCCTTAAGATCCCTTCCAACCCAAACCATTTTATAATTCTATCAAACCAAGTAAAAACAGAAAATAAGATCTGTTAAGATACTTAGACAGCACACTGGCACCTATAACCTTACTGATTTTAGAGGCACTTGAGTGCTTAAAAATTCTGCCAATATGATTTCCAGGATTTAACCTTTGTTTCAACATCTGTCTGCTTTTTTTATGATGTAACCTTCAGGAACCTGGACTGGAGAAAAAACCTGGAACTGAATATTTACAAAATAGAAATGAGCCAAGACTTTAAAGTGCAACTAGGATAGTAGAGGTTTTATCTGCATAGAGAGCCTACCAGAAAAAAACAACAGAAGCAAAAGATCTGATATTATGAATTCTTCAGATAGTATTTGCCATAAGAAGACAAAAGGTGATGAATGAAACAAAGGTCAAAAAGAAACACTTCTTTTTCATGAACTGTATCACCTCTGAAATAAAGACATATTGTGCACATGGTGTCTCGCATAATATAATACAAAAAATGAAGAGGACCTTAGTAATACACTATCTATAGTGGAATTTTAGAAAATGCAATAAAACTTCCAAAAATTTGTAGAAAAATATCTTCATGGTACAAAGAAAAGTGAAATGAGGCTACAGTCTTTGATACATGATATCTGCACAGTTGTAGATATCACCAAATCTACAAACAAATGTCTTTGACTATTTCAAAGACAATAAAATATTCAGATAAACAGAAACATAATCCCAGATTTTGAAATTAATTTTTTTGACTACTAAGGTCTCTATATCACAGAATCATAAAATCATTCAGGCTGGAAAAGACCTCTGAGATCTTTCTAAAGATGACTAATATAAAAGAATTTTACTAGATGGAGGACTTGGAATAGGTGGAAGGGATATGATCTGAGAAGAATATTAGGTCTGTAGGAGTCTTTAGCAACATAGCTCTGCACACTGTAGATCAGTGACTTGCAGGAAAGAATACAAGACTGTTTTTCAATAGATCTGATTTCTAAAGAAGGATGAAGTTACTTGTTATGACAATTTACGTGAACTGGAGTGGTGAATAGAAAAAGAGGAAAATTTTTTAGTTCAATAGATTATGAATTAAGAAAACCCAACACACAATAGAGCATTTTCTAGTGGTGATACATAAAAATTGTTCATCAGCAGAGAGTGTGTTGTTCTTGGCTGGACATCAAGAACGAAGATTTTGGGATAAGCCTGTGCAATGGATTTTTTAGGTGAGGCACAATGTGCGCGGAACTGGCCCCACCCCCTTTACTCCTGAGGTTCATTTGCCACGGCCGAGCATGCTCTGACAGTGACAGCGAGTTCCTCCAGGATTCGAACCGGCGTCCTCAGAGGAGGAGCCGGCTCCACAGGCAGCGACTTACACCATTCGGCCAACGCCTGCCGCCCATTTCAGATTAACATTAAAGAAAAAAACCAGCAAACAGAAAAGTAATAATGTCAGGTTGTTGGGCAATCTTGGGAGACCACGTGGGTCAGAGCACCAGGGGAAGACCTCGTCTTTTCCTCTCTGCCACCGAATGACACAAACGTGGCACTGCAGCCACGCCTGCAACACATTTTAATGACAGTGGCAGCAGAGAGTTTAGAACAGAACTAATTCACAGAAAGCTTCAAAATACTTGAATTTATATCAACCAGAGAAAGTAATAAGCAATTAGTTTGGTATGAAAAAGCTGAGAGTATATTTTGGATTGCAGCTCTGGTATGATCATGTAAAAGATAGTTTACAATAAAATTAAGAACAATTGAAGCTGCCAAACTTTTAGCTACACAAAGATCTTCAAAGCAACAGTTACAAGGGTAACTGTTGAGCTGTGACAAGGGAAAATGAAAAGATTTTGTTGAAACACTGATAGAACTTGAAAAGGGTAGGATGCATCAGCAAGAGTAAGTAGACATGACTAACTAGGTGAGTAGTTTTGTTCAAAACAACAATTTGAAAATTTGGAAGTGATAAAGGTAAGCACCACAATGTGGAGAGATTAAGATTAGATTTCAGAGGCTCTTTAGCCCTTAAAATTTAAGAAGAGTAATGCATTTATTCTGAAAACAAGCATATGGAAATTTATTGTACAAGAGAATGAATGTGTTTAATTAAGGAGAAGGAAATTCATGTTTTAAGGCTTCATTTTCTCTTAGAAATTGGCATAAGATCTAATAGTTGAAAACCTTTCAACATCTATTTACTAGGTGATTCATATACTTTCTTCTACTAAGTGCTATGTCACTTCTGATTTAGGGAGATAACACCTATGATTCAAAGTATGTTTTTGTCTGTGGAAGAGCTTCTTCTGACTTATGGACCGGATCTGGGCTGTTTATATGAATGGATGGGAGAGAAAGAGACAACCATACTACTTTCTGTTGTCCATCTGTCCTCAGGATAGAGTCTTCAACCTGAGTGCCCTCAAACACTTTCAAGAGTAATATTATGAGAGCATAGAACCATGTAAATTGTATTCTTAAAAGATTCCCCAAAATAAATACCTTAAATACTTTTGTATCTCTGTTTTTTCTTTCTCTTTTTTATTTTTTTTAATCCACTATATTTAAAAATAAAATAAAACAAAACAATGCTATGGAATGCTCCTTCCCTTCCCTTCCCTTCCCTTCCTTGCCTTCCTTGCCTTCCTTCCTCCCTCTCTCCCTTCCTCCCTCCCTGCCTTGCTTTCTTGTCTTGAAAGCATTCTCTTCAGCTGCTCTGCCAGAGAGCACATTTTCTCTGGGAAATAAGACACCCTCATGGTTTCACTCTGAGTTAGCAGATTGTTGTAAAACTACTTCAGCTCATTTAAAAGATTTAGTTTTTCCTGGAGAATATACTTCATCATTCTATAATGCCAGTCTGGTAATTGAAGCCTGTTATATGAACTTTCTTGCCCTGTATGTATGCATCTTTTTATGATGAAAAAGAAGGAGTAATACCAATGACCGACCTTCTTTTTCAGATTTTTCCCTAAACCACTAAATACATGTTTTCCTAACTCCAGTAGAACCCATTAAGGGTGTGTCAGCAAAATGAAATGAGATTTGAGTCTCAATTTGTCTGCAAGATAAATATATTAAAAATTACAAGTGAATATCCACAGAAAAAACTGCTTATGTGTTAGAAGTATGAGGAGTTCTAGCAGTAAATTACAGAACCATTTCCACATTAAAAAATATGTCATACAGAGCTATTTAAATGACAAAACTTCAAGACTTTTGATCTTCTTGAGGCATTTACATTCCTCGTACGAGATTGTCCAACTCTTTGTATGTTTTATATCACAAAATACAGACAACTGAGTGTAAACCGGTGAATACTGTAGTGACTAAGAATTTAATCTGACTGCAGTTATGGTCCAAGTTCTACCTTACTGACTGAGACACATGCAAGAGTAGCATGAAGTCATTCCTCAGAGGAAATACCAGGGATGTCCAAACAGCCATACTACAGCAGAATTTTTGAATCAATTTTCTGATTGCTGTTCTCCATAGGTGTTTATGATGAATACCCAGTGGCTGTGTACAGGATGTTACTCTAGTAGTGCTTATCTTAATGGGATTTATGATTTAGTGTAGCTTTTATGTTGTCTGCATTTCATTATTCAGCTCAGAAACCTTCTGTTAGGAAATCTGATAAGAACTAAATACAAGTTTCAGGGGATTATTAGTTGGTTGCTGTTAATTATTGCTTTACTTAAAAGACAAGATGATTAGACTTTCAACAGAACACAAAAAATACACTCCAGTCTTGCACATCCAAGAATACACTAAGAGAAAAATAAAATATGTCAGGAGACTAATTTGCTATTTCAAAATAAGAGTTGGGCTTGATGATCCTTGTGGATTCCTTTCAACTCAGAATGGTCTGTGATTCTGTGAAAATACAATTAACAGTGCAAAACTGAGGATAGATACCTACCAATTCCTTGAATAACTATAAGCTTTAAATCATCTCATTGTTTAGGGGGACTTGGAATAACTTGTTGCTTTTTACATCACTGGTGAATATAATGTGTAAACATTTGTCCAAAATTTGTAGTGTTGCCTGTAATACACCAAAGAACTAAGCAGAATATGAGATGACCTTTTTGGATGTTGTATTTTATTATAGTTGTATTTCATCAGATGTTCATGTTTCATTCTTTTAAAATGAAATACCAGTGGAGGAATTTTGGAATGTAAAACTCAAATATCTAAAACCAAATATTAATTTATTTTCTTTTCCTGAAGATACATGACACTGACTTACTCTAGTCACAGCAACATAGCAGAAGGTGTGCACACAGCATCTCAGACACCAGCACCTGAAATTCACCCTGAAAAGCAATGGCCAACCTTTATGGATCTTTGAGTTACAGCTAGCATAACCAAAAGGAGGCATGGGCAGACTTGGATTTCTGCATCAGGCTGTGTTTCTGAACCAGGAACAGAAGGCAATATCACAGAAATATATTTTAATAGTTGGGTATTGGCATGAGATAAATTGTGATATCTAAGTTTACATTTAAAAAAATGGTTTTTGTTCTCTGATAGGGTTACAAACTTGACATATTCATTCTGTCTCTAATTGAAAAGATTTGGGAATCTTCCCTTTGTTTTCAAAGAAAAACATCACTAGAAGCTGGGAATGATTGTGAGGAGAACATCAGGAGTATTATTTAATATATAATATTTCTTCTACATGATAAAGGCTAATAACTTCTGAAGTTTCCTATTTCTGAGGCCATTTTCTCATGCGTGAGATCATAGACACTATCTGGAGACACCTGTTTACTGATCTGAAACCCAGACAGACAGTGACGAGAACCACTTCTCTAAAGAATTTTTTTTTCTCATGTGCAGTCCTTTGAGAGATTAACTTTGAGTTTCTAGCTATGAAAGGAACTTTATTACTGCTCTAACTGCTAGATTTAAAGTAGGGACAATCATCATAGTTCCTAAAGATGTAGAGTAGAATTACAGAAGCTTTTCCTCTAAGAACTCTGTAAGGTCCTCATTTGTTCTTGGGAGGTTAAATCTGTCACTCCCAAAGAATTTTTAGACAGTGACAAGGAAGTGCCTGGCTGTTTGTAAAAGCTCAGGGAGTTTTAATTAGTACAGTACTAACACGGAATGATGCTAACTGTCCTGAAAGCACCAAGAGGACACTCAGGATTTTCATAGGCTAAAATTAATATTTTTCTCTCTTTTGCTTCCCAGTATGATGTGTTAGAGCACTTCTGTAAGATTTTGTTGGTAATTTCCAACATTCCAGTAATTTTTTTAATCTGCTTGACTTTTAGGTGATACATTCAAGTGCTTGTTTTTCTACTTGCAGTATTTGCAAATTCTTTCTTTTTTTTTCAGCTGCAGCCATTGTCACAGTGAGTATCCTGAAGACACCAGAACTATTTTACCATATGACTTGTGGATGACTGCAGGCTTCCAAAGTTCTGGAAAAAAATTTACAGAGAGGGGCAAAAATAAATTTTGAGTATCTGGAGATTAAAAATTGCAGTCTCTCTGAAGGCACCAAAACATTCTGGTTTTGCAATCACCTTCGGAATGGAAATATAAATACACTTGTCACAGAGGAAAACAATACCCACATGAGAATTTTGTCAACTTGTGCCTGACCAAACTTCTCTCATCTTCACTCCATTAGAGACTACAATACAAACTAAGTAGCCTGGGACTTGCTTGTGACATGCAAAATTGAATGAATCAGATGACAGAATAGGCACTGCAAAGTTGGCATAGACAGATTACTCTGAAATGTGGGTCAGAAATCTTGAAACCTCGTTGTTGTGTTTGTTGTGTGCTTTCCTGTTAACCTTCAGGAGTCCCATTCTGACACTGCACAGTCTGCAGCCTTTGGCATTGCCTAAACTAAGACCCTTTCAGAGTGCTTCAGCAGGAGAGCTGTCCTGTTCTTTGTGGAAATTGCAAGTATCCAGTGGCTAAGGAACTTGTTGTTTTCTTCTGTTTCTGTTTGATGTGATTATAGGTGATTTTGATTCATATGGAAACCCAGTGTCACAGATATATGTTTAACTTTTAATTCAGAAAGAACATTTTTCTTCCCTTCTTAGAAATACCAAATATAAAAAAAATTAAAATCAATGTGTTACTTTAAATACAGGCAGCTAAGAAGCAGGTTTTTTCCTCTAGCAGAAATGAAGTGATCAAGGTGTTGGTAACAGCGTTAATTGGTCCTTTCTTCCAGACTTTTGCTGTCTTGTAGTATACATGACACAAAATCAGTAAACACTTAGGTCTTTCAAGGGTCAGATTATAATAGCCATAACCTTTTTGCTGTGAAGCCTATAGTAGCTCTGTCTGCTTATGTAAACAAGGTACTAAAGACCCCAGTTAACAAAGATATTTCCATGTCCAGCTGTCATTGATTTCTGCAGGAGTTAGAGTAATAAATAAGAATTAGAACCCGAATACTTTGGCTGAACAGGGATTGTTCCTTCCCTTGTCTTCTCTTAATAGCTAAAGACTTGCTTAGTCACTGCCATTCTGAAAACTGAGCATGAGCAAACAGTTTGAACTTTCTGCTGAAACAAACTCCAGCAAACTCGAGTATAGTGGAAACTATTTGAAATTGTTAGTGCTAGTGTGTATTTTTCATGCTGTGACTGCTTCTGTAAGAGGGTAAAACCCAAAAAAATATGAAGAATTAAGATGAAAATGAGAAGTAAATTATTAATATAACAAACTACTGCTGCTTTCTCTGCTCACATTTTCAGATCTATTGGATTTTGTTTCATTGTTCTGCATAAATTGCTTCTGACTATACAATGGACTTCAGCAGGGCCATAGCTTTCAGGTTCTTGATTTTTCATAATTCACTCAAATGCCAGCTCAATGACATTAAGTGGAAAAATAGAAAAAAAATGCCTTCACTTTTCCACAGAAACAATTTTGAAAATCCATTTACATGGAAAATAAAGAGGCATTAAACCCAGTGCAAATCTGTAGCTGAATACAAAAATCTGAAAGCATAATATTTTATTTTTCCAGATAACACAATACCAACTGTTATTTACTGCCTGAAAGGGCTGAAGAGTTCTGAGTTCCATGGAAGTGGGCTGTTTTTCTAATTTACACTGGTAAAATAACCTGCTAAAAACACTTTTACTTTTATTTTTTCTTTTTAAGAAAATAAAATTTAAGCAGAGACCTTTGTGAGAGAGTTTCAAAAAGTAGTCTTAGTGTTTGTTATATAGCCTTTCATTTTTATTCATTTGTGCTAATGTTTCTCAAATTGTTTAGTCCTTGAAATGGTGTGGTAAGACTTTCTCTTCTACAAACCATTTACCACTTGCCAAACTTCAGTGCTCAAGTCAATGTTGGGTAAGAAGTTTTGCTGAATAATGTTTTCAACAACACAGGTAAGGCAGGAAAAATTTTTTATACCAAGGGGAAAACAGTTCATCAATGTCAACAGAGTAAAACAAAGAAGAAAAGACAATATTGCTTCTATTTCATAAAAATGTGCATAATGCCTAACCAGGAGAACTCAGATGTGGTCATATGAGAATGCAAACCTGTCTGACTGGCGCTAGTGAAAGAATGTTTTAGTGGTTTAGATATGTCCTACAACTTCCCAACCACAACAGACCAAAAGTTAAGGGCCTATAGATTTTCTAGGAATTCAAAAATGTTAGGGCTTATTTCCTTACTCTTCTGCCAGGTGGACAATTATGCTTTAAGTACATGTACATCTATTGCTAGGAAAACCGATTTGTACAACTGCAAAAAAGTGCAGAGATAGTATTTACTAAGTCACCTTGTAAGAATGACAAAAGACCTGACAGACAAAAGAGCTCTGTCTTCTTTAAGATTTCCTGTCTTGGCTTTCTTTGAAGGACCTGAAGAATGTGATCTTTTCTGGCCAGGCTCTAAACTTAAGCTTTTGTGTTGGACAGGTTTTGGCAACAAGTCAGATGAAGCATAGGGAAGACTTCTTTAAAAAAAAAAAAAAAACAAAAAAAACCAAACCAAACCAAAACAAACAAACAAAAAAAAACAAACCACAAAAAGTCAGTTTCAGCACATTAATGAAAGTCTGCAAAATTTCAGCTTTGCATGTCCACAAAATTATTTTTTCGTGATGTAAAAATTCAAAGTGTACTGCAGAGGAATTAACTCCCTGAAATTGTCAAAATCTTAGAGAAGGCAAAAAACCACTCCCAAGAGAGCTGGCATTTGTACACATATTGTGTACTAAATTTAGGATCAGCCATTAGTACTCATACAAACAAACCAAGGGATTGCCTCCTAATGGTAAAGAAAAAGTACTTACAACACTAAGGAATAAGATATTCTGTGTGCCTTGCTGGGATATTGCTTTAGCCAACTGAGAAATGGTCATATCCCAGCATGACACGTACATAATAATATTTGTTGTTATGATTATAGAACGGTGTCATGCTAATAGTAGAAAACTGAAAACTTGAAAGTAAAAAGTGAATCCTCTATTAATAAGGAGGGGTAGAATATGAAAATGGAATGAGTTGATGAAGAATATATTCATTTGATGATTGTCTTAGTACTACTTTTTTCTTGGAAAACAGTGAACTCAGCATGGATTTATAATCTACTATCTATTATTCTTTCACACAAAACAATTTTTAGGGACAATTTTTATTTCAATTCATCCTCATAGTCCCTTATGACCTTCTGAATTATGATAAAATCAGTGATTTAAAAAAATATGTTCCCACTCTACTGTACATTCACTTGCACTGTGAAATTGCAGGAAATCTACCTCCCATACACAAAGAGAAGCCTCCAGACTCTGATGTATGTTACACAAGAGCTAGACTATCAGTATCCACCAGTTTGGCAAGTTTTCTTTCATATTTAAGCTTTTTTTCCTAGCAGTCATCCCCACTTGGGTTAAGTTCTATTCCTAATTTGTATTTGTTCTCCACTGGGAGGTTACTTTGTGTCATTTCTAGAGATGACAGTGAAACACATATGGTCATTGTTGTTTAGCCAGACATTGCTACGGGCAGATATTGACATCATTGGGTACATTTAGGAGAGATGTGGAAATGTAGCCATTTTCAGGCAGCAAATATAAAAGTTCATCAGTGCTTTCATCTGGCTCCATCCAGACTGATATAATAACTAAATGCAGGTGTCAACATGAATCTGGAAGCAGAAAAGTCCTTTTGTGGTTTTATGTCTGCAGCAGATATCAGCCCTCAATAAGTCATGATTTTCAAGTGGCGTTGCTTAAAGTTGGCAACCCAAGTTGCTAGTTAAATGACATGATGAAATTTCTAAACACAAGCTATCTGCAAGCAGCTCTTTGAATACTGTGCAAAACAATAGTCTGAAACATTTCAAGAGTTTGCACATAAAGCTAGGTCATCTGCATAAGACATAACCTTTGGGAAGAGTCTTTAGTTCTGTTGAAAGGCATTGCTGTCACAATTTGTGAATGGACACTGCTAAGTCTTCCTAGATTACTTCAGCCGTGGACGTGGTCTTTAACACTGAAAAACCTGGTTCAGTTAAGGTTTTCCAACTCTTCTGTTTTCCAGTTTATTTTCCTTCTGACTCAGAAAACTACAGTGAAAGCTGACACCAGTGCAATTTATTACTGGGTTATAAAGACCTTCTCACACAATGACCCTGGAACACTAACAATGGTCCAAGGTCCACAGCCCCTTTGTGACATTAGAAAAAATATATAATAGTCTGGGTTAATGTGGGCCTTCTGGCATATAAAAGCACAGAAACTGACGTGACAGCAGCTTCCGCTCAATCATATATAGCACAGGTGGCAGCTGCTCCAACAATTTCCACTTCTCGCTCTGCTTAGCTTTTCCCAGCAGTGGCAATGGCAGAAGTACCATGATTCAAGCTTTCAAAAGCATGAACCTCTGGAGAAATCTGGCACAAAAATGCTATTGCACCAATTCAGCTAAAGGCAAAGCAATTGCTGCCTGCAGTGGTGCATTTCTACCTTGATGAGCTACTTAGAGAAATCGGAAACTGTCCATCTGAAAATCTGTAATAAAAACTTTCCGCTGGTCTGATCTTGCCCAGTTTAGCCTGTTGGATTGCTTGCTTGCACATCAACAAGCATATAGATGTTTAGCCTGAATGGATATGTTTAGCATGACAGGAAATATTATAACAGACAAGAGATTCAGATTGCTACTGCAAAATGCAGAGCATCTGGCAGATATGAGTGAACTTGCCAAGAATGAATTAAAAATATGCATATAGTTCTGAAATTGCTTTACTGCTCACTTGTAAATCAGAAGGTGACCAAGGTATATTCCACTATATGGAGGCAATTATGAACACAGTCCTTCTCTTCCATCTTTACCCCATTTGATGCTCAATTTATTATGTTTTATCCTATTATAATTTTATGTGCTGGATTAACCAACAGTTTCATATTATTACACCAGGTTAAACACTAATTTCTCTCAATTTTTTTTTTAATTAAAATTGAAAAGTCACACTGGAAAAAAGTTTTTATGATATTCACACTTCAAAATTTTCACCTTTGCTTTCAACAACTAGAGTATTTGCAAACAAAACAAAATGTGTATTTAATCTTCAATTTAATCAACAGTTATAACAAGTTCCAAAACAACACACTCCAAAATTGTGGTTTGGTATTTAGTGCAGCTTTGGTCCAACCCAAATCCATTTTAAAAGCAGCAATAATAACAAAGATTATTTCTTCAGAATTACTTTATTAATATGGACCAGCAAAATACCACTGTGGTAATAACAAGATAGTGTGCTTGGTGCTGCTTTTGTGGTGAGTTCCAATATGTTTTTTGAATCCATCGTTTGCTGCAGTTTTCAGCACAGAGTGTGCTGCATTTATTCTTTATTTATACTTTAATTGTACTGCTCAATCTATTATCAGAGTTTATTAATATCTGTAAGCTTGATATACTCTACCAAAGAGAAGCTAAAATAATTTGCAATACAAATAATAAAAATTATAGATCTGCTGTCCTTAAGTCCCTCAAGTAAAGAACAAAAGAAATGGTTAGATAAACAAAGGGTTTAAAAGCATGTCTCAGGGTCCTGCTTTTTACTCTGTGACTGCTTTTTGACTGTAATTGCAATTATATACCACAGTAGTGAAGCAAAGGAACATTATGTACATGGCTATCTAAGTAAGAAAAATTTTCTGAGTATATTGATCAGCAAAAGGGTGTGGGTTTGGGGCAACTGAATTTTAACTTCTATTGAGACAACATAGAAGAAATACAAACACTTCAGATCAGTATTCAGGACATTAAAATATTCCAGGTGTCGATCCTCCCCAAAACCAACAAAACCAAATGCTGAAAGACTGTTAGCAGCAGAATTCAGTTTATTATTATCACCTCAATAAAGGAGAAAGAGAAGAAAAAAAGGAAAATTATGTCAGCAGCATTACCTACCTGTTAGCTGAGGCATGTACACTCTGTAAACATTTAATTAATGCTTATTTATCAATGGGATTAATTATTTTTCCTTTCTGTTATTATGAGCAGCAAAGCATAAATTAGATTTAAGAGTGGATTTGGAGAAGGCACAAACTCTGACTTCACGAACAAGCTTAATCACAATACAAGAGACAGGAGAATCTTGAAAGAGACTGTTAAATAAGTGCCTGTGTGGAAAATGCATAAAGCATTAATTTCATAGAATTATCACTGTTAGTGGAGCCTAAGGACTAGAGGAGAACATGAAAAAAGATGAAGGTGTGTATAAAGACTTTTTACAATACAGTGACTAGAAGGGCAGGAAAGACAGTCAGATTTTCATGCAGAGTCCAAGACTTTTAGGCTTCTTGCAATGGTGTTTTTGAGCCCTCAACAATACTACAGAAAACTTTCTCCCCACTTTCTTTTGATGCATACCACTTCACTACAAAAACAATTGATTTATATGATCTTAAAAATAGAACAAAAATTACCATTGTATAATTTTTCAAATTCAGGTGGATTTCTTACCCAAAATATTTCAGTGGGCTTGTTTAGCTCAAAACTATAAAATTCCATGGGATTTATTGTCTCTAAACTCTATAAAGTATCACTACTAAATGAAAATGTTATCACATAATCAGTATATCTTCTACTCAAGCACACAGTTTTTTCTAGGTGGATAATATTCCTAGGTGTCAGAGTGCAAATCAGGGACTATTAGAATAATTGGTAGTGTATGTTGAGAAAACAATGTAAATAAGGTCTTTGGAATCCAAATCTCCATACTTGTATATCTCAATTGCATAGCCATTTTTTTTTCACTGCAATACATTTTATCTAAATACTGTACTTTGAAGCAGTGTTACCTTTGATTTACAAAATTACATTAAAAAAACTTACATTATGCTCTCATGTGGATAATAGTGACTGCATTCCTTAGTGCAGTAACATGGTACACATCCCTGTTCTTTGAGCTTCTGTCTTCTGCCCTGAACTCTCAGAGGAAACCTTCCAGAAAAGAGTAAGGAACAATCACATTTATATTTCTTACAATGACACATGTAGGAGAGGAGGAAATACTAAAACTGACACAGACACCTCTGTTTCCAATCAAAGAAAAGAGTATGGTTGGAAGGAGGTGAGATTTATTGTGGTCTGTTTTTTCTTGAAAGTGATTTTACAGGCCCCTTTTCAGATGCCAGTAGAAATCACTCTTTCAGTTGGCGTTAGTCTTAACTTTCACAGAGAAACCAACAACTTTTCTGTTTTTACACAACTCCAAGAAACTAAGATGCTAGAATTCATGCCCCAATAAGATGATTACTATACTTCTGACTTAGAGTCTTTTGTTTTGTGGTGGGTTTACTTTTTTTAATATATATATTCTTTTAAGTCCCTCTGCATATTAAAGTGACCAGTTCACAGTTCAGGCATCCAAACAAGTTTGAGACTTTTATCTAATGACAAAAACAAAATCAAAAACAAAACAAAAACAACAACAACAAAAAAATCTTGCTCTCTTTCATACAGCAGCATTTGTTCAGTATTTCTGTTTGAAGAATATGTGTTAAAATAAGATATTTATTGACTAACAGCTGATGAATAATTTTACCTGTTCAGCTATATTCAGGAATAGTGACCACTGAGAGATCCAGTATAAATTCTGATTTCATCCAAAATTCCACAGAGATTCTCAAGAGAAATACACACAGCAGCACTTCAAGGCACAGTTATTAAGTCATGCCTGTTCAAACAGAAGTGAACTCTGACATGGGCAGAATGGAAGCTTTCACAGCTAGACTTCCTATGGCAGGACTGCCAACTGAAATCCTCTTTGTTCTGTCTGGACTATTCTAGTTTGCAGCCATCTGACCCAGTCTCCTGTTTATGATAGATCTGAGATTTAGCTAGAGGCTGCTGGGAGTGGAGAAGACAGAAAGCCAGCTAATGAAAGAGAAACATTCTTGGAAGAAGGGTCCAAGAAAATATGCCTGTAGAACTTGCCAAAGTAAAAGAATCACAGTTATGTGAATCACAAAGGAATTTACAATTCAATAGCTTTCTCAATTCCAGGATTGTCCTTGCTCATTAAAATGTTCTTAATAACAAGTAACATACAAAACCACACACATTTACATACACATGTATTAAAATTTCATGCTCGTCAGTCTGAAAGTATGCCAAGTTACAAGTGTTTTTGTTGTTGTTTTTGTTTGTTTGTTTTGTTTTGTTGTGGTTTTTTGTTTTGTTTTGTTTTTAGAAAATAAATTATCTATTTATTTAATGTTAGTTTCTGCCCCATCCTACATGTAGTCACAACGGAAAAGGCAAAGACATAAGCTTATGCTCATGCATTGTTATCTATTAGAAAGAAGCTGCTATGTCCTCACAGAGGACACTGTACTTTCCTCAATTCTTCCAACTGTCTGCACAGGGCCTGCACCAAGAATTATAAGCAACTGTATCATAGTGTTTGCCTTATGGGGACAAACAGCTGTTTGTTGAAAAAATGCTCATTAGCCCTTCCTCTATGCTATTTAAGAGATGCATATGGAACCAGACAGGACAAAGAAACAAAGTGAATGGGGAAAAAAGATGGAATATCTTAGAAAAGTTTTTAAAAGTTGTCTGATTGGCAAGGGAGCACAGTTGAATAAACTAAAACCTTACTGAACCAATCTTTTGCTCTTTCACATTTTTTCTTTTACATTTTGTTAAATTGCTACAAACAGGACTCACATTCTTTTTGAGTTCTAATGTTTACTTTCTGTATAAACCTCAAACCATTATGCAGTTGTTTAAACCCTTTTGGATAAGCAGCCAAGATGTGTTTAAATCCCATTTACCTCATAATGATATATAATACATGGCTATGACATTGTGTGCACTTTCTCTCAATGCCATTTCACTATACAAAAGCTTTATTGTAGGGGGGTTTATTATTACTATTTTTTAATATAGCAGGATTCTAAACAGGCTTTTTGCTTAAAAAATATGATAAAGGATTTCTTAAGCTAATTTTTTGGTAGGATTCTTTAAAGCAGAAATAACCTAAATCTAAACAAATCAACAGTGGCAACATGTCGGGTTTTTTTTGCAACTGTTAATGTTATTTTGCACCTTCAGCTTGACCACGTGTCAAGAAAATAACACTGCATCTACTTTGCAAAGATTTTCATCCTATTGTAATCTCGAGTACTTACAAGTGCATGTCTTGTTTTTCCCACTGATCCTTTGTGGAGTACAATGAGTATATATGCTGCATGGAATTCAGGCTCTTGTTGACACCATAGCAACAGTAGGGAGAGACTTAGGCAAACACAGAAAATATTTTGCACCTTGAATATGGCAATCAGGATCCTTGATAGTCTCATTAAACATGGGTTTAAGACAACACCTGGGAGTAGGTTTAAGACAACACCTCGGAGCAGGTTTTTCACTGAATGTACCGGAAAGGTGACAACCTTCACTTTAATGAAATATTGAAGGGCTTTGATTTCTAGCAGTAGATAATACATATGTCTTAGATCATTCTACTTGTTGCTAGTGCTCCCATTTCTTACAACCCTGGAAAACCTACTCATTGCTTCTTGTGTTCTCAGTGCCTCAAAATGAGGACACAAAGTAAGCTGCAGGGGTTCAAGCCTTAGTTCTCTGTATGAAATTGATTCCAGTAAGTTTGAACACCTTGACTTGCAGTAATTCCTTTTTACCACTGCAGTTGACTGTCAAGCTGATTAGCAATAGGCTTTTTTTTTTTTTTTTAATTTTTCTTTTCCCAGGTTCTAGTCTCACCACAATCTAAAGAGAAGTCTAGAATTGAGCACCTAAATATCAGTTGAATTTCCCATTAACTAGTCCTATACAAAAATATATCCCTTTTTCTTTTTTTCTTTTCTTTGTCATTTCAGGGGTTCTATTGAACTATAAACTTCTTGACTAAAGCTTTCACCACCATCCTCATCTTTAAGGAACTCAATACTCAGGAAACCATGCAATATGATATTGATACAGATGTTTCAATTCTGCACTTTATACACTTCAGCAGAATATATTTAAAAATAATTAGGAGGAGTCCAAAATTATATAAAAAGACTGTCATGCAGTCAATTCAGCTGTTCCCCATAGCTGATTTGTCATTCAGTGTATTATTCATAGGGCAGAGTGGGCCTAAATTACATAGAAAACTTATTTAGACTTGAACAGGGAAAATGCTACTGTATTTCACCATGACATTAGTGGTCAAGACACAGTTTTTCGCCACACTTGTGCCCAGCAGAGCAATGTCAGGACATCTTTCTTTAGGATTAGACAACGTGTACAGGAGACAGTCTTAGTTTTCCCTTTGTAGCTCTTGTTGGGAACATCTACTCTCAGAGCACTGGAATGGCTTACAGTCAGTGGTATACAATCTTTCTCTTTCTTCTAGGCCCTTGATTTTAATCCTTCTCTTCACTGTTTTCCATATCCCTTCGTGTTCAGGGAGAGATTTCCTGACTTGCACATGCAGTTTCTGGCATTCATTAATAAGGAATTTCATACTCATGTCTGACACGTAGAGATTACTAAAAAGGTTTATAATTTTTCTGGAGAAAGGACACAAATGTTATCTTCAGAGATCCCTTGGAAATACAAAGATATAAATGAATGGATTTCCCCTTCTACATTTTTTTTTTAAAATATTAAGACTTCAGTGTATTGAGGGATAAAGGCAGTCTCCTTTTTCTTTTTTCTTCTTTAACTTTATTACGACTTTTTTCTTTTCAAATTCCTGTCCATTGATTTCAGAGGCTGTTAGTTTCTCTTACTTCCCTAAACTTCACCTGCATATCAAACATCTGACCTTCTAACTCAGCTACAGTACCACCTTCAGCTGTTCCACACATGGACGTTTTTTAACTGCTTTTGTATTCATACATTAAGGATATTTCAATGTAGCAGGATCTCTTGAATGGTCTATATGCTGCAGCTATTACTCCCAGATGTGAATTAGTGCATGTGGTTGTATAGTGTGCCCATACAGATGTCCTGTCTTGTTGGCTTCAGTCAGTGGGGGATTTCTGCTTTGTACTCTCATGTGCCCATATCTAGCTAGTTTTCTCTGTGTATTACCAGTTCACAGAGTTAAACTGAGTTCTCTAATAGTTAACTTTTCTGGTGACTCATGAAGTGAGTTCTAAGACTCCAAAGGCTCATTGTACTGCAACAGCCCGCAAAGACTACAAAGTTAAGAACTTGTGGAAGGATCTGAAAATACCACACTGGGCACAAAGGTTGGCTGGAACATTAAAAATTATTTAAGGAAAAAGAAAAACAGAAGCAGAATGTTTGGTAAATGAGAGAATTTTCCTACAGAGAAAGTGGTTTGGACCAGCCTGAACAAAATATCACGTTCTTGATTTTAAGTAGCCAAGTCCTATTGTATTCAGTTAGAGTTCATCAGAGCAGTTCCTGACTAAAGTCAGCATTGGGACCACAAAATGAAAATATTCTGAAGTGAAAGGCCATTATAATATTGTTGTAGGAAGAATGTGAGGTAAAACAGACACACAATTTAAACATTCAAAAAATTAAACCACAATCTACTTAAACACCAACTTTCGCCTTCTTCTTCCTCAATATTCCATCTGGAAGTTGCAGTAAATGATAATAACATTGAAAGCATTTAATAATGTGTGTGATTTAATACTCCAAAATCTTTCTGCAGATTGTATTTATAAACACCTACTGTAAGTGCCAAATATATGTATGAGATGATTCATTTGTCACACTTGCCTAATAATTTCATTTTATTTATGTAACACTGCATGGAAAGGAATCTCAGTATTTTATGCTGAATCTTTAACTATGTTTTACTTGTTATTTATAGAATTCAACTGTATCCTGGTCTTGCTTTGTTAGCAAGAACATTTTTTTGAAAGAAACAACATTGTATATAAACTACGTGCTTTATATACATTTCTACCACATTTCCACTGCTTTTGGAATTTTTTTCTAAGTTTTTACCTAATTTTTGATCTGAAATACGTATTGACTAGCCTTGGAGCCAAAGCCTGTATAGCAAAAAGTGTGTAAGCAGTGCAAGTGAAATCTCAGCAGCCTTGGAAGAGCTGGATTTGTGGTACCACAGCACTAACAAGTTTATTCTCAGATTCTGAGAAGTATAAGAGAAATATTCCTTACTTCAAAGAAAAAAAACACCACTATTTTTTTTGTCTTTGAACTCTGTAATATCTCATTTATGCCTTTGTGCTTTGGACTATCTGCAAAAGGCGTATAGTTTTTGTGCAATCTCAAATTCAAATCGTCTCAGTAAGCTGATGACATCAGACGCAGCAGCTTTCAGTAATTTCAAGTTCCTGATCTTGATCTTCAGGGGTCTCATTATACTTTAAGGCAAGTTGTCTCAGGGATTTAATTTCTTGACTCTCAAGATTCATTGGAATGGCAAAGACCCCCACTGACAATGGGGGAAAGAACTGCACTAACATCCTCTCAAGGAGAGACATTCCAAGACAGTGACATTGAGCTCTCTCTACAGATATGAAAGATATTCAGGAAGAAATGTAAATATTACTACCTCACTGTAGCCTTTCTACACTAAATGCTACTTCTAGGAACAGTAAGTAAGTGATGATCGATGCAAAGGCAGAATGAAGAGAAAGAAATGCAAGCTGCAGTCAGTTTGCTGCAGAAAAAGAAGGAAGGATAGAGACTTTATCTGTTTTTAACTTACACTTGGCTTTCTGTAATTTCTATAGGGCATTCAGGTATAACAGTAACTAAAACCACAAATTAGACTGCACATCCTCTCAAATAACAGAACGTAACTGAAGGTACAGGAGATACAGGTTATGGACTGCACGCACAGTTTTAAAATCTCAAGGTAAACTGAAGGAAGCTACAAAAGCAAACACCTTTCCTATCCAGTTATATTTCCAAAGTAATTTATGCTTTATGAGAAATTATTAACTCTATTAACAATATTACGACTATAAACCTACTTTTTTATCCAGGATGAACTATAAAATTCATACTTTTGTGTTTTGTTTTGTTTGTTTTTTTTTTTTTTCCTTCCTCCCTGAACTGTATATGACACTGTTATTTATTGACTCATATAGTTAACTTGAGAGGGTTTTTGTACCTATTCAATTTCTGTGCAATTAGAAAAAATAGAGAAATTTAGACCAAGTAGAGAAATAAATCATCTCTATTTTGTCTGAGGTGTTGACACTCGATAATTTGATGTTCTTGTGAAACCATTCAAGGAAACAGTATAAAAATCAAATAACTGGAAATTTAGAGATAATATTGTAACAAATTCAGATAAGTTGTCATTACAAAATTTGGGTATGAATAATATAATAGGACTGCCTTTCTGAAGATGCATAGCCTCTGCTGTAAAATTCCTTCTGTTTTTTCCCTTTTGCTTCATAGTGTGATTTACTACTTTTTTTTGTGTGTGTGGTGTTGTTTTCATTTTGCAAAGGAAAGTGGTAATTCCATTCTACCTTACAATTTCCTTCCTCGTGGTCACAGTCAAAATTTTAAAACACCTATTGGAAAGCATAACTTGTCCACCATAGGTACATAATTTTTTTTCCACTTTGCTGTGGAAAAGTTTGTCTAAGTGAGTAGCAGCTAGAATAGTACTACTAATAATAAATAACTTAGAATGGGAAAGAAAAGATTAATTTTATACACAAAATACTGCCTTTAGACTCAGAATACTTTTTCTTTCTTCTGGCAAAAACTATCATCAAGTTAAACAGCTCATTTATATTAACCTTATACATGTTTAGACTGAGGTTTTTCTAATAACACAAAATACACCCAAGCAGTTAAAAGCAGTTTTTGCAGGCTGAAAAAAGCAAAATTTTATAGATGCAAACAATTATTCTATAAAATTTTCCTTTTGCATTTGTGTATATATATAAATACTTATATATATATATATAACTATACTTAGAAGACATTTTTAAAAGTTTTTCCAGTGTCTCAGACAAGAGTAAGAGTTCTTTGTCTGTCAGATTTGCACAAAATAAGTCACCCAAGGAAAGGATGCTTGAAAGCTGTAAAAAAAGAGATAGCTATAAAGAATTAGACTAAATGAATTTTTCTAAAGATTTTGAGCAACTAAATGTTATTAATAAACCCTATTTTAACTACCATAATGTTCTAGAGACATAATAACAGACTCCAACAGATAATTATTTGCTACTCTTTCTAGCTTTCATAGTCTTTATTCCTCTGCTATCAAGTTTCTACTGGCAGGTCTTATCTGCTAAGGGAATTTTAGTTTTATTTTATTATTTCTTTCCATTTATGTGAACCCTTCTTGCTTTATCTTTAGAACAAAACAGTAACCTCTTGTTTAATCATCATTTACCTGTGCCATGTCTAGATTTTGAAAGTAGTATCCTTCCAGGCTTTTTTTGTTTATTTCCTTTTTTTTTCTTTTCCCCTCTTTTTTCTTTCCTTTTTTATTTTTTTTTTTCTTTTGTTCTTTTTTTTTTTTTCTTTATTAACTTTTTCCCTCTTTTTTCTTTCCTTTTTTTTTTTTTTTTTTTCTTTTGTTCTTTTTTTTTTTTCCTTAAGTAACTTCTGAATTTTGTCAAACTGTCTGACACTGTCTAAAAACTTGTAATAAAATGAGGCTGTTCCTTAAAAAAGTCTTTTTGGTCATGCTATGTGAGTAATGTTTAGGAAATGGACTTTGGGCTCCTGGTCTGTAGAAACTTTCTTCATAAAGTGCACTTTTAATTCACAACTATTCAGTTCTGCCATCCATGATAGGCCCTAAATGCCTAGTATTTGAGCACAGAAACTAATATACTACTCTGATTGTACTCTTGCTATTTTAGCAAAGTTAAACACCATAAAAGAAAGCTAGCAACAGGGAAAAATGTACAGCTCTGTAGAAAGACAAAGTGAAATGTTTGGAATGACTCTCCACATGCAGCTGGACATCTGAGCTCAGGAACAAAAGTCACCGCTGGAATTAGGCTGCTCCGTCCTGGGGCTCAGCCTCTGCAGCCACACATAGGGTTGCAGCAGCCTCAGGGTTGCGCCATCCAGAAGTATTAGCCATGACCCCGAAACTTTTCTTACGGGACTTTCATTGTGCTGAATTCTTTAGTTGTCACAATATCTGATATTACATTCAGATATGAAGCTGACCAAGCTTCTCTATGATCAGATATCTTCCTCTGAGGCACAAAGTCCTCTCTAACTCTTTCAAACATGGAAGACAGAACAAAAAGCAACAATGAAAAGAGTTGACTTGAAACTGTAGACAACATGGCGAGTGACTAGCAAGAAGAGATTAGATTTGTAACCTAAGGCTAATGTTCACCATTTGAATTAAATTTCTTTCAGAAATTTTTCAAATCACATTTTAAGAGAACACCTTGGTTTGTGCGTTGTCACATTGTATTTCAAATGCAAATATCCTCCTGTTTTGAGGTCAGTCTTGATTTTTTCTTGCCTTTCTGCTTTAGCTTCACTTGCTGTTGCTGAGAAGGGGTGTGAGTCTGTGCATATAGAAACCACTGACTGGTTGTGGTGCTCGTCATATAAACAAAAGTGAACTCTGAAATTTGTCAACATATCTGCATTTTCAAGGCAACCACTCTACCTGCAGTTACTTAGCAGTACGAGCCTGGAGATGTCTCTGTCATCCCTGCATGTGCAAATTTACTGTGTGAAGAAGTGGAGGATCTCATATCCCCTTCTCTTTTACGTGGATATTAGCCTGGACATTAATTTTAATGCAAAGTGAGTGCTTCAACTATCTCAGCTTTCTATTTAGCTTGCACATGTGGCAAACAGAAGAATGAGTGAATACTGTTATTTGCTTTCACTCTAGAAACAGGAAGAATATGTTCCTAAGTAGAAAATTAATTCAAAACTGAGTACCAAAATCATTTAAAGGCATTAAAAATTGAACAGTTTTTCTGACACCTAGCACTATCCATACCCAGTACATGCAAACAGAACAATGGACAAGCTTGTTTTATTTTAGGTGCAGGAAAAAGCATTAAGAGGCAAAAGCAAACAAATCAAAGCCATGAAAAATTACCTGGAAAAGGAATAAAATGGAGCCTGGCTAAATACTTGTTTGTCAGTCAACTATTCCATTTATTTATTTTTCAAGAGAAGTACAGTCAGGTTGGAAGGATATTTATTATTTACAGAAGATATTCCTTTGGGTCTGCTGTCCTTGATAGCAACTACTATTCCAGATGGAAGGAAATAAATAAATAAAAACTTACAACTTATTAGCAAAGATTGGAAAAAGCAGCCAGTAAGGGCACTTCGATAACTTATTAAAGACTTTGCAACTGTATTCCTGAGTCTGCTGTGCTCTGTTACTTATTTTTATTCTCACTTATTTTTATTCTCATTTTATTACTCTCTGCCTATGGAAGGTTATATTTTTCTGTAATTACCACAAGCAAATCTTTCTTTGGCAACACATGTAGTGATTAATCGCATTTTCTTTATTACTGTAGTGGGTGGCTTTTGTGTATCCTCTTTTTATATATGGCCTTTAATTTTCTGTATTACAGGCAGTACTAAGTAGTTTACTAGTAGTAACAAAGTTAACAATTAGGTACATATGTTACAGAGCTGCAGCTTTCAGGCTGCCTGTGATCTTTTTGAAGCCTTCATACCTCTCCTTTACAGGTTTGTGTAACTATGACAAAAAGTGAAAGAAATATTGTGTACTTATGACAGAAAATTGTCTTTAGAGCATGCAAGTTAGAAACAAATTCTTCCCCTAAAATTTGATACTGTGGTAGCTTAAACACTGGATGAGTCATCCTGCTCATTAAAACTGGAACCATCAATGAAAATGGTAATACAGAAATTGTAGACCTTCAGGGAACTACAGACAGGGAGAAGCAAACTGCCAGGATGCTGGGTTTTAGAGCAGATTTGGCCATGAATTCTCTGATATGACTGTAAACCATACATATTCAAGACTACTGAAATTAGACATTGCTCTGTGGATAATAAGAAATCACAAAATTCAGTACATGGGTATGACGTGCATGGTTCCGTGTACATGGTGTTTGCTGAGAGTTCTGTTAGAAATCCCTTGCATAAACCCTGGGGGTTTAGGCAATTCCACCATAGCACCTGGGGCCACACTTGGTTAAGGTTTGTCTGTGTAAGTTGCTTCCCTCTCTCTTCCACTGCAAGGTCCTAAAAGGCTTGTATATAGCTTGGAAAACTGAGCTGTGATGCAGGGTATTGCAAAAGCAACTGAACATTCCAGTGACTGCAAAGGAATGGGGTGGCTGCTAGATTAGTAATTTTTCTTCCAGATCATACAATTAAAAAAGACTATTTGAAGTTGGTAATACAACAGTGATTGAAAAGAAGATAAAACTACAAGAACTTTAAGTAAGACTACTTACCTATGAGAATGTTACTCAGATGCCTTTGTGTCTTAGTAAGCTTTGAAATACCTAATGACCCCCAGTGAGTCCTTACAGGAACATCTTCTTCATATCTTTTGCTAAAAATGACTGCCAGAGTCACCTGCAGTCCTGTGGTTGACCTGGCTCTCCTGCAGATGTCTGCAGAGTTTTTATTGTGTTCTCACTTTTCAGATTCTATATACTAATTTTTATGTGTATGGATGATGGGGGAGCCCCCAGCAATGTGGTTATTACGTTCCTTCCATCACTGGTGCCCCCTCACCACCACCCCGTTCTGACATTCCTCCAACATTTCTATGGTTTTACAGACTCTGAGTCAGCAGCAGAAAAAAACAGACAGAAGACACAAATGTGAAACTTTGTATTGTGAGAGATATGTAATGCGGAGTCCTCTCAGTGATGAATATATTGCTATTTTTTATGCCACTGTATAAGAACTGAGCATGATGTAAAAGTTGGTGAATTAAAGCACACAGCAGTTGAACTAGGTTAGCTCTTCATGTCTTTGCATGCCACATGCATTTCAGGAAGAATTGTCTGGGAAATTCTGACACCATGTTTTTTATGAGTCAGCAGCAAGCAGAAACAACTTCAAAAGTTAATACTCCTTTAAGGAAGAAGAGAATTTGTAAGATTTGTCCTCATTTAAATACTACTTAAATATAAAGAGCAATATCCTATCTATGAGATGCAGTGCCATCTGAGGATTGGGTCCAAAGACTACAGTCATGTAATTTGCAATACTTGAGGCTACATCTTAATAAGACCATCTGGAAACTGAAGCTGTTTCAGTGTAGGGATATCCACTTTTCCAGTACAGATTCATGCTAATTGTAATCAGTCAGTGTGTGCGCACTGCACTAGCAGCTTGTTAGTTTCTAGTTGGAGGTTGTTTTTAACCTATAAAACTCTAGGCCTAGATTGCCTACTGCTGGTGTAATATATCTAAAATTAACCTGAGGGTCTCATTGCTAAGTGATTTGGGATTTGATTACCTCAGAAAGGTGTACAAAACCTATTTAATTTTACCAACATATGAGAAAGACGCAAAATGAAAGATTTAGGATGAACAGATGTTACTGTAACTTTCATTATGAGGTCAGGTAAATGTCAATTTTGTTTCATGTAGGTTTTACTTCTGATTGTGTGTTAGGCCTCAAAAAGTACTAGGGAAGTAGATTCTGGCTTTGCAGGAATTGAAACAAATATGTAAATTATATCCAGATAAATATTTTCCTTTTTAAATCAGGAAAATTAAAAAGTAGTACAGGTACCATTTCTAGCACTTTAGCTATAGATTCTCAAGTCATCTGATGAGCAATTTCTACTGAAAACTCAATCACTGCATAAAAGTCTTCCATCATTATTTGTGGGAAACTGTAAAACTGATCCATTTACCCCATAGATTAACTGGAGGACAAAAAGCAATTTTCTATCTAAAGAAATAGTGTAGATCTGATTCTTGTATCACTTAAAGACAATTAAATTAGGAGTATCTTCTCTGAAGCCAAGGGAGTAGCACCAGTTTAGAAAACCTATAAAGAATGTCAGAGCAGTAATACTGTAAACACCATGCAGATCTATTTGCATATATAAAGTATTTCTCTGCAGGGTCCAACAGCTGATGTTTTTGACCTGCCCTGCAGAAGTACTCTGTCTATTTAAATAAGGGATAAATACACACACAACTCCATATTTGTCATTGTACTCAGTATAGATGACAAAGGTGACAAAGCAAATGCATTAGGGGACAATGCCTTATGCAAAATTCCATTTTATTTTTATTCATAAGTTGAATCACTATCATCCTTAAACTTCAGGGCCATATTGTCCCTGAGATTTGGGAAATGAGATGGGAAATTAATATTTCATTTTAGATGGCTCAGAGTTTTTCAATGAGGTGTAATATAATAATGAAAAAGAAATGTAGTCGACTGATATATACAGTTGTTTGCCCTTCTGAAATACAATTAAAGTAGGCAATGTCTGAGCAGTGTCAGGGCAGTGGAGCTGTTATTAACGATGGTATGCATTCTACTGGGAGGCAGTTCAAATTACACTGTGCAGAGCTCCAAAACTGTCTCTTGCTGCCCTAATGGTGAATCTATACTCACAGTTTTAAAAGGGTCTAAATTAGGTAGCATTGAAAGCAGGGATTTCAATGCCTTCTCCTCTGCTTTGTAGTGAGTTTCAGCAAATGCAAAGAGCTATGACACCTTGGTATATAAAATATACCAAGAGGGGTCTTGTTTTCTGTTTTGTTTAAGAATTACCCCTGAGGCAGTGTTTGCACTAGATCCTGTGACTCTGCATAATAATGTTTTTCCAAGAAGATTTTGAAGGTGCTGCTGATTCCAGTAAGTGATCCACTGCATGATGACTGTAATAGAACTCATTCATGCTGCAGTGGATGACGTTATGCATCAAAGGGCATTTCAGTTTAAAGTATGTATAGCTACATGTTTAGTCAGTGAACCAAGGCTGAATTTTATTTCCCTCTCTCTTTTTTTTTTCTTTCTTTTTTGGAGGGTGAGTGGACAGAGAGTCAGGCAAAGTTTTATTTTATGTCCTCAGGATACAATTCACAATATCTAAGCTCAGTAAAGCTCAGCATTACACAAGTGACAAATTTGTCTGAAGCTATGGCTCTGAGAACATAAAATTCTGATCTTTATGTGACAGGCTAGGCTGTGCAAGGTTTTTTCTAAGACTGCTGTCACTATCAGCTCAGGCACTTCCAGCTCCTTTGTGCAGTGTGTGAGATATGTAATGATCACACTATGTATGTAATATTAACATAAATACTGACCTTTTTGGCCTCTCTTCTAGAGCTATTGCAAAGCGTTTCTTGCAGGCCACCTTCTGTGAAGACCCACAGAGGACATGAGTTACTGACATCAACTAGAGAATTCTGGTTATTCTTTTTGGGCATCAGTGCCTAGTGCCTTTTTTCCCTTTCTTTTTTTGGTGTATTTTCCCAAGAGCGTGTCTATTTAAAGAGCTTGCCTCACTATCTTTCACCTTCAGTTAGTTGTGTTTGAAGATCCCGTCTGTTCCACTAAGGTACTACTCCATTTTGTTCACTCTTGTGAGTGAAGTCATAAGAACATAATCTGAACTCACCCAACTGGGCTAAAATCCTGAAATAACAGAATACCTTTTTGCACGTACGTGTGGGTATTTTTTGTGCTGGAAAGACTCTTGAGGGGAGATGACTGATCTGACAAAGTTGTCTACAACTTCCTCAAAAGGTGGCAGTGGCTGGAGAGGCACTGATCTCCTTCCTCGGGTGACCAGTGGTAGGATGTGAGGAAAGAGAATGGAGCTGTGTCAGGAGAAGTTCAGCCTGGACATTAGGAAATGGTTCTTCACTGAGAGAGCACTGAAACAGGACCCCCACATTAACAAGCTGACAAGCTCTAACAAGCTCTAACAACTGTCAGTGTTCAAGGAGCATCAAGTCAATGCTCCTGTTTATATGGTTTAGTTTTAGGTTGTCCTATGATGAGCAGGGATTGCACTGAATGACCTTTATATGTCTCTCAATTTGAAATATTTGGTGATTCTACAATTCTAGGTGGTAAAAAAACCTCAGAAGTGGAGATGCACAGCTAGCACCCTGCACTAATATATGAGACACCATGTTTTTGAACACTTTCAGTGCATGCACAATTCACTTGACTGAATTTAGACAAAACACAAAAGACAACAAAAGTGTTTAACAATCCAATACACTTGGATTTGTGAAAATTTGCAGTCAGTTCATCTGAGGTTGAAATCTAAGACAAAAATGTGTTTCCTCTTCACTTACTTGTTCAGAAAAGCCAAAGATAAATAGACCATGAAAGGAGTAGCAGAACAACTTAGGCAGCACCAAAGGGGATTCTTTATTGTGTTTTAGCTGTGTGTTGCAGACCAATTATAGCCCTGGTAACAGTGCCTGCAAAGGAGGATGAAACATTGGAATGTGTGATGTAATTATGACATTTTATGGCTTCAAACAGGGATGTGTTCAGTACCTGACACTGATATAATAATGCAACATGCATTGAAGGAGACACTGAGATAGTGTCCAAAGATTCCTGCAGTGTGGAAAAAACATGATTTATAAAGTAGAAGTAAAAAAATTTATCTTGTGGCTGTTGTTTGAATATTAGCTAGCATAGACTGAATCTGAGTTAATAGACCAGAACTTACTGGGAAAAGTTTTAGCTGAGGTCGAAACCTTGGAAAGCAGTTATGATGAAAAGTAAGATTTTGGAAGAAATACCTTGAAGTATTGAGCATTGAGCATTAGTTGAGCATTAGAAGACATAGTATGTTTAAATAATTTTTTACCTTTCTGTATGATGAAAAGGCAAATGTTCCTGTCTACTTTTGCAGCAGAAAGAATAATTCTGAAGTTTCTTTTCTTTTTTTTCCTTGTCCTTTTTTTTTTTTAAATTTTTATTTTTTCTTATACACAATTGTAATATCTCCCAGTTGAAATTGAAGGAAAAAGGTACTATTGCAAGAGCAATATATTCATGATACAAGCATACAATACTTCCATTCATTTGAGAGCTCTCATTGCCTCTATCCTTTCAATGTGTAAGAACGGAAGATGATAATAAACCATGGTATATTTAGGAGAAAGAAATGTCTTTTGTAGTATTTAGACAACCCAAACTTTCACTAACTCAAGTAATATCTCTTCACATACACGATGGATTTTAAAAGAACACTAGTACCAGTCTGACCAAACCCAACATATGCAGGAAGGGAGGATGAGACAGCTAGGTCAGCTGAATATTGTGAATGACGATGACAGAATGGAAAGTCAAAAAAGAATTCCCAGGTGTTAGGCCCATGCTCAGCAATTCGCATAGTATGTTTTGAAGATTAGAGTTTGAGTCATGAAGAGCACTGTGCCATAGATGTGTTCATCCAGAATCAGACATTGTAATCCCATCTTAGTTTCAAATTAAGTGTAAGTGCATGCTAAAATGAGGAACTGTTGCTTTCTGCGTTCATTTCTGCAAAAGACTCACATTGCAGTCCCGGTTGTCTCCAAAGAAGAGGGAGCAATTTTATTTGATTTAGTTGGGGCATGATATGTTTCCTACTCCTGGAGCAAGATAGCAAATTAGATTGGCTCTGACAAAGTGAAGTGGACTCACTGTGGCTCTGTAGCAAAGGCCAAGATTAAAAAAATTGAAATATTTGAATTAAAATTCAATTGAAAAAATTGAAGTATTCAGGCTCAGATGAATACCCCAATACACAAATCAACCCCAAACTTTCTTTGAATGCACAGATGGATACTTCTGTGCAAATATTGATAGCATCATGCTTGAATACCCAATTTTCTTATCCAAACGTTGGTCGTAAGAATGCAAAAGACAGTGTGTACACAGCCCTTGGATTGAATTTTGAAATGCTGACAATCTGGCCCTTACGGTACTTGTGTCTAGTGCCTATTATTCATTTCCCACAGAAGACTTTTTATAAGAATTTTTTAACAAAAGAAATAAAAGTTCTTCATATGAAGTTTAGTGCTAATATTAGACATCAAAAGAGCATCTGATGTGAAGGTAGATTTTTTTTTTCCCACTCATTTAAAAGTTTCCTTAGGAAAAGATGTGTTCTGTAGTTTTTTGTTTATTTGTTTGTTTGTTTTGTGTTTTTTTCCCCCAACGCCCCATAAAGGGTGTATTAACAAGTTAAAAACCAGCAATCCATATCTCTCCATGCACAGGTGTGAGTCTGTGTATCTGTGATATGTATAGAAGATATATAAAATCTTATTTAAAACAAAACAAAAAAATATGTAGAATTTGCAATGTGTATTGTTTAGTTTACGATTTTTCCAAATGCAAAAACCAGGAGCAAGCACCAAACAGTACTGTACATTGTCTCTCTACTCTTGTAATACCAGGCCAACTGGTATTGTTAAGAATTAGCCCTGTGGCTGCTATTTATCTTCAGCCACAGAGTATAGAATAGCTAAGGCTTGTGTTTTATTCTCCTTGTCCTACTAAATGCTAAAGGTTTGCACTGGCCTAATAGGATGGAAGAGAGTAATGGACTATAATGGAGGCTGATTTCCTGTTGTGAGAAACTTTTGGTAAGGATTCCCTACCTGAGACTACTAGAATGGTGGAAGAGCAAATAATACAAGATAGAACTGAGTTGGATAATTTAAGCTTGGACATCTGGCTTAAATATTGAAACTCCAACCTAAAACTTTCTCTTAGAAAGCTCCAAATGAAATGGCAAAATTCATTATTAACTTGGTATTGATTGGCTTTTCTTGATCTTCACATACACATTTTCTGAGCAAAATACTTTAGAAAATTACTACACATGAATGAAAGACTAAAAATTTGTTATACTTTTAAGAATGTCAAGATGTTGCTTGAACACAAACTCCAATGATTTTAAAATATGTATTTGTGATGAGGAAAAAAAAAAAAAGCTACTCTTACGTTAACAGGTGAGCGTGGTATACATTTACTGTTGATTATAGTGACTGAAAAAAAAAGTAGCATCAAAACAGACTTTTAATTAAAAAATTGTTTCTAGGCTGACCTTCACCTGCTAGGTCTGACTTATTTTACTAGTACAAATTACAAGCAGAAATAACAGTTCTTTTTCATGTACATCCTGTCTGAGACTATTTTTATGCTATGCTTTTGCCACGGCCGGAGAGAGGAAATGGATGAACAGGCAGGGGTTTGAAGAGGTCAGTCTCTTTAGGGTGCACAGACGATGTTGGGGGACCATTGTTACCATCATAGCACATATGAAACACAACTTGGAGTATATCTTCCCTTTGGAAACCAGTCAAACAGAGGATCAGTGGAGTGGAAACACGTCTCAGAAACATCATCTCTTTGCTCCTTTGGGATTTGCCTTGAACATTTGCACTGAACATTGAACAAGGTGAGCCTGATCCTCTGTTTACTGTAAAAATGGTTTTCTTGTTAAAATCATCTACAATCTCTTTATCAAATGCCATCTGTAGAACTCAGTAATGTGATCCTTTGGAACCCCAAACTCCCTTCAGACTGAAGTTCTGCTGATTTCTCCCTCCTGCACCCACTGAAGGAGCAAATCATCTAGACAGCAACATTGTCTGATGGTGTCAGGATCCTTGAGAAGGAAAACAGGGAACAGGTAAATCTGCTGAGGGTTAGGAAAAAGGCAATCAGTATTCCAGCTGTGTAGTGGTGGAAAGCAGAAAAATCCAGGCTTCTCATCAATTTTACTAGCACTGCCATTGTTGTGAGTGAGGCATATCATCCTGTTAATATGCTTTTAGGAGCATGCTATTTTTATACACTAGCATAGTAATTTGAGGTAGGGTGAATGGGCAAGCCTGATGGTGTTAATACCAGAATATTTTGCAAGCTGATGATATCCCAGACACTCCATGACTCTCCCTGTGGGTCTGCCAATCTCTTTGTCTTAGAGGGAAAAATTTCTCTTGCTTGCCTAGAAGTGCTGCTGAGTTACTTTTGTAGCCAGTTATTTGGACAATTTTTTCCCCTCTTTTCAGGAATCTGTTAATCCCTGAGACCTCTGAGGTACTTCTTAACTTTACCAGTAACAAACTATTTGTAAAGACCTGATCCTGTTGGCCTGTGAGAAAATCCTTACTTACTGTCCTTGTTGTATATGATTGTTTTGTTCAGTTTATGAATACTTCTAAAACAGTAATCCCTCTGAGAACTTAAATATCCTAATAAATGCTTCTAAAAGGTGCAAGTTTCATGTTAGGAAGATTGTATAATTATTTAAAAACACTGTAGGCATTAAAAAAACTAAAATCTCATGCTTAGAAAAATTAAGTATTCTAAGATTTTCTAAGAAATTTCATACTGTTTTTATAATTGTAGTTGTTGCAAACTTTTATTTCTCTCTCCTTAGCTATTGTGATTGATGAATTTTTGAGTGTCCTCAGAGTGCTCAGTGCTGTACTAAACAGGAGAAAAAATTTCCCTACTGTAGAAAAATCAATGAAGATTTTCAGTGTTGTGGGTGTTACTGTAAATTTTGGTTCTGAACCCAACATGCCTGTACTGAGGAGGGTTATATAGCAGAAGTTAAGGCAACACAGAGAGTACTTTTGCTCCTTGCCACATGCTGTATTGCAGCTTCTCTTTTTCTGCACCCCCTAGCAGTCATAGCTATCTAAAATTTAGTCAAAATTATACTCTATGAAACTGAACTGTCTTGTAGGTGAATAAGCTCACACAACCCTTTTCCTAAGCTCTAATGTTCAATCACATCTGCAGATCTGGGCCCTTGAACACTGACAGGCAATTAGGTGGCCACAGTCCAATCACCAGGAGGTCATAATACAATTACTAAAGTTGCTAATCATTTATTCTAATGATATAGTGGTTATTTCTAGTCAAAGACTGGTATAGCATAAGAGCTTGCATAACAGAAGATTCCATCAGGCACATTTAAGTGGACAATATTACAAGTTTAATAAAGTTCTCTTTGGTTTTTCCAGTACTTCATTCATATTGCAGTTTCCACTTTTTTGTTAACAGAATAAAGCAGAACTATTTTAAGAGACTGGTAGACAATAAATTGAAATTTATTTTTCTCTCTGGCTTTTATGTTACACCATTTAGGGGTAGGAAAACAGTTGTCCATGCTCATATCAGACAAGGTGAACTGTCACAAACGGGTCACTCAACAATGATAACTGAGATATATTGCGCTGGGTTGACCCTAGCTGGATGCCATGTACCCTCCAAAGCCTCTCCATCATTCCCCTCCACAAATAGACAGGGGAAAGAAAATGTAAGAAGGTTTCATGAGTAGAAATCAAGACAGGGAGTGGTCACTCACTGAATACTGTGATATTAATTCAATTAATTACTAACAAAATCAGAACAGAATAATGAGAAGTAAAATAAATATTAAGAAGAATCCTTCCATCCTTCCTGGGCTCTACCTCCTCACCCCTAGAGGTGCACAGAGCCTGGGAATGGGGGATACAGCCAGATGATCACAGGTTGTTCCTGCCACTGCAACTGCTCAGAGAGAGGAGTCCTTCTCCCACTCCAGCATTGGTTCTCTCCGATGGGACACAGTTCTTCTCTAATGTCAGTCCATTCCACAGACAACATCAACTGCTGCAACATGGGTCACTTCTCTGTGGAGTGCAGTCCTTCAAGAATCAGCCTGATCCATTGTAGTTCCCCACACGGTCACAAGTCCTCCCAAGAAACCTGCTCTACTGGGGGCTCCTCTCTCCACAGGTCCTCAGGTCCCTGCCAGCAGCCTGATCCAACCTGGGCTTCCCATAGGTTCAGGGCTTTCTTTTCAGGCATCCACCTGCTTTGGTGTGGGTCTCCTCTGTGAGCTGCAGATGAATCTCTGCACCCCTGTGGCTGCAGGGGCACATCTGCTTCACCATGGGCTGCAGGGAAATCTCAGCTTTGGCACCCGGAGGAGCTCCTCCTCTTCCTTCCCCACTCTCACATATTCTGACTTCTGTTTAGCCACAATTGCATCTGTGCAGTATATTTTGTTTTCCATGTTAGATATGTTATCACAGAAGTGTTACCACACATGGGCTTGGCCCTGGCCAGAGGTGGGTCCATCCTGGAGCCAGCTGGCCCTGCCTTTATCATATATGACAGAAGCTTCTGGCAGCTTCTTACAGAAATTACCCCTTAGTTCCTCCTTTACCAAAACCTGGCAATGCAGCACATGTATTAGCCCATCATTCATGGAGATTTTTTAATGCTTAAACGTTTTGCAGGATTTCACCATCTGAGAATCTGACTTCTACCACATTGTCTTCCAGTAACCTTCACATTTCAGGCTTCTACAGCACATGGTCAAAGAGTGAAACACCTCATTGTTTATTTTTTCTGGTGGAGAAAGAGTTCTTTTCAATCTTTATCACTTCATTATAGCGAAATTAGAGATGTAGTCCAAAACTGGCTTAAGAATTGATATTCAGATGCACTGGTGGGTTTTATTTAAAGCTCAGACATTGATCGAGGCATGATCAATCTGAGGATGAATGCTTGCTTCACTTAATCCGGGTGGCACGCTAGCAATATAGTATGGCTAAACAGATTAGCCACTTCGACAAAGTGAATTGTCTACAAAGTAGATCTGATACTCCGCTTGTAAAAAGTTGTACATTCACTGTTTCTCTGAAAATATAATATTTATTCTTATGAGATTTTAAGATTTTCCTGTGTTGGTTTTATTTGGCTAGATCTCTTAGGCAACCTTAGAGGACTTAGAAAGTAACAACTCAGGGTCTGTCTTGGTAAATTGTTCTTGATCAAGCAATGGTTTTGTGCAAGTTCAGAGAAGGCACAGGCGCTTGGTTCCTTCTCACTGCTTCTGAATTGCTTGGGCTTTCATTCATCTCCTCTTATATCTTATCTCCTTCTATTTTAAAAGGAAAAAACGAATGTATACTGGGGAGATGTTCTATATTGGTAGGTGGCAGACATTGTTTTGCTTATCAGACCTGTGGCAAAACAGTTTCTGTGTGTAAGATCTATGTGGAAGTTTGGGAGACTGAAGTAATGATCTGAGCAAAGAAAGTGAGTGGCAAAGACTGTGAGAACAGGGGCTTGGTTTCCTTGATCTCTGCATCTGGGAGCAGAAGGATGGCCGGCTACAAGTAAGTAAGTATGGCTTGGACATTAGTGGCTGAAAATGAGGTTTTCTATTGCATGTTTCCTAAGGGAAGACTATGGGTTCTTACCCTTCACCATGAACTTGTAACAGCAGACAATAGAGAAGTTTTAATAGTTCATAAGCTGGGAAAAGCAATGTTAGCCACTGATATGTTTTTATTTATTGACTTTGAGGGCTGCTGTGTTTTTTTATTTGTTTTTGTTTGTTTTGTTTTGTTTTCTTATTTGTCTAATAGACATAGTTTTCATGGTACTGGCAAACACTCAAAATAAGCAGCTTTCAAGGCTGTTAAATGCCTTGGAATCTCTTAACTTTTTTTCATCATCCACAAAAGATTTTGGAAGTCTGAATTCTCCTCCACACTGAACATTACCTTTGAATTATTTTATCTTGAGATGTTAAGTTGAATTGGAAATACTAATATACCTTCTTTTAAAATAATGTGTTGTTATTTCAAAATATGTTTTTGAGAGTTTCCTGATTATGGAATATGGAATATTTTATAGTTGCAGAAAATGAGAATCCCATTAAAACATAGAATCATAGCATATGTTGAGTAGGAAGGTACCCAGTACGATCATTGAGGCCTGTGCAGAATACCTCAAGAATCCCACTGTGTCCTTGAGAACACTGACCATTTAGTCAACAAACTTAGTGTATCTTCGAGTCCTGCAACGAAGTCATTAATGAAGATGTTGAAGGGCACTGGGCCTAAGATGGAGCCCTGAATAACCCCACTAGTGACTGGTCACCAGTGGAATGTCACTTCATTCACTCTCTTTGTTCTCAACCCTTGAGCCAGCTGCTCACCCATTGCATCACATGGTTATCCACTTGTGTGCTGGACTTTGTCCAGAAGGACCCTGTGAGAGACAGCATCAAAATTTTTGCTGAGGTCCAAAGAGATTACATCTGCTGGGTTTCCTAGATCAGCCAGTTGGGTTACGCTGTTGTAGAAGGAAATCAAGTTGAACAATCAGGACTTTCCCCTCATGAAGCTCCGCAGGCTGAGACTGATGACATTGTCCTCCAGGTGTTTTTTAATTCTTCTCAAAATAATCTTTTCCATGATTTTACTGGACAGTGAAGGGAGAATGGCAGACCTGTAGTTTCCAGAGTTTTCCTTCTTGCCTTTCTTGAAAACTGGGATAACATTCTCTGTCTTCCAGAGACCTGAAACCTCTCCAGACTCCCAAGACTGCTCAAAAAATCCTGAGAGAGGTTTTGTGATGACATCAGCCAGGTCTTTGAGAATTCTCAGATGAATCCCATCAGGTGCCATAGATCTGTAGGGATCCACTGGGAACAACAGATCCCACACAAGTTCAGGATAAGATGGGAGTTTGTTGTTCTCATTGTCATGGTCCTCTAGCTCAGAGCACGGAGTCTCCCTTGGTCCATCAACATGTAATATAAACCCCTAATGTAATTCAAACCTCTAATAAAGTCACGTAATTCAGACTTGCTTTAGAAAATATTTGACTTTAAGAAAGCTCTATAGATGCTCTGCCATGAAACCTTGAGAAAGTGACACAGGAATGATTGGTACAGGTCAGAGCTTTTTGGTTTTGGTTGTTTTTTTTTTTTTTTTTCCTTTTTTTTCTTTGTTTGTTTTTTTGTTTGTTTTTTTTTTTTCTCTCAGATCACTTTATATGTGTGTCTTAGATGGGCCTTTTACATAACCAGGGATTCAAAGGAGGCCTGTGCTAATGTTTTGACAAGATGCCCAGGGATATCCACAATTGCCTTAACTGTTAAAAAATGAACAGAATTTTGAAATTGAGTACTTAGGAGAGTAAGTTAATTTTTATAAAGCATGTGTTTGAAACTGAAAAAAAAAAAAGCAGCTTCAATGCCAAATTGGAGTGTTATTTGGGAAGTGAAGGAGTATAAAAGCCAGTCCTAACATCAGAGTACACAAGGTAGCCTTAAACTCAGTCTTCTAATAATTGCAATCTGCTACACCCCCTGTGTAACAGATATAATTATGTTAACAGCTTTTCTACTCAGGCACCATATATTTCCATTACGAAGCCAGCCTCATTTAATTAGCATCATGTAGTAAATTAGCAACTATAAGGACTGCTGGGTACAAGGGAATCTTCATTTTCTCACCATCTACTTAATCCTCAGTCAATGTTGAGATTACTGCTCATTCAATTTGCATATAAACAAAACCCAAAAACCCAAAAACACACCCCCTCAAAAAACTAACCACAAACCCTGACATCCTGCTCAAACATTGTGATTCAGTCACTTTATGGATTTGGAAAAAAATTGCCTTGTGTGAATACCTAACAGTTAGGATTGCTAATTTCCCATTGTGGTGTCCTGCTGAGGGAGTTCAGGATAATCATATGTACTGAAGTTGGAGTTTTTCTTTATTTGTCAGGAAGCATGGTTTCTTTTTGTTAGAAACCCTAAGGGTTAATTTATAAAATATAAAGCAATAGATTTACATGGCAAAACACAAGATCTGAATAAAATGAAATAAGTATATTAAAGACTTTCAGATATACTGAGCTCTTAGGCGAGGAGACGATTTTGGATGATAACATATAATTTCTGATATGATCAAAACTAATTTACATTATTTCTAATCTCCTTTATTTACTGCTAAAGTGCAGTTATGATTGAGACAAAAATACCTTTTTCTATTAATGTCTGCTATTACACAGTTACAGCACATTAGAAAAATAGTGTTCTTAGGAAGATATTTGGGAATATTATTTTGGTGTTTTGCTTTTGAAACACTTTGGTAATCTCCACAGTAGAGGGAGATGCTTAAATAGTACAAAGCTGCCTGAGGTAGAAAGAAGTCTCAATGGCACTATGGTCTCTGCTGAAATGGTGCTGACAATTGTCATGTCCTACAGCTTAAGCAGAAGACAAGGCTGGATCTCTTCAGGTGAATGAACTGCAAATATTTACAATATCCTCTTTGGACTTGTTGGGTGACTACTATTTCACTGAAGCCAATACAAGTTTTATCATTCATTGGAGAGGAACTTGCTTGTGGATCTGTGTGATTGAAAATGGTTGCACTGAAGTAATCTTAACTGTTTTTTAGAAAATGCAGCACTCAATTGATTAGTGATTAAGAAATAAATGAATGAATAAATAGAGGAGGTATGCAGTTCACCATTACTTGATTAAAAATACACAGAAGGAAAAAAGAGGAGCAATTTTCCCCATATTTACTGTTACTGTACTGATGACTTCTCAAAACTGCACAATTTTTTCATGCAAAAGAATGACACCACAGAGGTGAACAGCACTTCAAAAATCCCTTATGGTAAATGTGGAAGACAGTAATGTGTGAAAGAGATGTTGCTGCCTACGGATTTGGATAGCTCAACTGTGAGCTTACATTAGGTTATGCATAAAAAATGGTCATTATTATACAGTGAAATTGTTCTAACAAGCTCAAGTGTAGCTGAGGTACTGCAGTACTGGCTATTGGGTTGTTTTCAGAAAATTTAAATTTTCAATTCATGGTTGTCACACATTAAACCTCAAACTAACAGAACTACTTAGAAACATGTAATGAGATCATGGTTTTCTTTGGCATCGAGTATTCTTCAACTGACTAGCAATGTGGTAAAATGCTACTGCAGTTTTTGAAGCAATTGAAGTATTTTCAACTGCTATGTACTAAATGTATTAATGTTTCATATATATAATAGAAATACTAACTTGGGTGAACTGTAGAATAACAAATACTGCTAATTATATTTTTTTAATGAAATGTATTTTATATATATAATTTGTGACACTTTATAGAAATGCATCATTCCCTATAATGAGTTTGATTTTGAACTTTGCCAGACAAAACTAGTCTCTCATTGGTATACATAGCATCTCAGAATAGCTGTGTTCAAGGAACACCAGGAAAACTGATTAAAATATGCCGAGAGCAGAAGAATTCTAAAATTATTTTATATGGAAGTACCATGTTTTAACATTGTCTTGGCAAACTTTTGTTTGACATTTAGAAGGAACTATGGAATAGTTTAGCCCCTATGAGTGGTTTATATGTTCCTGGTTTCAGGTAATGGGATAGGAAGGTCCTTCTGTGGTCTTTTCAAGACCTTTGCCAGAAAGATGAAGGGAACACTATTTTTCTTGCAGCTCCTGGGAAGCAGAAAGGGAGGTCATTTTGTGGAATTCATATGCTTCGTGTGGCTGTTTCTCAGCTGAAGAGAAAAGTGTGGCTGGCCATCTCTCTGACTGTGCTGTATTCCAGGCCTCCCAATGATCGTGAAACTTCTCAGCAGGGAGAGGTTTAACTCAGTGCTGGCAAAGGTTAAAAAAACAGTGCTTAGGCATGATCTGTTAATCTGATGTGTTCTCTTAGGAAACAATTAGCTTATTACAACTAAGTGGATAAGGACTCTCTTTAGCACTTCAAAATGAGTTTTTTTGGAGGACCCTATCCAGCAGGCTGTAGAACAATATAGCAGCATAAGCAGAAGGTCTGTTAAAGATAAGGACTCCTCAACTAATTTTCATAAAACAGTGTTTTTGTTAAAACCTTGCTCTTATAACCATTACCCTGCAGTTTTAAAAAACGTGGATTTAGAGTAAAATATCCGTTGTGCATAACTGGAACTTATGTTGAGCTAATTTTTTACTAACAGGTAAAATAATGTTCTTGTACCTTTCATAAAATGGTAAGATGGTATTTTTTTGTTTGTTTGTTTGTTTTTCCAATTTTATTTTAGTTTCTTTTCTTACACACAAGTAGTTTGTTTTGGGTGATACCATCACAACATGTGGTATACACAACAGTATTTTCTAAGTTTCACATCTGAGCCCAGGGTTAAATTTATCTTCAATTTTACATATATGAAAAAGAGCGATTGTTATATATTGCCTCAGTGAAAATTATCACAGTCTGGACTGATTAATATGATACTTCTACATCAACAAGATAAATGGAAACTGTGACTGAGTTGCAGTTAGAAGTTAACTGCAAATGGACAAAAGAAAAAGGTTGATCTTTGAAAAAAATTTCTAGAAACCACAGTCTCTTAAGGCAAAATAAAAATTTGAGCTAAGATTAAGTGCTATAAAGTAACAGTTGATAGTTAATCTTAGATACTGTATTCTCTAAGATTTAAATGTTAATAGTTAGAAATAAATTAATCATTTTAACACAGAAAATCTGGACACCAGATTTTTTCAGTGAACTCTTTGCCTTAGTGATTTACATGTTTTATTATAGAACAGTTATCATAGGAATAAAAATTAACTTGAAGTTAGCAATAACTGTTAGCTAAGACCCATTAATAAAGAAAAAGTAGCCAATCCTATTGCTGCTGACAGAGAAAATCCAGTCTATTCCCCTTGTTATGAGTGCTTTTTAAATTCAGTGTACCAAGATCATTGTAACTTCTTACATATTATTCTACTTTCCAAACATTAAAATCTTACATTCTAAGAAGTGGATAATAAAGTCTGCAGATAATTAACTAATTAGAAGGAGGTTAGAAATGTTTTAAAATGCAAACTGCAGGTTAATTATATTATGGGGTAAAAAAGCCTGTCATGTCCCCATATATTTTCATAACATTTTGCCTTTTGTAAAATAGGAAGAATCTGACCCAAGATATCCCTTGAATTATTTTTAAAATTTTAAAAAATTTTCCTTGGCAGATTTTCTTTAGTCTAGGACCATCGATGTAATAGTTTTGTGTAATTTAAAAGAACAGAGAAGACATCCATAAATCAAATTGAATCCATAAATTAAATAAATCCATATTAACCTTGAGATTAAGACATTTATAAAGAATGAGATGTTTGATGCAGAATTAGCCACCAGTACATTTTTCAATTTCAATTACAATTCTGACAAGGCTGCCTACAAGTGGACTAACCTAAAAGTATACGGTGATAACTTCATTAGATGAATATTTTATGTAGTGCCTAAAGAATTTCCACAATATGATTTAGTAAAATTTTTCCAACTTCAGAGTTTATTACCTTACCGGTAACCTAAAATTTTGCTTCCTTGTTTGATTGGTTCTGATCTATACGTAAAACAATGGAGAAACAGATATTTCTGATTTGAAAATTTCTAAGGAAAACATGAGATATTTTGAAATTAAACAAACAAACAAACAAAACCAAACAAAAAACAAAACCCCCAAAAACCAAGGCAAAAATCGTTTGAAATTTTGACAAAAAAAAAAGAAAAATGTTGTTTTGAAATGACTAAGAATGGTTTTAAATCAGGTCTACAGAGGTAGTGCAATATATAGTTAATCAACCTTCATATAACTGTAAATTAAACCCACTTACTGCACATTCTGTTACTTAAATACAAATTGCAATTTTTACTTAATGACATGTTCTAATTATGTGATTTCATGTACAGTAGTAACTTTAATTAAATAATTAGGACATGAAATTAAAATTTGTGGGTATCTATTTGAAGATGTTTATGAAATTCTCTTCCTAGCACTAAAACTGTGTAGAAAGATAGTTCATTACTGATATAAATGTGAATATTATAATGAAACTAAAATATACATGTTTGAATATATATGCCACACAACAGGTAAATTCATTACTTTGTCAAGCAATCTTTTACATTTCCATGGAGCTACTTTTATGTGTAAAGAGAAATACTTATGGTAAGTATTTGCTGGATTGATTTTTCCTGAATTTTCCAGTAATGCTTGTCAGTTTCCAGAATTCCTACATTGCATAAGCCTAGTCAGTTATGTTTGAAATGTTCCTAATATATTTATATTCCTGATTTACAGAAAAAACCCTTAAGCATAGCAGAAGTATCTGCAGCATTCATGCATAAGGATATTTTTTATAAGCAGAGTTGTTCAAATTTTAGGGTTCATAATACAATCTTTGCTTCGTATTAGTGAGATATTTATAGTAAAAAGCTAGCTAGAGGGTAAGACAAGCAACGAAAACAACAAAACAACACAGAATTCTATTAATTTGCCTGGAAATAGATTACTTAACACAAAGGGTTTGTAGAGAGTCACAGCAGTGCATCCCAAAAACTCTGTTTACCTTCTTGTAGTTCCAAAAGGATACAGAGAAAAAGAATGAGAAGCTGCTTTAGAAAATTGTCAAGAGTTGTTTTTGTCCAGCAAGGAAAGAAAATCCATGGCAACAGATGACCGTAAGACTACTAAAATTTTAAAGATAGGTTAGAAAAGGCAAGCATGGAAGAAAGACTAAACAAAGAAATGCAAGAACACTCAAAGGACTCCTAATTGTTAGCTCCACAAAGCTTCATTAAAGTAACTCTTGGCTAGTAAAAGCATAATTTGTCACATGTGTTGAGAGGTTTAATAAATAGTCACAATGATAAAAGCAATCATACCACAATCTTTTCAGTGCTGGAAAGGAACACTAAAATTATGAAGGGTAATGAGTCTTTAGTTATGAGATACAGTTACAGGAAAGCGTGGATCATCATGAATAACTTCTTTTTTTATCTTTAGGTAATCTGTTATACAGAAGTGCAGATCACAACAGTCTTATAACTCAGGGAAGTTCCGGAAACACCAACTGACCTGTTAAGGTCACTGACTAATTTTTGCCTGTGCATATAAAAGAGTAGAAAAAATGGGTCATAATCTAGGCACCCATTCTGACAGGAAAGCACAGTTAAAGAGATGGCTCCATAACTGAAGTCAAGTCTGCAAATCAGCAACACGGAGCAACATTTAACCAGGTATTTTAATAGTCTAGACAACTCCCCTCCTTTATAATATTTATAGCATTTCTATGTAAGACCTAAGAGAGAATTATATAACATGGATGCTAAGAGATTAAAAATGGTGCTTCACAAGAGCAGCTGTGTCTGAAAGGAGTGAAGTGAACAATACGGCTCTTAGAAGTATATTCCTTATGAGCTGCTATACCACAAGGCAATATACAGAGCAGTTCTGTTAAATGCTAGTGGTTTTTAGGAGCTGTGGCTAAAGAGGGAATTAATCTCATTAAGGAAATGTCATTGTTTTAGTGTGAAGAAAGGAACTCAACAATGTGTGTGCGCATCTGCGTGTGTGATGAAAAGGCATGGAGCTCTCTGATTTTTCTGGTTTCATTTCATATATTTTGGTTTTGATTTGGTTTTGACACGGGGATGTTGAAATCTGATGGATTTCTTGGGAAATCTGCTTTCCCAAGCAGATGGTGTGCTGGAGACCTGGGCAGCGTGGTCAGACAGCTTCTCAAGGACATAGCTTCAGTTCCAGGATCTGAATAACCTTTCCTCCTTTCTGCTTCTAGTTTACAAGTATAATATTTAAATTCTGTGAAATCTGTTTTTCTGTAGAGTGGTGTTTCACTGGAATGTTTATAGTCAGTGTTAATTGCTTTGGCTCTGTGCACTCCGTTAAAATTTTTTGAGCTGTGTAAGGAAAGCTTCTTCTACCTATACCCCTGAGGTTTTTCTTTGTTTGACTGGATATCCTACTGCGTCCTATCTTCTAAAGCTAAATAATGTGCCAAGAGATTAGCTTGTGTCTTCCACACCTTCAAATGAAGTTTTGGTGAAATGTCAGTGATGCATAAAATGCACTTTCACATCAGTGTTAATTTAATGTTTTTGCTTTTGATCCCATATGGTAAATTTTTACAACTCCTAATTACTGTGAGTTTTGACACATACAGAAGTTTCATTTTAAAAAGTCTTTCTGAAAGAGATTCTTTAACTGTATAAGCTAATTATACTGCTGTTGCTCAAGCAGGAATTCTGTATGAGTAAAAACTACTGGCTGCTGCTTATATATTGTATAAATGCTATATTTATCCCTGACACTTCACTGCTTAACTATGCACATATGCACGAAATCTGGCTCCTAAGAGCTCGTTTGTTCCAGCTGTATTTCTATGAGATCATAATTTTATTTCTGACACCAAAACTGGTTGCCGTGTAACAAACATTCAGGTGAGAAGACAATACATACTCAACAGAAAATGAAAATTTTCAGTAACGATTTTCTTGATTGAGTTTAGGGCATGTTTTTAAAACCTAACTCTGATGCTAAAGTCAGAGAATAAGACTTAAATTAAAATAATCTTTGTAATTTGAAGAAACCACCTAAAATCAACATGAAATTTTGTAAAGGCATATGCAAGTAGAACATGAAAGCACATTTTAAAATAAGGAAATATGAGTGAGCGCAGGAGAACTTCAGAGAAAAAGATGTGAGGAACCCTCTGTGCTAACATTGATTTTTAAAACAACAGAAATGTGGTCCTGGAATGTATTAACAACAAAGTCATATAAAAGGCCTAGAGGTGATTATTTCATCCATCTGACCTTTTGTGAAATTTTGACCTCATATACTTTGGCTAGTTAGAAATACCTCTTAGGATAAATTTGAGAGCATCCAGGCAGAGGAAATAAAAAGCCAGCCAGAGATTTTGAAAATATGACTTACAAGGAAATAGTGAAAAAAAAGGGGGTTTTAGTACAAACAAACAAAAAAATGACTACAGAAGGACATGCTAATAAAATGTACGTCAGCTTTGCTTGTAGAAGGATAAGAACAAATGGGCTTAATTTACACCAAAGGAGATTTACCTTAGGTATTAAACAAAAACCCACAAACACAAAAACCAGTCCTTGTAGTAAATCCCTGGAACACACTGCCCTTGTAGATCAAATTATGCAATCCTCATCTCTAGTGTCTTTAAGAAGATAGAAGATTAGGCAAATGACTACTTTGGTAGTTCTTGTGCACTTGATTCAAAGTCAGTTTCATTTAATGTTTAGGTGATCTATTGAGGTTCCTTCCACATCTACACTTCCTTAAGATACAACGACTTTTAATTATTATTTTAAAGAAGATACTGTACTTATCCAAACAGACAGAGAAACCAAGTCCTTTCTTTCCTTCCCTGAAAAGAAAACACCACGGGGAAACTCCAGAAGGAAAATGAGAGAAAGATATTAATAATTTTGAAGTGTTGATCAAGGAAGGTACAACCAAGTAATATATTTAATAGTCAACTAGTCTTAAACAGTCTAAACTCTAAGGATTCTGAATTTTATCAATCCTTCAGTTTGAAAACAAGGTAATATAATATGAAAATATAATAAGATGCATAAAATATATTCTTTAATTTTTCCTTTCAATTTAAATAGAAATTATTTGCTATGGTGCTCATGTGCCCTGGTTTTCATATGTGATTGCATCTATTTGCCATAGAATATGAATTGTTAAGGGTTTTTTTTTGTCTGATGCTTAAAACTCAAAAGGTAGCAAAGTATGTGAAGGTAAACATATTTTGTAAAATTCCTGATAGTTTTCTCATGAGCAAATTGCTTAATGATAGGAGTAAACTATCTGTGGATTTCAGAATCTAATCAGTTAAATCAGAGTAATGCAATGATGAATTTTGGTCACTCTTACTTTGCAGCAAAAAGCTGTTAAACAGTGTCAGCCTTACAAAGTTACAGGCACAGTCCTCAAGACTAATTGAATTTAATTTTCAGACTCTGTGATAAGGACTTGATCATCAAGAAGTTTCTTCTGTGTGATTTTATAGAATTATGCAATATCAGATATTACTCACATTTCTGCAACTTAGTTGTAAGTAAGAATCACAGTAGCTATAACTGTGCAAATGATCTGTCTGTGATCTGCTTTTATAACCACACAAATGATCCACAGCCGTTATCTTTCCCACAGAATTGCATGGAAACAGCTATTTTTCCTCTGAAATTAACCCTGAAGGGATATACAAATCTAGGGGTGTGCTAGAATTAGTTATTTATTAATATAGAATGAGTGAGTCAAGGAATGAATCTTCCTTCTGCACATAAATAATAGATGAATGAAATAATAAAAGTTTCAAGATATGAGATTTCTCTTGCATATGGGAGAAACTTAGGGCCAAGTATACTAAAGTTTTATGTCAGTACACAATTGGCACCAGTGGCTAATTCTCTTTTAAAACTGAACAAATTGTTGCCAACTTATTTAAGAGGTCTAACATCAGAGAAAAAACTGTTCAGAAAACAGCTGTTCTGAGAGATGACTACAATAATTAAAAATATATTTACCATCAGAGAGATTGTAGATGCAGAATTAACACCAGTTTACAGACATGGACAAAATTTCTTTCTTTGTGAGTAATAACATTGGTTTTATAAATGGATCTAGAGTTTCCTTGTACCATGCAAAGATTTAAAAAGCATGCTTCCTTAGAGTGCATATGAGGCTGAACTTCTGAGAGGTAGTGAAAGAGTTTGTAGTGGTCTCCTAAGAAATGCAAACTAACATGCAATATACTTGAAATGGATTGTAGTTTACATGGTAGTGATAATCATGAAGACAATGAAAGTTGTGCTTGGCTAGAACAAGGACTCTGTGGGTCTGCACACATACCTTTTTATTCCTGTTTTGAATAAATAAAGAATAAGTAAAATGCAGGAATGCAGCTGGTTTAACTACAGTACCTGCTATTATTAAAGAAGAGATTAAGCCCTAATCCTTAAGCAGGGAAAGAAGAGGAAAAGACATCTAGAGAGGAAGAATTTACTTTCTTCAGTCACTGGGAAATACAGATTAATGTAATTCTTATAGATCTGCCCATCTGGTTGCCTTAAACTTTTGGGTTAAGTCTGACAAAGTAGGAATCTCTAATACTTATGAAGTTTAAGTCACTCACTGTCTTTTGCTTTCTTGTTTTTCTTTTCTGGGCATCTCTCTGCTAGCTATTACCCTTGCATAAGGCAAATGACTGACAAAAAAAAAAGCCATGTTATTAGAAACAGGACAGTACAAACATGATAGTATCAGCTGGCAATATATGGACAATTACTCAAATGCAAATGATACAGATAATCCAACTGACTACAGACTCTTGACGCATTGACTCTCCAAAGGTGATCCATGCATTTGTAATAGCTGACTGTTCCTGGAGTTTCAGCTGCCAAAGACTTGGATTAAATCATCCTATCAGATGTTAACTTCGTAGTTTCCAGATTGCCTCTGTCTGTCCAAATGTTTAATACAGGGAGTGAATGACGAAACCTTGCTCTTTCAGTTGTCCTGCCTCTTCTGGCCACAGGCCTGTAGCATTCCTGATTATTAGGCGTTCTCCTTTAATTGCCTCTAATGTAGTTCCTAGACTGCTATCCATCCTCCAGTGTACTTATCATCTCCTAGGGCCAGGCCCTGTAACCTGAACATGTAACTGCACTTTTGTGATTATAGAGCTCTATTTCGGTTTCTTTTTATGTGGTATAATTAGTGGAGGTCTGGTCATTGAACTACCAACTTAATACCATTTCAGGATCTGATTCAAGTAAGGTATTGAAGTAAACAAACCTCAATGTCTGAGCTCAAGGGCACAGAAAACATTTTACATGGAGCAGAGAGAAATGTTGCCTTCTCTTCAAACAATTCAGTGTTCAGGTAAATGTTGTCTTGTACTGGCTTTGTCTTCCAATCAGTTTGGATGAGGATGACAGATCACAATGAATGACCTAATATACCAGTTTATTTTAACATTAGCGTCAGATGAGAACTGTGCTATAAATGCCAAATTTAGCTTCATGCTTTTCAGTGGTTTATATTTAAGAAAGTACACAAAGAAAATATTTTTTGTAATATGTTATCACATAGTCATGAAATTGTTAAATAATTTAATATAAATTGCAAACTTTTCATCCCACATTTCTCTTTACATTTTTTTTTCAATAATATTTTTGGTAGATCCACAGTGGCAGAAAATATATAAATTAAAAAAGGCTTATTAAATAGTTCAAGTTTCAGATTTTAATAGATAAAACCCACGCGTTATGAAAATAACAAAATTAATTCAAGCTATCTGGCAATCACTAAGCTGATGAAAAATTCCTTTGAAGATTAGCAATATATAGTACTGTATGAATAAGAATAGGCATAGCGCAGATCCCACTGACAATCCACTTGTCACCCTTTTGCTCCATCTCTATCCATTTACCACTTTTCAGACCATCAGCAACACCACTAAGCCAATTTATTCTCCAATTTAGAATGCTAACATCAATAATTCAGTGACTCACTAAACTGCTATACAGTATTATGATTTCATTACTTACTTATTTTCTAACCTGTTATGCCAGTAGTAGGGAAAGTATCCAGATTTGGTGAGCAAATGTTATTTTTTTCTGCTTTGACTTTCATACAAAATTCCTTGCATGAAATAGGTAAAATGTTTACCAATATGTCTGGTTGCTAATCTGTACAAACATTGCAATTTTTTGTTTTTGTTTTTGTTTTTGTTTCCTTTTTTGTTTGTTTGTTTGTTTTTGTTTTCTAGTAAGGACAAAAGTGTCTTGAATTTCATTTCACACATGCAGTTTTGATATAGTTTCTAATTTTACTGCTTTGATAAGACCCTGAGTTGGTGTAAGTTGCTGCAGTTCACAGAAACTCTGCCAGTTTGCACTTGCTGAAAAATCTATGGCTTTTTATTCTGAAATGTATATGAGTCGGTGATTTATTTCCAGTCTTAACATGTGTAAAGATAATAAAACAGGGACATAACTTCACTGAAGTATCTCAACTTACAAATGAAAAAGGATATGAAATACAGATCTTAACTTTCTACAGTTAACATTTTTATGATTGTTTTTCAAATCTTACTATGTTTAAGTTGTAATTTCCTGTCGTACTTTAGAAATCTGAAAAATAGAATTCTTTATTATTACTTCTAGTTATGAATTTTTCATGTTAACTGAAGAAATTATCTTTGTTTTAATAAAGGAAAAGTTTTGGAACTTGT
>VXAU01003316.1:770772-839255 GCA_013399695.1 Formicarius rufipectus
TAAATATAAAGTGCTTCAAATATAGAAAATGCACAAAATTCTGACAAATCCGTCAGCAAATGGCAGCCAATAAAACTTTTATATCACAGTAATATTTATCCTTCTTTGAGAGAAAGCCTCATGATAATCAATCTCTTACTAACATAGTAAGTGCTGAACAGCTTGAAAATAACATTTGTTTTTTTTGAGTACATTTCTATGAGCATCCAAAATAAAATCTTCATGAAAAGCGAAGAGCTATAGCAGGGTTTAAGGATGTTTTTCTTAGGCATATTTAAAAGTTCAAATAAGAAAAGTAAATTTTATATATAAGTATTTAATTCTGCAGAGAATTACACTACATGTTGTACCTTGTGGTCAGTTTTCCATCTAAGTTTTTTCACATTTTTTAATCACACATAGTAGTTCTTTCAAGAAAATTGCTGCTGGGAAATAGAAAAGATGGAATGGAAAAGGAGAAAAACAGCAGTGAGAGTTATCATCTAACAGAGTTTGTAAATTCCTGGGTTTTTTTCTGCTCTGAAACTCATAATTCCCATAACAATGTTACTAATGAAATGCAATGTATTTTGCTCATTTTTCCTTGCACTTATTAATACAATGATGTGATGATTTTGAGGTCATGTACATGTATGTATCCAGAGTTTTTACCTTGTTACAATTTCTCTAATGAGCTACTGAAATGAGTTTCAACTGGAGTGTGCTAAGACGTATTCAATAATAGTATGTGAAAATTCTCCACACCATAATTGCCTGGTGTACTATCAAGCTGCCTTCCTTAAACACTGGCATTCATCCAGTGTAATCAATCCACTCTTTTACTGTTAAATGTATGTTGGTCTTGCCTTGTAAAGATCTCTGTAGGACAGTTTGTCTTTTCAGGAGAGTTGGGTATAGTAATTATTTTCATATCCAGGGAGATAGGACTGGCTGGTGTCATTCTGCTTCTGAGACAATGACAAAAGTCCTTGGTTATAGTGTCTGGGACCAGTTTGTCACTATGTGGGTGTGGCCAGGGCTGTTTTCTACACCCTCTATGTCATTTTCTCATGAACTGTTAATAATGGATTGTTGGCAGCAGCTGCCCAGGACACACCTGACACCTCAGGATACAAGTTGGATGCTTAAGGACCCTGTGTGATAAGAAAGTTTCCTGTCTTCACACTAATGATTCAGGTGTGATAAATCCCCTCTGGGGAGCCATTAGGACTTTCACACTGACTTGAGGGGTCATGTCTGCTAATGGGCTACCAAGGATTCCAAAAATATGCCACGACTCACATAGTAAATCACCCACTCTGAAACTCCCCATCTTGGGGGAGGTACTAGGCATTCACATCTGACCCTGAGCATAAGTAATCTCGGGGCTTGGGGACTTCTGGTACCACTCAATAGATGCAGAGGAGGATCAGAACCTCAACAACTGTGACTGCCACTCTTGACCAGACTACAACCATCATCCTCACCAGTCGGTTTGTTTTCCCCTTTCACTTTGAACTCAGTGGGTCCATGTGATGCTCAGCACAAGGGTTGGCAAACTCTATTCTGCTTGTGTCCCATGGTGCTGGGTTATACATTTGTTTTTGTGGGCCAAATGGATTTTTTCCTCTGTATTATTGTACTTACTGTAATCTTTTTATTAAATTGTAGTTCTGACTTGTAATCTCCTTCTGAGTTGAATTAATTTCTCCTGCTGATTTACCCTTAAACCAGTACAGCCCTCCTTCCATTCTTCAATATACAGGAAGTGACACTACAGAGAAAAAGAAAGGCAATACCCTGTAGCAAACAATTTTCACCCTTTGAGGGGGAAGTCTTGGAAAGCCAATTGTTATCATTGGTTCTGAAGTTTATTGTGGATATATATTAGTATATACCCTATGCCAGATTAACTGAGAAATGGTTCTATCCCTCCCTAGAGTTATCAAATTATATCTTTCTTGGATTCAATTTGGATGAGAAAAGCTTTCAGACAGAGCACTCCTGGTGCTTGCATAACTTAAATAAAACTAAAAAGAAACAACAAGAAACACAAGAATGTAAGACTGCCTGTTTGACTAAGAAAGTCTATAAAGCTCTTCAATACAGAGTACGGTAACATTGAATTGATTTTTCGGTGAATTTTCCTCCTTAGTAATATGATTTTCCTTCCAAAAGAAACAGAAAAATCATAGAATAAACCAGGCAGAAAGGGAGCTCTGGAGCTCCCATCTAATCCCTCCCATCTAATTTCTACTTCTGCTCCAAGTAGAGGTAGCTTCAGAGATTGGAAAGGTTACTTAGCACATAGTCCATCTATTTTTAAAGATCTTTGAAGACACACATTGTACAGTCATCTGGGGGTATGGGTTTGACCACTCATTCTGAAATGTTCTTTTTTATTTCCATCTAGTTGAAATTTTGCATGGGCTGACTTGTTACTTGTGCCCTTCCAACTACCTCTCCGCATTTCTGAGAAACATCTGGTCATCTTCTTTACAGCACCCCTTAAGAAGCTGAAGGCAACAATAGGATCCCTCTTCAACCTCTGAATCAAGATGAACAAGTGGAAATGTTCACCCTGTCTATCCTCAAGTGTAATGTACTCCAGCTCTCTAACCATTCTACCAACCATGTGCTGAATTCTTTTGTTTGTGGGGAACCCACAAAAATATGCCAAATGTGGTCTCCTCAATGCTGGCTACAGTGGAATAGTTGCCTTTCTCAAGCTGCTATCTGTGCTTTTCCTAATTTTGTATATACATTTAGTATATATATGTGTGTGTTTATGTAAGAATAAATTGTAGATGTGTATTAAACTATACAGCTTATGAGACTGGATCAAATAATATGCTCCCAGCATTCTCTTTTACCAGAATACTAGAAGATAAATGGAGAGTTGGAGATACTTTCTGAGAGTGTTAAATCTTTTCTTTGAAGTGCTTGTATTCATTCTGCTCTTAAGAGATATTTTGGAAGTTTTGGTTTGTGGCATTTGGGCCTAGAGCTGTAGGCTGGCCTACACAAATTTGTAGAAGACAAATATTGTAACATGAAATTTCATTAACCACATACTTGGAACTTCCAACTACATGCTGTAAGAACATTTTTGGCTGTGTAAAAATATTGAACTCTTTCAATAGGGTGTAAGTCATACAGTTCCTCTCTGAAAGTCACTATTTCAGGCTTGGGAAAGCTACTGTCAAGATTAAAATATTGTCACATGAGGGAAAGCACTTCTGGAGTTTAAATTTTCAGCCAAGAAAGAAAGCCTTATTGACTGGGACTTTGTCAAAAGTAATTAGACATTCCATATCGAATGACAACGCCACAGGAAGAGTCACTGATGAGAACTGTATGATTAGGTTAAAACATCCTTATTCTGAACACAGAAACTAGCCTGTCATTTCAGGTGGGGAGGGATGTTTGAACCTGTAGAAAGCAAAGACATTTTAACCTAATTGAGGAGATGCCTTGTGCCTTCTTCTACTTCATAGCATTTGGAAAACTTTTGTTTTAAATCTCTTCACTCGCCATGACTAAGAGGGAGAACATTATGTCTGAGTAAGACTGGCTGACTACTAAAGTCCTGTGTAAACCCAACAGCTACTGGAAACCTTGTAGAACTGTAATGGATCCGGTTGGGGTGGAGCTAGTTTTCTCCATAGTGCTTTCTCCATATGGTGTTACATTTTGGACTTGTGACAATATCAGTCCACCCGAGCTGTCAAGTGGTCTGGGATGAATTGTTTGAGAGGCCAATGGTTGGTATGTGCAGGTAAGGGTTAGGGGAGACCTCTCCTGTGATCAGGACCCTGAGCCTGGTTACCTGCTGTTTTTCTGCTGCCCCATGTGTCCCAGGTGACCCTATCATGTTGCCTGGCAAAATTCTTTTGTGGAGTGACCTGATCTGTTTGTGCTGAAATAATACTGATATTTCAGTGCAAGTGCTGATTGCAGAAAACCATAGCCTCTTCATAAAGCAGAGTGAAATGTTTCATGCAGATGATTGTATTGGGCAATGCCTTCCAGATCTGCTGCATTTCTGTTTGTGCCTTAAATCTTTACCATTGAAATGAGAGGAACTTACTGGGACACAGCAGCACCTGTTATTGGAGCCAAAGATCAGGCACACTTGGGTGACACTGGATGTGACAGGTTCTACCCACTGTGGACCATGGTATCTATTCGCAGTTTGCAGTACTGTTTACCAAATGATGCTGTCATAGTCTTTGATGTGGGCAGATGGTGTGACTTCCAATTCAACCCAGAAATGGTACCATGAGTGTGCTTTGCAAAATAGCATCCCTTCTGCTTTTTTCTTTATGAGGTGCTAGACCAAGCTGTTCAATAACTGCAGAGGTTAGTTTTCTGTTGTCATTCTATACTGCTATCATTCTCTAGAGTATTTTAGGAAGCACTATCATAAAGAGCCTAGTCTAACTTCTTTCTAAATAAGTAAAAGCCTGAGTTTGTGGTTTTTTTTTTGTTGGTTTTTTTTTTTCCCCACTGTGGGAATCAGAAGCGTAGGGTACAGGCAGATCTTTTCCTCTTTCTAGTCTTATATGAAGTTGACACGAGTCTCAATTTTGTTGAATAATAGCTGTAACATTTTGCCACATCATTCATCCTGCTACTGTATTCTTGTGTTCTTCCTAACTGCACAGGTACATCTACATGGATGTATAGAGACTTCTACTTGTCTTTATCCTTCCTACCTGTCAGAAAATACTATTAGTTATCCTATTCATGCTATACTTTCCCATTTAATGGCTGAGAAAGATCCAATCATGTACACTGAATAGCAATGAAGTGAGATCTGCAAGGTTTTCACACATTAGATTTTTCTTATCTCCTAAGAACAAGTCAGTTTACTGGGAAAAGATGTTCGGAACATGTTAGAACATTATTCCAGCTGGTGTGAATTGTCATCCATGTCCTGTTCCAAAAAAAATAAAAAAAAAATAAAAAAGGTACCTCAGTATTCCAGGATCTTCCCCTCTCTTTAACAGTCATGTCTCCCTGATGTATGTCTCTCTACCCTGTTTTCATCTCTTAATGTGAGTTAGACACTTTGAGGATGAGATAAAAGGTTGTTGTATGTCTCCTTCTCCTTTTTGTCGAAGCCTCTAAGGATTATGTCTTCAATATTCCTGAAAAGTGATTCCTAAGCAAACAATAACATGTAATGACACTTAAATGACAGTAATTAAATACTAGAATTTTGCAACCAAATGGACTGAATCAGAAGCTGACAACATTATACTTTTTGGAAGGTCTGAAACAAACCATTGAGACCATCAACCATAGAAGAGGATACAGTCAGTATAATATCATGGCTTAAATTAAGAGTAGAGTCTTTGCTCAGAACAATTATACTGACTAATTTTGTGACTTGGGCAACTTGTTTATTGTAATTAAGAATCAGTTTCCTTATTTTTATAAACTAGAAAAAAAATATACTTTGTAATCTACTACGTAATGTGCATTGAGATGCAGTGGTTTACAATTGCTACTAGCTATAGCAGTCATCAGCTAGCCAGAGATGAGGACTTACGAAAATGTAGCTTCACAACTTTACGGAAGATTACTCTCAATCTTTTCAGAGATAACATTTGTCTAAGTGAAAGGGAAACAACATAAGAAAACACGGTACAAATCCAAAATAATTCTTTCAATTTTGGCTGGCATAGGAAGTAAAATATAATTGTGATATTTGAACTTGGAATTTCCATGTGCAACTCGCAGGTAGAAATGATATCTATACTTAGAAATTAGTAAAATATTTAAGCAGGGTGTGCAGTAGTAATGCATTGAAGGTATGTTTTAAAGTCAGAGACAGACAACTAGATGTATCCAAATCCTGTGAAAAATACCTATATTTTGTTAGGTTGTTAGAATCATATCTCGATGTTCCTGATAGATTTATATACTACAAGACTTTAGTTTCCAAGAACATCTATCGATTTGCTGCTTAACCCTGGAGACACCTACAATACTATAATACTTAAATTTCTACTTCGAACATGTCCAGAATTGACTTGATTTTGGCTTAGTTGTCGAGCTTTGACTCCAACTGTCAGTCCCATAGGAATTACAAAACGAGAAGTTTTCTAGCAGTTCTATATTCTGGTTTCAGTTCAGTATATATTCTCTCATTCCATCTACTGGGTTGAGCACATGAAAAACATTGAGAGTCTAATATGATTTTGAGGCATGTAAAGATATGTAAATGTCTTCTAGAAACTTTAGAGAAGCATAAATCCCTGAGTCTTCTTGAAATATTCCACTTTGACCAAGTGCCTGGTTTTCAGCTTCTGTGAGTTAAGAAACTCACACGTACTCTTGGTACTACATAAAATGTTAGCCATGTGTAGCTTGTAAAGGTCTGTGTGATTCCTAGTGAGAGACAATAGTGTTTTCTCATCCCACACAATCAGTCAGTATGATTGCATCAGATCTGTGGTTCATCAAACAAGAAGGCAATGTGTGCTTCCCTTTCAGACAGAATTTGGGCGTGTTGTTCCCTTAGGAGTGAAAAGCTGAAATATATGGGGGAATAGAAATGTTCTGGAATATAATGATAAAACTGAAGGAGTAGAGGCATTGTGGTGGTACACAATGGTAGGCAGTCTGGCTACATAAGAGGTGAAGGATGACATGGCAGAAACTCAGAATTTAAAATGTGGCAGCAGTGTAGCTATTGCTTTGGTGGAAAGAAAGGAAAGATGGAAGAAATAGTTTTACAGGAAGCAGACCATCTAGTGGAGAAAGAATGTTATGGTGGAGGGTAGAGCCTCCAGGTAGACCTGAGGGCATTCTAATATTGGGAAGAGACCTGTGGTTTTCTCTATAGGGGAGTAACAGAAGGAAAAAGCAGGACCAGGAGACACTGTAGCTGTGCTGAGGGTATTAAAACTGACTTGCACTACCAGTTCATTTGTACCATGTTCCCTTTTCCTTTTGTCTTCAGGATTGAAGTACATATTCTATTTCGTGGTATTAAATACATCCTTGGTCTTGTGTATAAGGGAAAAAAGGCTGATAAAAAGAAAACTGTGAAAATATAGTAACAGAGGTTACACATGAAAAAATTTTCCCTGATAGATTCTTTTCAAGATGTCTGATTTACAAGGCACAATGGAGTCCAAAACTTTGCAAGGCTTTGAGTTTTAGACTGAGCTACTTTCCTCCTTAAACATTATTTATTAAAATAGTAGATGGTATAATGACCCAATAAACCTCATAAACATTACTCAAGATATCCTAAGCAAAATGCAGTCAGCAGAATTAAAAAAAATCTAGGCAAAATAAAATAATAAAAAAAATTAGCGATCATGACTTGGAACCATAAAAGGCAGAAACACGGCGTTACAACACAAAGAATCAAAACTTCAAGAACCTAACTCATGCCTGTATAATATCTCTAAGACTGTTGTGGGGAAATATTTAGTTACTTTTACACCCACATCGGTTGATAAAGAAACAGATCATAGAATCAAAAAATATCCTGAGTTAAAAAGGACCCACTGGGATTACTGAAGTCCAGCTCCTGACCCTACATAGAACAGCACCAATAGTCACACCATGAGCCTTGAGAACATTGTCCAAATGCTTCCTTAACTCAGTCAGGCTTGGTGCTGTGACCACTGCCCTGGGGAGTCTGTTCCAGGGCCCAACTACTCCTTGGTTGAAGAATCTCTTTTTAAGATTCACCCTTAAAACATCTTCATACCATTCTCATGGGTCCTGTCCCTGGTAACCACAAAGCAGGGATCAGTACCTGCCCCTCTGCTTCCCCTCCCATGGAGGTTGTGACTGCCATGAGGTCTCCCCTCAGTTTCCTCTTCCCCAGGCTGAAGACAAAAAGCAACCTCAGACGCTCCCTGTATGGCTTCCCATCTAGTCTCTTCACATTTTTTGCCCTCCTTTGGACCCTCTCTGATAGTTTAATATCTTTCACACAGTGGAGTGCCTCAAACTGCCCCAATATTTCAAGTGAGGTTGCCCCAGTGCAGAGCAGAGTGGGACAATCCCCTCCCTTGCCTGGCTGGAGATGCTGTGCCTGATGCCCCAGGACAGAGCTGGCCCTCCTGGCTCCAGGGCACTGCTGACTCTGATTCAGCTGGTCATCAACCAAGACCCCCATGTGCCCTTCCATGGTGCTGCTCTCCAGTTTCTTGTTCCCCAGTCTGTCCATAAATCCTGGGTTGCCTCAGCCCAAGATCAGAATATGGCCCTCTTCAGACTCTATGTGACTGGTGATTGCTCACACCTCTAGGTCAAATCTTTATTCCCATTACATCATATTACAGAAATGAGAAGCTAAAAATCTTTTTAGAATAACCAACAATTTGGTGGACAGATAGATGTTAGTATCATTAGCTGTAATACGATCTAAACTTGCAGCATCAAAGTGACAACAATATTTGTAAAAGTTTTATTTATTGTACTTCAACTTTGACTGTTCTAATTATTTTGTAGTTTTGCTGGTCATAACTGGGAAGTATTGCCTAATGATGCCTAGGGTGATGGGTCTAGGTCCAGAGTTCTCTATATTGTATTTAAGTCCTGCCATTGACTGGAACATGAATTAATGATCCACATTTCTTTCCCCTAATAGAAGGGAAACCTCTTCTATTACCTATAAAAGGTAGTCTGCTGTGTCACCATAAAAGCTACAAACTTAGTAATGAAACTTCCTAAGTAGTGGAGTGATCAAAAGTAGGAAGTATGGTCACATAAAGATAATATTTAGAACACAGATATTACATGACTTAGTGTAATGGCTTTCTAAAACTATAAACGTTGGGTGATTAGTGTCAGCAAAATCTAACAACCATGTAATTACAATTGCTTGGCTTGTAAGTACAAGACTAACTTTCAAATTCTAAGCAACTTTAAAATTTATTATTTTTACACAGAAATCATAAGTGTTCCCTAGGATATTTTATACTTATTATTAAATTCTCTCATTTTACATTTTTCTGCAAGTGGCCCTTGAGTTTTACAGTCTTAGATTTTATTTTTATAAATGGCTTATCATTTAAAAGTATGATTTGCTTTAAATTTTTCCTATATTTTAATGGAAAATTAATTATATTTCTTTCTCTGTTGTACATTTTAAAGTAAGATATATTTACTAATTGTAGGCAGAGTCCATTACCTGTTCACATGCTTTTAAAATATCAAAAGTGTAAAAAAGCACTTAATTTTCTTCTTGCTCCTGAATATATTCCAGACATTATCCAGAAGCTCAGTCACTTTCAATAGTAATTAAACTGTATGTGTGCATATAATGTATGTAAAACATGAGGGGGAGTTTATAATAATTATGAAGGGACACATATCGGGGGTATGCCTAAATTAGTCCTTTGTTTTCTAGATGTCTTCTGTAGATCTCTCCTTCAAGATTGTTAGATATATCAAAAAGTCCTTAAGGCTATTCTGTTTTCATTCTAATATGAAGAAATATTGTTTCCTTTCCCAGGGAAGACATTCACTCTCTCTACTCACAAGTCAATAATATTTATTATGTAGCATATCTCAGATAATTTCTGAACATTCTTAAGTTCTAAATGAACATCAGATTCTCATTAAAATTCCCATTTCCTTTCAAAATCTGAAGATTTCTGCATTATGTAATGACATCAGGTGCTGTTAAGAGAACATCTTCTGTTATTACCCTAAGTCCCTAGCTAGAGCAAGACAAAAGGGGCAGATGATATAAAACATTGAAGCTGGAAACAGAGAGGAACCAAAGCTGACTATGTAAAGTGTCTTTTTAGCATACTGAAAATTGAAAGGAAAGTAAGAGAAAAAGAATTAAACTGAGGTAGAAAACAGATCTGAATGGAAGGTAGATAAGATGACAATATATGAAACCTGTTCTTTTTCTTGACACTTTAAACTTTAATATTAATAATAAAAACACTACCAAACAAAACCAAAACACAACCACCCTCCTCCCTCCGAAAAAAAAAAGTCCACATTGCAATTGTTGTTTACCAGAAGGTTGAGGCAAAATATCCTCTTTTGAAAGTTTGGTTTTATGTATTGTAAACGTAATGGTTAAAGATCTTTGTGTAAAGACAAGAAAGTACATGCTAATTTTCTCCATAAGTCTTACACTCAAAGTGACTATCATTTTTGCAGATAAAACAGGAACTGAATTAACTGGCCCATAATTTCACTTCTGTGATCGTAGCCTTGAACCGTGTCAGCATGAAAAACAAGTTTTTAGTGCCAGAACACACCAAGGTTTAGATGCTTGGGAGACAGTGCATGTCTCTGTCATGTTATTTTAAGATCTGGAGAAAATGTATACCTAAAGCAGTGCAAGTAAGAAATTCGGGCCCAACTATATCTGCTTTTTTAATCCTCCATCTATAAATATAGCCAGACAACTTAACTGTACATAGGTAATAATAACTGATTTCACTGTAACTTGTACAAAGAAGACTCACCACCAGAGATCAAAGGAGCAGTAATTTCAGGCAAAACGCTGTCCTAAACTCTGTGCAATCATCTACTGATGGCTTTTCTGTGTCTAGTCTCCAGTAGACTTCATCAATATACAAGATTACAATAGTATGATCTGGAATGACCCATCAGTATTGAATCAATCCAAAAGTGTCTTGGTCTCAAACATTGCAGGATTTTGTGTAATAAAATTCACGCTCAGTTGTTTGTGATGGACAAAGGATGGAGAGAGAAAATATTACAATGTGGAGGTGTTACCAGCCTTTCCTCTTGCACATGGTAACTCTTAGGTTCTGGTGCAACCCACCCAGAAATACCTGCTTTGCCAAGTTTTCAATACCAGAACTGTTTCTCCAAGGTATCTGGAGTCAAGTCATGCCCAAATCCATGCTATCAGCCATCAGTTCCAGCTGCAGGAATGTAGCCACAGCTTGTGTATAGAAGCTTGTTCCCTAGCAGTGTGTGTATAGTCAGGGAAACTGATAGAGGTGGCATCACTATTTACATCTAATGGAATAAACATGGCTCTATATGAGTTACTGACCTTAAGTAAGTCCTTTCTTCTCAGGAACATTTTTTAATTTAAGTCCATTTATTCAAATACGAAATTATCTTGCTGAAGTGGTGCAATGTTAAAAGAACATACTCTTAATGGGTTAGTTCTTCAAAAATCTAGTTACCTGATGTGTAACTAGTGTCAATGCTATAAAGAATAGGTCACAAAAAAGAAGATGCAAATCATGAAGTAGTAATAGTCATCTTAATTAGTCACCTCATTATGCATGATGAGTCTTGTACTCAAGTATAGACTTCTTAAAAGAATACTGAATGTATTCATCTACTTTTATGCAAAGGAGAGGTTAAGGATGAAAGGTTTGAAGCCAAAGGGTTCTGTATTAAAATCTGTACCTTCAAAACTTGCAAAAAAAAGAAAAAAAGGAATCTAGTGTCACTTTTTTTGGATAAAACAATGAACAAGCTCACTGTTCGACAGCTCTTTGACTTCACTATATGAGCTTTAAAGTTGCATTAAAAATGTTTTATTACAATTATTATAGAAATTAAGGTCATAAATGATATGTATAAGTAGAAATCTCAACTTCTTTATGAGAGATAGGGATGTGTTTTGCTGCCTATGGACCTGAAACTATTTCAAAAAGTTGAGCTCTACGGTTGGGAATATTTAACATTTTTGCCCATTTTCTTGAGGGTTCTTTTCCAAAGTTTTGCATGGCTGGTTACTCTTTCTAGAGCTTTAGCTGTTAGGAACTTTGGAAAGATTTGATCTTGCAAGAGTGATGTTCACTGCCTCACAAAGAAACATAGACTTCACTCTGAATTCAACCATTTCTAAATGTTTGGTCTGACCTGAATTGCATCTTAATCCCAGTTGGTGGGGATTTTTTGTCCATGATTGAAGACAGAAAGCATGGAAAGCAAAAAATACTTACTGTATGTTCAATAATGTGTCCCCTTTTGCAGTTGTTGTTGTGGTTTTTTAATTTTTCACTTTATTTGTGTCAATGCAAATTACTTAACGGCAAAGAAAATTTGTAAGGGATCTGACTAGCAATTCCCACCGGAATATTGCTTCAGAAAATGAATGCTGCCTGCTCGTAGCAACAGGTTTCATAGGAATCAGTTATGTTTTATGAAATAATTGTTCTCAGAAAAAGTGGAATTTTTCAGTAAGTTTTCTTATTTTTGTTTTTAGAACAGAACATTTTTATTTTGAAATATATTTGAACTCAATATGAAAAGTGAATAATTTGAATATAATGGCAATATATGATTTTTTTTTCTTTTCAAGAGACAACAAACTAAGAGACCTGAATTTTCTTTTCTTTTCTTTTTAAACACTCTCTTCATGGTAAATTTTGAGGGCTTAATTCTTTGCTAATTCCAAAACAGATGATGCTCTGGCAACTTAAAAAAACCCCAACAAACTCTTAAAAATTAAAACATTGGCTCCTACACAACTTTGGCATGTAGTAGTCACTTCTTTTGGAAGTAAATCATGTTGAAGGAGCAAGAGATCGAAAAAAAAATTATTTCAATTACATAGTATGTTCTTACCACTTAATTAAGAATAGTCTAAAACTACATTTGCAACACCTTCTATGATTCACACCATATACAGTTTTAGGTTTCTTTTCATTGTTCTCCACAGTACAGATTCTATTCACTGTAATTCAAGATCTGTGCTTCACATATTCTCTGCAGGGTTATTCATGTCTTCTTGTACAATGCACCATTTGGTCAGGTGCTGAAAGATCATTATTAAATAACAACTTCTGTCATGTAAAGAGAGCTAAAAATGGAAAACTGTTTTAATACAATGCTTTAGTTTTTCACAGTGAATGTACTGGAATTATTTGTACCACCTTTATGATAAATTAAGTACCCTCGTTAAAAAACCAAACAAAAATAAACCAGGAAGCACAAATGATTGACATAGAAATCAGGTGGAACGAGTTGTAGATACTAGTTCTCATGATAGTTATATAACTCCACTTGATCACCTAAGTTCTTCTCAGTATAGAAATAGATCCAACATTGTATGTATTAAATAAAGATTACTAAGGTGAACACTTAATAAAGAGCAACAGAAAAGCCTTAACCTGAACCAATTCTTGAAGTCACAGAAAAAAATTATTTTAATAAAGATATTGGATTGTTGGGTTTTTTTTTGTGACAAAGCACACATCTGGGAATTACTCTCATATATCCATTGTGTAAAGAATTTTAAAGGCTAATAAATATCTTGGTTTCTCTAGCGGTTTTTTTTTTTTTTTTTTTTTTTTTTTGGTGTGTTTTTTTTTTTTTTGTTTGTTTGTTTTTTTTTGTTTTTCTTTTTTTTCCTACTTACACATCAAGCACATGATACTTTTTTTTTCTTATGCCTTACAATTGGTATGTGGAAATTGCCTTAAGATAAAGGAGGACATGGAAACTATCATCAGAGCTGAAAAGTATTCATCCATGTTATAAGCAAGACAGAAAAAGCTATGTAAATTGCATTAAACTAATTTTATTTTTTGGTACTGCGCTAGACACCATAAGCCAGGCATTGAGGACTGTTATTTTCAGTTGCATAAATTTGGAAAACATAACAATTTAAAACAAAAAGAGAAAAATTGTCTTAATACTCCTTACTGGTTTTCAGTAATACAGTTTGAAGTCACGGTTTTATATCAAATATCCTCTCTTTCATTACATGCCATTTGCCAGTCAAGGATTCTTTACACTGTGTAAAGCCACATTAACAGAAAAATAAGATTGTAAATCAATACAATGAAATTAGACAGGAACTCAGACTAGTATTAATAAAATATTAAAACTGTCAAAAAATCTGCCTGAATGGGAATAGGTTTACTGCACAATACTTAAATACAAAATTCATTGAACCTATTACAAAATCAGGGAATACATGTCTGTAAACATGAAAGAGAGGAGATTATAAAAGCAGATACAAAAATATTCCAAAATGGAAAATGTTGTAGAATTTCTGAGCAGCTATGTTGTGGGAGGACACTCAAGCTATGAGGATTGGAAGAAACAGATGAAGCAAGAAGCCCAGGACAACAGACGCCAGGAGTTTGCTAATTTAGAGACCTTTTAGAAATTGCGTTATTTGTCTGGGTTCTCCTTTAATATGTACCCCCGCCGAGTGAAACTGTTACCTGAGCTGGACTGCCCGGCCAGCCCCGCCCCTGCCTTAACCCCAGTGTTGTGTCCCCTGCCTTATCTCCCACTGCCCGGGGGCCTGCCTGCCTGTGACCCATTGGCTAACCGGGTTCCATAGCCAGCACCACTCCCTGGGGGTATATAAATCCTCGTTACGACGAAGGGCTTCTGTCTTCCCCCCCCAGCCTGAAAGGACCGACGTGTTATGTACCATCTCCAGCTCAGAGGTTTTCCAGCACCAGCCCCGGGCCAGAGGCTGTGAGGAGCCGGTCCTCACGGTCGAAACCCTGTCACTGTCTTGCTAAAATTTAACTCCACTTTTCTCAATGTGCTTAATGGTACTGTTCCAATATATCCACAAGTTTACCACACCCAGCATAAATTGATTTATCAGCCCAGCTCACTGGAAGCCAGAGCCTTCTTTGTTGTAGCGGAAGAGAGTTATCATTGACATCAGCCTTAAAGGAACAAAAAAATGAGGCCTTTAAGATTTCTGCTGTGTCTATTTTGTACAAATACGCATTTTACACGCAGGCGCTGTGATGTAGTAGCATAATACATTGGCCTTTGGGGCAAAAACATTTGCATTTTAGCTACATGCTGCTTTCATTAGCAGTTGAAAAAAATGTCATTGAAACAATTTTGTTACTGTAGCTTTGTAAATATTCTCTTCTGAATGTTTTTTACCTCCCTTAGAATAACAAACTTCTGTGTCTTCAGTACCTAAAAGTTTCTTTTTATGCCCAGGTTTTAATTTCTTTCTTTTTTTTTTTTTTTTTCCTTTATAAATATAGCTTATAGTCCCTTTAATACATCCTTTCAAATGAATTGAAAACAGTAACAGGCCCTGAGATGTATTTCTTTTTTTCAAAGGTTTTTCTGGTGGTGTGGGCAAGCATTTACAGAAATAAAACATATGTTTTACTTATTTGGATGAAAGGTGCAGGTTTCAGTGGAGTGTAGGAAGTGAAGAGTCAGAGTTCACACTGAACATGCCACATCACTTGATTCAGAACCTTAATATCCATATAATGATCACTAATGCTCTATTTCTCTCTAGGGAGAACTTAGAAGAAAAAACACTTTTCATTTTAGGTTTCACAGGGCAGATGTTTTATGATGATGAAAAATTCTAAAATCAAACCGACACAACTTTGTTAAACAGAGTTGGACCTACTTAAATCGGCTCTGAATTTGGTCTATGTAGCACAGAACTGGATTCAGCTACTCTCACAAGAATTTAACTGTTATGAGAAATGTCTTTAGCTTTGTTTTGTTCTGCCTCTGAAGTGGTAGCATTTATCCCTCATAAGGAAGAAAATTATTTCTATGAAAGAAAGCTTACAGCAAATGGAGGTAAATTTTCAGACTTAGGCAAACTGTGGTCCTAGAAATTTATTTTGTACATCTTAATTCCTTTCTTTTCCCCCTTCACTTCTTTACAGCCCAATGATCAGGAATATTATCTTTATTCATATGTACTCTCAAGAGTACAAAATCTGTCTATGTTATGTGTATGCACGACTTACACAGTTTTCTAAACTGGTTAGTCTCCTTGTGGGTGTTTTTGTGCGATGATTTTGGCTCATGATTAACTAACATGCAAGGCTTCTGTGATTTGAAAGATTGTAATTCTGCTTATTTTTAAATGAGATCCTAGATACATCCTTATTTTCAGCTGGAGCTTCTGTATGGAAGAGGTTCTATAACATGTTGACCAAACAGCTGTGTTCCAAAACTGTTGCTCACTGCGTCAAAAATTCATAAGATGTCCAGTGTTAAAATTTGAAAGACCTCCTTTGTGGGAATTTATTTGCCTGAAATGTCCAAGTCTGGGAAAGTAGGACTTAAGTGATTCCTAAACTTTTTGTGATCCAGATATGAAACATAGTCTCATCTACTATGTGTGCCTTGATATGTAACTGGTCTACTTCATAGGCAATTACGGAAAACAGGACACGTTGAACCACTCTCTGGCAAGACAATTTTTTTTTTTCTGTTATAGTAGTTTTGTTACGGTACCTAGGTGAAAACAGATCAATAAGAATTCAAGTATCTAAAAAAATAATAAATTATTACTGTTTCCTTCATGCTAGATTTTTAAACTCCTGTACCTATGTTTTCAGGCATCAAAGTCCACCATGTGGCTATCTTGGAAGGTTCTGGTCAGATCTGGAGCCAGTGTGTCCAGCCTGGGAGTGGAGATTTTGAGTGGTAGAGAGGTACTTATAACTTAGACTGAACACAACAGTGACTACCTATGCTTAATCAGAGGTTAATGGGGTGGAACTGCATTAGATGTGTCACCTGTAATACATCTTGGCAGGTGTCTCCATCCTCTCATCCAGTGATATGAGTGAGCATTGCTTTTTTCTAATCTGTGTTCCCATTTTTCTTTTCCTTTCACTCAAAGAAGCAAGTCTGGATAAACAGAAAGATTTTTTAGGTCTGTATTTTGTAGTAATATGAGGTTTATACTCAAGCAGAACATGTATCTGTACAAAGAACATGGGAAGAATTCACTTTTCATAAAATAGACACATAATAGGTGTTTATCTATCATTACAAACCCCATCATTGTCTATAACTTAAGTAAAATATAAGGGAATTGGTAGGATGTTCATTGAAATTAAACAAATGTTAATTTTTTGCATGCCACCAACAATCAATATGAAATAGGAAGGAGTTAAAAGGATTCCTTAATAGAATTTTTTAGCTTTTGATTTTGTTATTTAAATGTACATACTATGTAAAATTTCTTCTGATTCTTAAAAAATATATTCAAGTATGTTTGGTTCTAGTTAAAACAGGGTCGCTTTTTATTTTTTAAATAAATCTTTCATTTTTTAGAAAATTTCTTTAAAATTAAAGTGTACAAGTAATTCAGAAATTAGCCAGAGTAACCCAAATTCTTTCCGCAAAATAGTCTTCCTGCAGACATGTGACCTTAGCTATATCCTCATATATGGGTTTATTTTAAAAGACATTTGGGAGTAAGACTAAACCTCAGTATTTTTTACTTTGACAAACGGCTTATGAAAACTCAGTGACTTAGTGTCTGTTGTTTTATGAGACTGACTTATATCCCCACTATACACTAGAACTGTAGTATCTCTTTTGCTCTCATTTTTCTCTTTGGCTCCTCTCCACCTGTATTTGATTATGTACAAAGAGATAAAAGCATGTTATCTTAATTTTCACAACAAAAATGCAGAATTAAAGAAGGGCTTTTGTTTCTCGCAGTTTTCTTTCTGGAGGCTCCAAGCAGCTGCTAATCATTATGTTTGTGATATTAAAACACGGCCCCAGGTTAGTCTGTGCTATTCATTTACAAGGGTTTTCAGTGTTTGATTTGATTCCTATGTTTAATAAGGATGTTAGGTAGAAGAAATTGGGCCATTTATTTCTGTAATGTTAGTAATTGTCTCTTCTCTACAAGACCACTTAAATTTTCTGGGAAAAAAAAACAGAAATGGGGCTATACAATTTAGAGATAGTAGTCCTAACACATATTATACAGTAATACTTCTAAACCATCTCCTCCTTCCATTAATGGAATGTTTTGAGTGGACTTTTGTGTTTGTAATAGATCTATAGAGTCTATCAATTGGTTTCTAATGGCAGTAAAAATTATTTGAAATTGCTAGCAAAATTATAAATATGTGAGAAAATGAATATATAAATCCAGGTTTTCTTCTTCCTTCAAGTTTCTAAACCTTTGACTTTCTTGTCTGCATTTGAGTAATTTTCTGTTTCCAAACAGACAAAAAGAAACAAATTAATTCTGCCTGGCTCTTGCAAAGTCCAGCACTAGATGACACTGAAGTGGCACACTGTTTAGAGTCTGGAGCTCATAGGTAAAATTGATGTCCTTGTGAAATTGAAGTCGCAGAGGTCAGAAAACCTGACCTTCTATCTTTAAATGTTATCTCTAGTAGAGAAGTATACTATTACGGTTGTGCAAGGGTACAGTGTCAGACAGAGAATTTCATTATTAAGTTCCTGAGACAGACAGTTGTACAGGCAAAGTATGATGTTTCCATAGGAAAAGGAGTAAGGTCCCATAAAATACCTCAAACATTTGGTTCTTACTTTCCATTTCTATCATGATTTACAATATAATGCTTCATCAGCATTGTACAAATTTTTCTTCCTGTAAGTGTTTTAAGCAACAGATGGGCAATGATACCTAATTGTTAATTTGGTCTCTATTATGATGGGGCCCTTGACCTCAACTTAAGTTTGCCAAGCTTTAACCATTTTGGACAAAATTTTCACACTGGTTGCATGCCTTTGTTTAAAGGGTGTAAGAGAATAGTTAACCTCCATGAGGTTATGACATTACAGATCTAGGTTACTAAAAAATTTGGCATTTGCTAGCATTCAAGCTACCATGTACAGAAAAGATGTCATTTAGGATGACAAGAAACGGTGTCAATATTTAACAAAAATATAATTGTCTCAAATTGCCACTTAGGCAACATCATAAAACCTTCTCGGAGACTACTAGGTTTTTTCACAATGCTGATTTTCATGAGCATGCTGAATTTTCAAAGAGCTGTCATGGGCTCCACAAAGCAAGCATTTTCTGTTCAGAAGACAAGCAAGGCCTTTGCTGTAATTTTTCCTCCTAAGTTGCTAGGAGATGCTGTGCAGTATAATACTGAGAGCAGGGGAACTTAAATTGGAATTTGATTGGGGTATCTTTGTCTGGTGACGCCTGTGCAGGAGGCTGGTTGCTGTGCTGGTCAGTGACATGCTTACTGGGTGGAACAAGAGAAGACAGAATTTGTGTCATTAAGCAGAGGCATGACGAAAAAATATGAGATGAGCTGGCAGAGCAAGAGGATTAGTGTAGCAATCAGATTGACACAGGAGACAGAGGGATATCACAAGGAAAGGAGCTGTAAGCCAAAGGACAGAACAGCACCTGTGGTTTAAGCACATTTCTATTCAGGATATGGATTTAAACTTAAGGTTTTTTTGCTCTTAAATAATGTAATCTATCAACAAAAGGTAGCTTGTTGTTCTGTATCATAGAATCAAGGAACAAGAGTATTATAGAATGGCTTGGTTTGGCGTTACAGATTATATAGTTCCAACCTCTCTGTTGTGGGCAGAGACATCGTCCACTAGATCAGACTGCTCAAAAGCCCTATCCAACCTGGCCTTAAACACTTCTGGGAATGGGGCATCTACAGCTCCTCTGGGCAACCTGTGCCAGTTCCTCACCACCCTCATACTGAAGAATTTCTTCCTAATATCTAATCTAAAGCTATTTGTTTTTAGTTTGAAGCCATTCCCCTTTGTTCTGTCACTATATGTCCTTGTAAAAACAACCTCACCGTCTTTCTTGCTGGCTCCCTTAAGGTACTGGAAAACTGCAATTAGATCACCCCAAAGCCTTCTTTTTCTCCTGGCTGAACAATCACAATTCTCTCAACCTTTCCTCATGGAAGAGGTGTTCCATTCCTCTAATTATCTTGGTGTCCCTCCTCTGGACTTGCTCCAACAGGTCCATGTCCTTGCTGTGCTGGGACCCCAGAGCTGGAGGTAGCACTGCAGGTGGGTCTCACCAGAGTAGAGCAGAGGGGCAGAATCCCCTCCCTCGACCTGCTGCCCACCCTGCTGTGGATGAAACTCAGGACACACTTGCCTCTGTTGGATGGGAGTGTGCATGTATGGCTCATGTCCAGCCTCTCACCCACCAACACCCCAAAGTCCTTCTCAGCAGGGCAGCTCTTAATGTGTTCAACCCCCAGCCTGAGCTGACAACCAGAGGTTGCCCCAACCCAGGTGTCGCTCCTTGCACTTGGTGTTACTAACACTCAGGAAATTCCCATGGCCCCATTTCTTGAGCTTGTCCAGGTCCATTTAGATGGAAAGCCATCTTTCAGATGTGTCAGTGGCACCACTCATCTTGGTGTCATCTGCAAATTTGGTGAGGGTGCACTCTATCACTGCATCTGTGTCCTTATCGAAGACATTAGATAACCCTGGTCCCACTGGAGTCCTGAGGGACAGCACAGAAAATACGTGGGACTAGTGATCAGGAATGGCCCTGGTGTCCTTGATGCATAACTGGACAGTACTGGGACAGAGATGAAAATAACTCCTTGGTTCCTAATGGTCCAAAATGAGATAGGGTTAGGCTAGATATTCATGCAAAATCGGGGAAGATTTTGTGATTTTGACATAGAAATGTCTGTTTGTTTTCACTACACCCAACACCTGCTCTCTGTATCTACTTCTTCATAGTTGCAGAAGTATGCAGAAGTATTTAACAGATAAATGCTCCTCATGTGATAAAGCCCTGTCATAAAAGTAACAACTGAACCTGAATCATGAACCTGAAACCCACACAGCTTCAGAAACACAAAATGGCCAGACAGAGAAGCATGACAAGGCACTGTTGATAAACTGCTGACATGCCAGACTTACATGTGATGGGCCCACGCATTAAGTGACAGTCTCTGAGATTTTACAAATTGGAACTTTGTAAGTAGTACACTTTCTACAAACCAAAAAGGAGTAACAAACAAAATACAAGTAAAGAAATTTACAGGAAAAAGTGAAGTGTTCAAAAAATAAGGACCTCTAGATTGTCATGTGGCAAGCATTTTTTATACTACCTCCAGCTTGATTACCATTTTTTTACTTTCTTTAACTTAACAGATAAATGAAACCAATTGTGCTATCAGATAGTTATTCAACCCTTTTATCACTTGCTAAGGTTTGTATTCGAACAGTAGTCTTTATATAACTCTCATGAATTCAGCTGGGATATCTCAGCAGAATGAACTGTACTTTGTTGAGATACTGACATCCAGAAAAATGTGGAGCTGAGTCCTTGTGGAAGAGATAGTGAGACACAATACACACAAAGAAAATTCTCCTACACTCAAACCAGGAAGGAAAGAAAATAAATGGGGAGAAAAGAGAAAGGAGAGGAGATAAAATTGTATATTTTTTTGAAGTGCATTAGTATATTTCCTTCATACATATAGATAATAGTGCTTTGTGGAAGAACAGTTATAACTCATTCTATACTTCCACTCTGATAATCTATTTCTTATGAAAAAACACCCTCAGAAAATGAGCACCTCTTTGACCATTTCATACATTTAAAGTTGACAATTTAACTAGCTTCTGCAGAAGGACTCTAATAACTGAAAAATAGGAATATTTTCATATTCTTCCTCTCTGTGTGTATATGATAAAAAGTATATCAAATACATGTATTTGTATGTATATAAATGTGTAAATATTTTTAACATTATCTCTTTCCCTAATATCAATATAAATATTAATTAATTTCCTCTTCAACCTTAAGATACTTGAGATCATAACAGAATTTAATTATGAACCTGGCCTTCCCTCTCTTCTCTCTTAGTTTCACAGCATTCAACTGACAGCAAATGAGGAGCAATAGTTTAAATGACAGGGGTGAGTACATAACCGCAAAAGCCTCATAAAATAGATGATTCAAAGTATAGGTATTTTACCAACAATTGCAGTATTGACTGCCTTAGAAATGTATTTATTGGAGTGAAAGATGATAGTTCAGTTGGTCTTGGTACATAATGGATCATAGTATTCTCAGGAATGTGGTCAAATTTTCAAAGAGAACACTTTCGACTCCCTGTTGTTCTGGTAGAAAATGAATAAACCCATGTATGATGTAATAGTAAGAAGAATTAATCTCTAAAGATAAAGGGAATCAACAAAGTCTTATGGTCAAGAACATCAGCTATTCTAATGTCCTGTAGCCTCTATGTTTCATTATATTGTCTGTATTGTCAATATGATGGTACCAATGTGTCATGGTCGAAGTTGGTCACAGACGACACGGTTTCTTCAGAATAGGATCAGGATCAGGATCTTTATTGTACAGAAGGCTGTGATTTATATACACTTTATCACTTACATATGTCAGTGAATTATTGGCCTTTAGTTACATAAATAATTCTTAATTGGACACCTATACAGTGCATGTCAGATAACCATGACTTAGCACATTAGACAGGAAATCCATTCTGTGTCACAGTCTTCCCTTCCGTGCTCAACACCTGACTAGAGTGCAAGGTTCCTTCTTCAGTTCCAACTGTTTTGCAAAAATCTCAGTCCAGCTGGGCCCCCCGCACACCAGTGTTACATGTTATAGCAGGTATCTTTCTTTTCTCTTCTCTGGCTAAAACACTTAAATGACTTTTTATGTAAAAAGGTCATATTGATCTTAAATACATCCTACTGAGAAAGAGGATTTTTATTTGTTAAAGACCTTATTTCAGGCTCATTTGGTGTGGGCAGGGTTCTGTGAGTCACCTTAGAGAAGGAAATTTTCAAAGGTGGAGATCATTTATAGAAGACTGAATCTACTCGTGTTGGTAAGTTTTTGTACAGATTGAACCTTTTCTTTTCAAAGTCTCTTTTACTGCAAATCCTGACCCATTCAATGAATCTTCTCATAAGAGTGAAATCAAACAAGCCAAGTATCTGTCAAATCTGGTAGGTTCTTACCTACCACAAAAGATAGAAAAAGCTTTTTTTTGTTTGTTTGGGTTTTTTTTTGTTTGGTTTTTTTTGTTTGGTTTTGTTTTGTTTCATGTTTGTTTAGTTTTATTTTTGTTCTTCTCTTCGTTTTGGTTTTGTGTTTTTTTTTTGTTTGGTTGCGCAGTTTTTATACTTGTTTTTAAATTGTTCAGAAGTAAGCTTTACTGGTATAGACTCAACACATCCTTATTCTGGCTGATGATCTTAGTTGTGAACAGTTTGTGAGACCTTGCAGTTGAACCCAGTGGTGTACACCCGTGTACCAGGAGGAGCACTAATGTAGGAGGACCTTCACTGTAATGCTGCTGTGGATCTCATACAGAGAGAGAGGACAGGTCAGATTCAAGCTGGTGATTGAAGAGCAGTGTATGAGTTTAGGCATCTTAGTCATGACTGTGAAACTACTGAAAATGTTTCTCTATCTTTGTGCTAAATTTTTAAACGATGGTTCCCTTGACTGGAGAGTAATATGGAAAAGTAGTGATTAGGGGGCAAAAAGAGAGCTGTCACTTTTTCACTTGCCAGGTACCTGTCATATATGAAACTCTTTGAGACACAGTGTTTTACTTTTCAAAACTGAAGTCAGAGTCAGCCATTTATTTAGATAATGTAACCAGGCAAAATGAGATTTTTTTCTGCTTCCATCTTTTATACAATATTCTATTGCTTGTAGATTTTTCAGAATGGAGAAGAATGTTCACCTGCATGGTTCCAAAATTATAGTTTCCATTTTCAGAGTGGCAACCATCTGCTTGTGGACCTGAGAAAGAAAAGTAGCGAGCAACTGACCAGAAATCTTCAAAGTCACAGTTGGAGCTATACATTTAAGTTACAAGCAAATATTTTATTGAATCTCATCCTTCATTAAAATAATTCCATAAAATTGGTAAAACTTGAAGGTGACATACTGTAACTGTTTTGGAGCAAAGACTATAAGTTTTAGTTTTGTACATGTTTAGAAACTTATTAAATACTAAATAATGCATAATTTGATGTCTAAGCACATGAAATATTTTACATTAATCAGTATAAGAAAATACAGACTTAAGCACTGATGACACAGAAATTTTGAGTTGAAAAATTTCAAGGTGAACAACTTCATAAAGAGTTAAATTTTACGTGTGTAGAAGAATTTACCTGTATTTAACACGATGACAAATATTTGAGATGCTGTGGATTGTATTTGGAAAGGCACTAGAATGTTAGGATAAAAAAAACTTTGGCAAATTGGATTATAACAAAAATAAGGAAATATGAACAGATTGCATCTCTGTTGAGGATCACAGTAATGTCTTGGCTACAGAACAGTTTACATGTGAATCAAAATATTACCATACAGCTTTATTTTTTTTTTTCATTAGAAATTCATAATTACTTGATAACAATAAAATGGAGATGGTGTGTTGACAATGGCATAAGGGAGTCATCCTTCTGTCATAATGAAAATAAAATCATACCACTCTGTTCCTGAAGGAGATCTCACTGTTAAGCAGTAAAATTCAGTCAGCAAAATTATAAGCACAGAGAGCAGGAAAGAAAAAGAGATTGCATTTGGAAATTGGTGTAGTTCAGGTGTTCACAGCCTTTTTGTGACTTGACATCATCTGATGAAGCTGGTAATGCTTCACACCTCTAAATTTGATAAAGTCCGTGCAGATACCATAGCATCTATAGTCTTAAGCTCAGTGCTGTGCCTTAACTCTAGAATGCTTGAACCACACAGGTGATGCCTTGCTCTTTGTCTGGGAACCACTGAAATCAACTATAACATGGGAAGTAACAACTATGAAAAGAATAAAAAATAAATTGGTTTTAGGGTTTTGTATGGGTAGCTTGATGGGTATTGATAACACACCAGTGTTTTGGCTGCTGCTGAATGGAGCTGGAAAAGCATCAAGGCTGTGCCTCCCACATTCCACCATCAATCAGCAGTCTGGGAGTGGGAAAGATCTTGGTAGGAGACATAGCCAAGACTGCTGACCCTAACTAATGAATGGGATATTCCATACCATATGATGTCTGCTCAGCAATGAAAGCCAAGGAGAAGGTGGAGGGGGGACAGGGTGGTGCTAGGCATCATCAGCTGATGAGAAGAATAAAGTCTATTGTTTTGTGATTCTACAGGCATGACCATTGCTTTTACTTTAGTAAACAGTCTTGATCTTACTCTTTATTTTCTGCCCTTACTGTCTTGATAAGGAGGGGAGGAGGACTGGTTTGGGGAGCACCTAGCACCCGGCCAAGAGCAACCCAGCACAATGACCACAGATAAAGAAAAGAGTCAAAAATCAGAATGTAGACACTTGGACACAAATGGCAATAAATCATATCAAATATTGTTGACTAAGATGGCAGAAAAGGAGTTTCTAGATAATATTAGAATAGATAGAGATTTTCTTTAATGAAAGTGCTTTCAGGTGCACACCCAATATAGGGTTCTTAGAAATTTATAACACTAATTAATTATTATATCTAATGAATACATCCAACCTGAGAATTGTCTGCCCCCATAACCTCCTTCAGGTCTGCCTCTTGACACAACTCCTGGAATTGAGTTGGAAGTGTCAAGACCTCCCTACTCTTTGGAGCTTCTCCAAGGTTTCTAGGCTCTGTACCTTTCTTGAAATGTAATTATTCCCTTCCAGGTGCATGTGTCCCTAATAAGATGTATTTGCTAAAGTATTTTCCAAGAAAAGGACATTGAACAGAATTTCAAGAATGTAATACAAATATCAAGAAAGGGTTTTAGAAACTGTCACCTTCTACCTTAAGGGTGAGAAACTATACAACTATAATAAAATCTACAAATACATAAAAATCTTAAGACATCTAGATTACACAGTAATATGTACCTTGTATGAATACATGCTGGGCTAAGTAGTATAATGGCTTCAATTAGAAGCTGCTAACTTTTGACTTTCACCCTTTTTTTCCCTACCTTGAGCAGTTGTGTTTTACAAGTTTGGAAAGGAAGTGACAGATTAGGGTGTTTTGCTCTAGAAATTCCAGTGTGTCAAAAATAAGAATACATAACATGCATTCACTCTTTTTAAAGAAGAGAAAAGTTACTCTTAGAATAACAAACAGGCTGATGACACTGGCACTTATATGGTGCTCAGAGAGTGAATTAGTTCTTATTCCAGTTGACTGAAAGTAGAGAAATGGATTTCATGTTATTTATTTATCATGTGTACAAATGCTGCCTGTAGAAATCTTGATGATTTTTTTTTCCTTTTTTTTTTTTCTTGTCTGATTTCTTAGGCTTCCCACTGACATTTTAATAGAAACTGACACACTCCTCCAAATTTCCCTGTTTTAAAGTTACAATATTTCTCATCCATAATATTTTTGTTCAGCTTTACACCAGGTACCTTCATTTCTTTATATATTCTGTAAAAGGAATAAAGAAAAACTGTGTATGTTTCTGAGGAGTTTATTTTGCACTAAAACCCTTGTAAGTTGCCTGGCACGCAAACATTTAACCATGTGTGACCAGAATTGGTGATATATTAATCACAGAAGATTGTGGCAGTTTTTAATCCACTCTTTGAGTAATTCTCTATGCTAAATCCACAGAGAATATAAATTGTACAGTCTTTGTTCTGACTATGTGATTCCTAAATTCAAAGAAGTAAAAGATAGTTTTTATTTTAAATTTTTCAATTTGAAATACAGACTTCAGACCATGGAAGTAGATGCTTGTCTGGTATTCACTTTGTTGTTGGCATCAGACTCTCAGGAGAAACTTACTTAGGTCAGAAAAGGTGAATGAAGCACTGGCCAGAAGTCTGAAATATCTTTCAGCATCTATGTGAGGCTTGTGCAACATGTCTTGTTTGTCTTTTACTGCCACTGCTACTCAATTAGAATGACAGGAGGACAGGGTCTTGCAGACCTTTTCTGATTAACAAAATTTCTTGTCTTCTCAGAAAAATCACATGTGTGTGTAGGTGCAAAAGTGTGTGGGTGTAAACGTGTGTGCAGCATGTATTTGTCACCAACAAGTCACTATTGTTCTCTTGGGAAGGTATAGCAGGAACATGAACTTAGGACCCTGTTTAAAGCCACAGGGTAGTTTCTTAGGTAACATTTCAATTAATATTAATGATGAAAATCCAAAATACTCCCATGGGAAGTTGAGAAGTGTGTCAATAAAATTATGCTTTGGGAAAAGTATATATGGTAATTACAATTTGGCAGGAGATTTTCCAGGTTCAATCCCTTGGATTGTTTTATTTCTTTAATATTGCAACTACCTCTCTTTCCGTAAGTTGTCCACTCCTCGTCAAACAAACCTCACCTAACCTTGGGTCAGATATTACTGTTGTGAAATAGACTAAATAATGATTCTTGCACTTTGATGCTAGCACGGATTCAAAATGTAATGCTTTTCAAAAATGGAACACCAGCAGCCCTGCACTGAATCACTAGAGCTTCCTTCAGGTCTCATATTTCCTTGGGTTGCTGTCATCACTCATTGTAAGCACAAAACATACAGTAGTTCTGTTCATTTTCCCCAGTTTCAAATCTGTTCTTCTGCTTAATAAGTGAAGTGCATCTATGGAGGTATGCACTGACAGGCTCTTTGTGACAGGCTGTTCTTGTTATGAGTGTTTCTCTCTGGACCTGTATTCCTTCCAGTCAGATATTCATTCAGCCACATCATTTTATATTTTGTTATTTGACAAAACCCCCACAGTTCAAATACCCTAACTATATTTTCTATCTTACACCAAGAAAGAGATTCTGTTCATAAAATGCAGGAGTATGCTTTGGATTATGGTGTTAAAATGCTACTTAAAATAGATCCATTTTTTCATTAAAATGTTTTCCCCATCTCATTGGCCTCCGGAGACAACATGTTTTCTCCATGCAGTTCCTAAGGGACAGTAAGCAATATGCTACATGTCAGTTACATCATATTAGTTTAATAACACCTGGAATAACTTAGCTGCAAATGCTCAAATTATTTTACTTGCTTACACATCTCTAATTATGACAATTTAATGGCGATTTTATGACAATTTAGTTGGCCTGGTTTTCTCTTTCATTTGGATCCATTTGCACAGCTGGATGCAGCTGAGGAATCCCCCAGGCACACAGTAGTTCCTGATTGACATGAATGCAGTACTGTCTTGTACTTCTGCTGTCTGAAGCAGCCATCTGCACTGGGGTCCTGGGAACTCAGTAAAGCTGCAGAATATGCTTTATCTCTATGTGCAGTACTGGGTGGCCAGAATCGAAGACCAGACTTTCTGATTTCTTGTGCAAAGCTTCCTAAGATACCCTTAAAAGATGGTGTTTATGATCCAGATGTGATCTAGCCAAATCAGCATACCCCTTGCTTTATTCTTCTCACCTTGGCTCTAATTGTCAGATTTGGTCAAGATGGGAAAAAGGTTCAGGGAAAAGTGGTTCATGTTGCTTCTGTGGTTTGAAACTGAATAATGGGTTCTGCAGTTTTTGAAAAACAAATGTGATGAAAAATCTGAAAATAACTGTAAGATAAAATTTGTACTGATCTGAAAAAAAAGCAAACCAAACCAAACCACGCTTAAAATCCTCTGCTTGAGCATGCACCAAAGACTTTTTATGTTGTCTATCACTTGTTCTTGAAAGCAGTGAATCACAGCCTTGCAATGTGTATCAAATACAGTGCTGAAGATACTCTGCTTTTAAAGAAAAACAAAGGTGAAAATATAGGCACTGCCTCAACTCTTTCATCTTGTATTGCTGTTGTTGTTTCAGATTTGTTTAGAAGATTAGATTGAGGAATAACATTATGGCTTTCATAGTACTTGTTTTGGATTCATTCACATCTCTGACTACTCAATTCTGTAAGGAGAGATTCCAGTATCCCCATCATGCTGGGCCTTACAAGGCACATAAACCATGCAAAGCAGAAGCAGGGGTCTTCATAGAATGCTACTTCTTGCCTATTATGGCCCCAAAGATAAACATTTTCATTGTTGAAAGGCAGTGACAGAGCTGCAGTAGAAAACTCAGTGTTCAATCCATCCCATCTGTGGGTAAACATAATGTTAGATTTCTTTTCAAACGTAAACAACAGATGCTTTTCAGACATGACTCCTTTAGAGTCAATTTAAAATGTGAGAATTCATACAGCAAATAAATGTCTGGCAGTTCAAAGCATAAAATGTTTCATCCTTGAATAATGGTCTTATAATTCAGAAGGTGATTAAAGCAACACATTGACTCTTTAACATGAGTGATGATATCCTAGGGATTGACTGTCCTATGGGACTCCCAAGACACCTTTTACTCATCATCTTCCTAGAAAATGCCATAAAATAAATAAAAAATATAAGTAGAATTGTATACAGATGTTAAATAAGCCCTTAACCCAGCATAACTATATAGTGTATAAGGTACCCTGTTCACAGACATGAGTAGAACTTCGAGGTGACTTTCAGGAACAGAATTAAGGAGTGATCATCATAACGAAAATATTCCAGATGTTAATATTAGTTTTCCATCATCAGTTTCTAATCAGGCATGTCTTTTGCTTTTGTAAAGGAAGAAGTACTCACAGTACAAGCATGTCTGATATGTTGAGGTATGATCTCTACCTAGACACTTTCTGAACTGTAATGATGTCAAGTATCTAACATCTGAAGAAATAGTGGTCTGGGAACTTGACAACTGAAAACTCAATTAATTAAGCAAATTTATTTTTGTTTTTCCCCCAGGACTTTTTTCTGCTTAATTTCTGCAAATTCAGATAGAGCTCTGAACTGCCACAATAATTATATTGTATAGGACAAAGATATAAATACAAGCAAACTCATTGTGTTGGCAAGTAAACTGATCTTGTAAAGTTAATAACTTCATTTGCTTAAAAGCATTTCTTCTATATAATTGCAGCTGGTCTCTCTATATCTGTTGTAATAGTTTTTGTAGTCACTAACTTTCAGGCAAATAAATTTGACTAAAAGAAACTGTATTCCATGAAAGTTTCATCAACTTCCATTTTAATTTTGTTTGATCATTTCTTCTAACAAGTATAGTGTGAAACAAAAGAGGATGTGCCTTCTAAATTTTTGTCTGATTGATTTGATGTCTTAATTTTGTCATGGTGTTCCAAATATGATAATCTGTTCTTTATGTCTAAAACACAGACTTTATTTTATCTTAATCCTGAATCAAACAACTATTAAAAAATAGTTCCAAAAAAAAGAAGTTTCAGGCTTCTTAAACTTCATGCTGTATAATGTTTGTCAAGAATGGACTCTTTAGGATCACTTTTGAGATCTGGAAATCCTCCTATGCATATCTGGTTCATCAGTAGTATAAATGAAGAGAGATTTATCTCTAATGTGTGTAATTTAAGATAGTTACAGTTGAGAATACAGTCAGGATGATTGGAGACCTTCTCTGATTAGAGTGAGAAGGAAAAAAGGGTGGAAGAAAATAGGGGCAGAGCTGTACAGCCATATGTTTCTCACTTAACTGCTACAGGTCCTATTACTGCTCTAGAAAGGGCTAATAGCAGGGCTACACCTATATACCCTTCACTGTAAATATATGTCTAGCCAAAACCAGGAAATACTTCTATTGCAATTTACAAACTAGCTGTGGGTAAAAGTCAGAGTCTACTGAATTCAGCAAATAAGCAAATGCTACTTTATTTACTCTGAGGGATAACTACTAATTTTCTAGTTGAAGAAAAGTGATGCTCAAAGGTAACAGTTTGCATGTTGCATAACTACATATCATAGAAACAGGGTGGGATTTCTGTATCTTTGGCTACAGAGATTTCATTTTGGCTTGTTTCAACTCAAAGCTAGTCTTTGGCAGTTCAAAACAGCATGTTAAAGACTCTTTAATTAAGCATGAAAACAATCAAATTTTAAAATAAAGTTAACCATTTTGGACAGAATCCCACAAGCTACAGCCTTCTTATTTCTTACTCTGACACTCAGAATGTGTTTTGCCTCATTGCATCCTCTTAATTAGATGTTTGATTTCAAACAGAGTGCTAACAGAAGTAGTCAAAAGAACAGTGAAAGACATTGATTTAGATTAGAACTGGAAAAGAGTGCTTTCACCTACTAACCAACATGGTTTTAATGAGAAAAAAATATATTTTTATGAGAAAAAAGATAAATTCAATGAATTTTGATTAAAATATAAGACAGTATAGAAAATACATTGCAAATTTTTGAAACTGAACTTTTTTTCCAAACAAACTTTGAATTGACATGAATAATTGTACTTCACTTAAAAAAATCAAATTGCCTTTTATTTGTGTTTAGTTAAATAATTATTTGCATTTCACTAAAGATAATATTGGCTTTTATTTGTGTTTGGTAAAGGAAATTTTAAATCAAATATGAGATATAGGCACATGAAGCTTAGAAAGAGGAATGATGGTGAATTGAAGATAATGAATAAAGTGTCTGGAGTTGATAGAAAATAGAGGTCATATTTGAATTTTGTATCACACTTCAGCATGATGTTTGGGTCTTAGGCAATCTGAGTTTGAATGGTTCAAATTACATCTGGTTTTCATTTAGGCATTGCAACAACACATTTTTTTCCCAAAATGTGTCAACCTTTTTGTTTCCCACTATACCTACAATTGAGTTGCTTGTTTATTGAAATCAAATCTATTTTTGTAGGAAAATAAATTGATACAAAGAAGGTTAAATGAACAGAAATAATTAAATGCAGTGAAGTATAATTCTAGTTTTAGATTCTGGCTTTGCAAGAAAATTTATGCCTTAGGAACATGTACCTAAGGAGCCATGCACTTGGAAAACAATAAAGAAGTCTGCAAGCTGGCCCAATATCTCACGGAGAGGATTTACCGTTTGTGTAATCAAGAATTAGTGGATGTGCTAATGCATGTAATAATAGAGGATGGAGACAGCAGCATATGCACTTTTTCTTCTTGTTTTCACTGTAAAGGATATGTGTAACCCAGCAAAAGTAAAACAAATATAAATATTCTGAAGAAGAATTGGGCAGTATTACTTCAAAAAGAATAAGATAGAAAGTAGAGTTCCACAAAGAAGCACAGACTCAATATTGAATTTTAAGTGCTGGGATTTTTTTTCTTTTGGAACTCAAACTCTTGATCAAATATGATGAATTGTCATAAAAGCTGAAGTCTGTAGTAAATTAGAGAGACTAGTTTACATAATGTTTTTAAAAAGAGTTGGTTTTCAAGGAGGAAGTTAATTTTTCATCACTCACCTTTAAAAACTAATCTTATAAACGATATTCTCTATACCACTAAGAAAACATGTCTTTGTAGATCATTCTATGTTTTTCCTGAGAGGACATGGGAGAAAGTTTGCTATTGGCTGTTAACGATTATTACATGTCTTTTTACAACAATTATTGTATGTTATGTACCACATTTGCATTTCAAATCCTGTTTTGTTCTACTGACACTTCCTATATTTAGAAAACTTTCAGATCTATAAAGACTACCTTGCTTTCCCCTGCCTTTTTTTTTTTTTTCCTGCATTTTTTTTCTCTTCTTGTAAAAGAAAGGAAAGGTAACTTTAATAGGGACATTCACTGCCATCTTCTCAGAAGACAATATGTTAAGTCTGTTATCCCTGCTTGAAAAATGCAAACATGTCAGATGGAGAAGAGGAAGCTCCTAGAACTTGTTTTGAAGTTCATATAATAAACTTTCCAAAGATGTGAAATGAGTTTTTTGTAGTTACTATATTGGATTATATACTCTTGTTTACATTGAAACTCTTGAAAATACTTAAACGGTGAATACTGAAGTACTCTTGTTATCTAAGTTCTTTTACAACTGGTGCTGGAATCAAAGTAATGTACACAAGGAATTTTTTTAAGACATCATATTCCAAAAGGATGTGAACTAGCATTTAGAGATGCTAATATTTCATCTTATAATCTAGATTTATGATATGCATGTGCTTTATGCTGTTGATCATAGGTTACATGAAGATGCCCTACAACTATTATGGTATTTGAGCAACACACTTTTCAGGCAGGATGGAAAAATCAAAAAACCAAAGAAATTACAGCAGATCTGGAAACAAGTGAGATAAATTGTAACAGGTGTGTGCATTTTCCCCCAAAATTTTATTTCTGTTGTTTCAAAGTTAACAATCTGGGTAGTCATTTTTATTTTCCAGGCAGGGTTTTATATACTTTTCTTATGACGATTTTATGTATTTTTCATCAAGAAATGGTCCAGAAATTATGTAACAGAATGGACAAGAAATATTAACCACTTAAAAAGGTCATTAATAGAAGAAATCTTGTTTATTCTGAATTACAGGTGAAGTTAAATATGTTATTTTACCTGGAAATGTACACTTCTCTAAATTTAAACTTTTAGGGAAAAAGTACAAGAAGCTAACTTTTTGTGCAATATGTATAAAAAGCTTATTTAACTGCAGACACTGCACTGTTGTTATGATGTGATCAGCAAGCACACTTTACTCCTGGGACTAATATTGTCATTAATTTGGTCTGGTCACATTCAAAAATTTGGCAAACTGAAGTGAATCTAAACACTAATTAATTATAATGGATGCTTGGATCCATCAGTTTGTACCAAAGTAAGTCACGCTTGTTTATTCCAAAACAATCCCCTCTGAAAGAATGTCCCTGTTCTCACACTAAACCTGCTCAGTAGCCAAATAGTGATGTTCTTGTTATATGATTCCTCTAATTGCCTGACTCATTTCTATTGTGAAAATCTTTTGTGAAAATAGATTTTCAGGACTGAAGGAACAGTTATAGTCAGAGAGATATATAGCTAAATACAAAGATGCTCAGCTAATAATTTCTGAAATAAACCTCAATCATTGTCTTCAACAAGCTGATAATAGAGTTAAAACATACTGCTTTGAGTTTGTAAGCCACTGTGACTATTAAAAGTTTGATTAGATGCAAACTAAGACAACACATATATTTTACAAAACTTTTTTCCATTTAGAAATAGTAAGGTTTTTGGAGTTTTTTTGTTGGTGACTTTTTTTTTGTTTGGTTGTTTTTTTTAATCAGTATTTGCACATCATTATCAGTTCACAGCAAAGATACCAAGTATCAGCTTTCAGTGCTTTTATTAACAGTGAAAAATACAAAGTCTATTTAGTCACTGCTGTATTTTCAGTATTGCTCCAGCTGTATGGTAACATGAAGGATAACTCCAAGGTGAAAGCTTGAAGCTTCCAGCAAAGCTGGACTTCTCTGCCTGCCTGCTCAAGATCCGTGTGTGGATCAGGAGAGACACAAAGCCCTGACTGCAGCTTTGAGCAAAGAGATGACTCAGACAATTGATCTACCTTTTACCAAATGCAGGAACAATGATGTGGCTTGATGTGCTGATGGTCTGCAGTAGTGAAAGCTCTGATGGCTTAGCTGAGATATGAGGGTTAGTGCTTTGAGGACTTCTGGGACTATGCAAGATGGCCCAGGCATTTTGGTATATCTGACTCTCACAGAATAAAATATCCCTCAAGTGAGTAAATCAGGTCATATTTCTATATCTATTACATAATATAGAAATTAACTGATAGGTTTTTTAGGTCAGCTAATTATCCTTAACTAACTTGGGTTTTTTGCTCTTGAAGTACATATTAAATTAAATAAAGATTATGCAGGAGTATATACATTCAGCAGTTGCTAATGACATAGGAGAAAGAAGAGAACTTAGCCTTGTTTTCTGTGTCATGAATATATTGCCACCAAATACAAGAAGTGAAAGTGAGCAGGTGAGAATAAATCTGTTTATGTAACCACTGTTCTGCCAAAAGGTATTATTTTCAACAGAGAGTAAATTACATGAATATAAATGAGTATTAAATAAAAATAAATATTAAAGTGTGAATTTTTTTTCAGTGGGCTGACCTCTATCCAATAGTTTCTCCAAAAGTTCTATTGAATATAGAGAGAATTCCACTGAGGACAGTAGATTTTAAATCAAGTTGAAACCAAAGGACTAGAGTTTTTTGAAGGTTCAGTTACTGAAATGGAAGGCTAAAATTTAACCAGCAATAACCTTTAAGGAACACTTACTACCACAATTTTTTTAAGAAAATTTGACATAGCAATAAATACAATTTGTATATTTTAATAATAAGCTCCACTTTTCTTTCTTTTGAAAGAAACACAGTAATGCTCTCATTTCAGGAAAAACCACTCTGACTTCCCATTACTTTACCTAGAAACAATTCTGCAATATGCCAACCTAAAATGATATCTTTCACAAAATCTTTTATGAAACCAGTTTTCCTTTTGAGAAGTTACCAAAGAACTGTGTATTTTAAAACAAAGCCATCTGTGTATTTAAACCTTTTTCTTTGCGTTCCTCAGTTCACAAAATTCTCTTTTGAATACACTGAGTTAATTGGGCCAAAAGTTTCTGATTGTTGAGAGAGATCTGCTACACTTAATTATGTTTGACATTTCTGCTGTCAATTTAGAGCTACATATAGGTTGCATAATGGAATTACGTAGATTTCAACACATAATGGACATTCAACTTGTCCGGTAAGACTCATGACAGCATGGCTGGAATTCAGGTGGAGGATTTCAGCAGAAGGGAAGACAAAGCAGGCTCAACAATTCAATGTCACTAGAGTCTACTCAGGTTGAATCTAACACTTCAGAGTTGCTGCAGATGAAAATAAGGGACTACAGAAACGTACCATTTTCCGTATAAAGTTATTCTTGGATGATGCTTAGATGGCATCCATGTTTGAGATGACTGTAGTTTGCCAAGACAAGTAGACTTTGCTTTAACATTTCATTATTTCACTACATCCTCATGTCAGACTGCAAAATGATGTGTCAGACATTTTGGTGATATGACACAGGTAATGTCAAGTGACATAGAACAGTGAGAGATCAACAGCTAAAAACAATGAGTTACGAATTACAGAAAATTGATTGAATATGTACCTGAAATTTCTCCACTTCTTATACTTAACCTCAGCACTGCCCAAGAAAAGTACAAGAACAAGCTGTGGTAATTTCCTTGCGTTCTAGTTCTGTTGTATTGTATTACTTCATTCAATATACTAAGTAACTACAATTAAATTGAACCCACATGCTTTAAAATCTGGGCCATAATTTAATCTACCATGATATTCAGGATATAGGAAACCAAAGTAACATACTTTTTGTAAGGAAATAACTTGGAGGTTATAGGACACCTTTAAATTAAAAATAAATTAGAAAATAAAGGAATGCCTATTGTTTGTTTGTACACATTGAGGAATGTTTCCCAATTTCAAGAAAGAAGTTGTAGTGGAATTCGGTTTGAATTCAGGCTAAGTTGTGCTCATAAGGCAAACATTCCTGAAACACAGGGTTAGTATTGTCTGTGCAATATAGCCCTGAAGGCCACACTTGATTCTGCTAATCCAAGAAACTATATGCTGGTGCCTGATTTACTCTTTTGCTCAAATATATTTAAAAGTTATGTTTGTATAACTATATGCACAGTCTGATCTCTCAGAATTTAGAATCCAATATATGAATTCCTTTATATGAGTCAAAGACATTTCTTGTAACAGTAAACAGAAACCCTGTCTCTTCTGGTGTGTAGCACTGCAGCTAGCTGGAAGACTAACAATATCCATTGGACTGGGAAATCCATAAAAAACTTGAATGTGAGCCAGCTTTTGTTAAATTCCCCAACCCCCACCCCATGACAATAAATCTTATACTTCATTTGAAACATAAATTTCCATCCAAGACAAAATCAGATCCTTTACTAAGCTAAAAAAAAAATACAACTGCATTTTCTTCCCCCCAGCATAATCTTCAGTTCTTCATGGAAACAGAAGTCCTTTGAGAGTCCCCTGTGAGAAGGATTGGTCCATTGAAATTTTCAACCACTTCAACTGGTTCAGCTCTTGGATCAGAACCTAATTTTCTAGGTGCTGCTCTGAGCCACATTTTTTAAAAGGCTGTAGTTACCTATCATGCATCCACGGAAACACTAAAATGGTCTTTTAGGTATTTGACATTGTTAGAAATAATCTTTCTTTTGCTGTTGTTTTTTGGTTTATTTTGGATTAGTAACAAAAAAGAAAGAATTTCCTTTTATTGGTCCTGGAAATGTGTAGATAACAGGAAATTTACTTAAAAAATAATTCTTACATTTGGAATTTCTTTCTCTGAATACAACTTCATCTCTGAATATCAGAAAGAAAATTTAATTTTATTTATGCAACAAGGAATTGAAATGTGATAAAATGTTTTGTATTATCTGAGAAAATGCTGATGAGAGTAGGAAATTAGTTTTGTGTTCTGTATCGATAATGGATACATGTGTTCTGAAATTTAGAAAGAATTTACAATGTCAAGGTACAAAACCCTCAAGAAATAGCTAATGGAGGATGTTTCTAAGAAAGTATAAGATTTATCATAACGTTAGGACATGCTAAAAATTAGTTCCTTCAACTATTTTGTGTGTGTGTTGGAAAATCAAACAGCATATGAGAGCTTATACTAAAACTGAGATATTTGGGGTTATATTTTTATATTTCTTAGCCTAAATCTAACTTTTAATACTATGCTTTTCACAGTATCCATCTGGACCAAACATCAAGCACATAACAAGATCTGTACACAAATATGATAGGCAAAAAGCACAGGCACAAAAATTTGTAGTAACTGAGGTAACATTTTGCTGGTGGTCTTCTTCCAGAGATGTTTCCCAGGGCTCAGTTTTTGTGCCAACTCTCTAGTGTTTTTGTCAATGACCTGGACACAAGAAATGAGTGCATACTAAGTGAGTTTGATGATGGTACTATATCATGGAGAGCTGTTGATTTCATTGGGAGTAAATAGTCATAGATTTGAGTGCTGGGATTCCCCAACGGTGACAAACTTAGCAAGGAGAAAGGCTGGGTTCTGCACCTGCCATGGTATAACGCAGGATGTACTTATACATTAGGAGAAAAGTGGCCAGAGCTGCAGCCCTCCAGAAGGGGATCTGAGTGGGGGTTGGTTGGTTACAAGCTCAGTATGAGGATACAAGGTGCACTGGTGGGACAGCTGTGTATCCTGGGGCACATTAATTACAGTGCAGCTGAATGGACAAATGAAGTCACTGTCCCGCTTCAGCCAGCACTGGTGCAGCCTCACCTTGAGTATAGAATGCAGTTTTGGGGTTTTCAGTAAGAAGGTGGTCAAGCAGTGGAACAAGACGTCCAGGGAAGTGGTCATGGCTCTAACCCTGAAGCTTTTTGGACAAATCCCTTAGATGTGTAGTTTAACTTTTAGACTGCCCTCTGGGAAGTCAGAAGATGGACGTGATGGTCCTCATGAGTCTCTTTCGGCTGAGGATATTCTGTGATTCTACAATTCACTAATTTTTATAGTTGCCTAGTCACAATACTGAGAACCAACACAGTAATTGTGAAAACAATGGAAAATAATCAAAGTCTCATGCTTTTAGAGACTTATTTGCAAGACACATACATCTGAAGGTTTATTCTTACAATTCTGAAAATGAAGGATTTCTTTAACAATTACCTGAAAGAAGAAAGCTGAGATTCCAGGTTGTATGAATTTGGCATACATATGTAGAGACTATAACATCATTTAATTGGTGTTTAAAATCAGGTAAATATAGAAGAAGCACACATCTGGTTCTCTCATAAGACTGAGGGGAAAAAAAAGAGAAAAGTAGTGATTCTTGTTAATTAAGTTCCTTTGAGTTTTGTTTTGTTTTCCTTTTTATGTGGTGTGGGAAATTGCATGCAACAGAATTTGACAATATTCCATGTTTGATGGCATTTTTCTTGCCAAATCAGGGAAATTGTCAGAAGCAGGGACATGCTGCCTTGTAAAAAGGATGAGTATCAAAAGTTATCTTACTTCAACTATTTTGCCAATGGGAAGGCTGAGGTTTCACTTTTCTAAGACTTGTCAGATCTCACAAGCATCTCTCTGCAGACAGAGTGTTCCCCAGTCTGTTCTGGTTCTGCTACCCATCAGAATCTGCCTCTCTTTCCTGTGTGGTATATAGGGCTTAGGCATCTAAATCCAGGACTCAAGCACCACCATGCCTACAGCCCCAAAAGTCCCATCTGCTAAAATCAGGATAATTTTTTAGTGGGAATATAGATCTTGCAGGATTTAACAGATTAAACCTAGAGATAAAAATTAGTGGCTGTAAAGTTCACAGAGCATAAATTGACAGAAAAAGTGTGACCTATGATTTGCATGAGCTACATTTCCTGATTGTACTGAATGCAGGCATTCTCAAAATAGGTATTTTTCATTACTATTGGTGATAGAGGTATTTCAGATGTGTAGGTGTGGCACTTAGGGGTGTGGTTTAGTAGTGGACTTGGCAGTGTTGGTTTAGTGGTTCAACCTGATGATCTTAAAAGTCTTTTCTAACTTAGCTGATTCCTTGGTTCTATGAAAAAGTGAATAAACTTAATGAAACATGAATTGGAAAGGGCAGATCCTAATTTCTACTCCATATGATGTGTCTAGGAGGTAACTTTGCTCTCAAGTCAAGTGAGCTTCTTAAATATTGCTGTAAATGAAAAGTTTCCTGGATCTTCACAAAAATTGTTACTTATTTCTCCTTTTCCTATCAGTGAACATACATTATTTTGAAGAGCATGCAGAAAGAACCAGTAAAATGAGATTTGCCTTTTTTTTTTTTTTTTAAATATTTACTATACATACTATATAGTAGTCATATTTACTATATAAGTACACCACACAGGAGTTATTGATTGTTTCTCTTGTAGATTTATTGTACTATACCAAAAAAGGCTGTGAACATCCTGGCAAAATGCAGAGAAGTTTTCCTATGAACACTTACAGGAAGGATGGAGGTTTTGTCCTGTGTCTGGTTTAAAACACAGACCAATGGGGTACGTACTAAGGCTACTCAGTTCCCTACACATTTCAGGTCTATTTGAAATTTAAGGTTAGTAAATTGCAGTCATTTTAGATAAATATCAGCTGGCTCATCTGACTGACTCCAAGAAACTGCCTGACTGTAGTTGTCGTTGAAGCTGTTCATTGTGTCTGCAGTTTATTCAAGCAGTCTAATTTTTGTTGCTCAAAGAGTCTGTCATACCCTGGGGATGTGCTGGAATGGTTTCATTGTAATCAGAGGCTCTATGCACATGAAGGATTTGTTAAACTCATTCTGATCAGTTCATTAAAAGCTTGAATGCCATTTGAGAGCCTTCTATACTGATTGGATTTCACTCAAAAATTCTAATTCACAGTAATAAACATAGAGCAAAAGTTACAGTGGGGATGGAGGAGAAATAATATTCATTTTTCTGCAATTTATCTTCTTTGAACAGTACTGTCTCTCCTGTGATGTGACCCAACAATGCAAGCACACTCAAAAAAACATTAATTATAGTTTTCCTTTTTTTTTTTTTTTTCCTCAGGTATACCTTGTAAATGTATTTGTATGAAAGAAATAATTACACAGGGTATTCTGGCTCAGGATTTAGAAGGTTCTCAAAATTAATTTTTAAAGATATGCTTTCTTTTCTCGCTTAACCATCTGATTTTTAATCCTTTGTTTTAGGTGAAGCCTTCCCTGTAACAGTGAATCACCAGCAATAGGTGGTTTAAATGATTTTATGTGATTAAAGGACTCATAAAGAATGGTCTGTAGGTGATATTGTCAATCTCCTGCATGTAAGGTGTGATGTAGTTTCCCACTGAAATGCACAGGACCATAAGATTAGCATTTATGATGACATATTCTGTTCTATACTTTGTCAAGAGGCAAATAACGGTGCTATAAAATGAAATGAACCAGAGGGTTAATTTTTCTCTTTACTAGAAAAAGCAAGTATCTGTAACCAGTCCTTACACCTTAAAGTCATCAATCACATGCAAAACTATATTTAAGCTTCCTATTAAATTTTTTCTGCAAGCCAATTAAATAATTTATCTGTTTATAGAAGAATATCAATGTGTTCATCTTACAGGGTCAGAGGACAGGCCCATTAGGCAACCTATTTTCTCTGTAGGGGCCAAGGCCTAGGAAAGATGGTGAAACAAGGGAAGTTCACAATAATATTTATTCCCCATAAGGGACTAAACAGACAAGGTGTCTTTGCCTACACTTATGAGCAACAAGCATAATGGAGAAAATAAAATAGTGCCTATGGTTTCCATGAACTTCTGGTAAGGGAAGATAATACTTGTCCTAGTGACACTTGTGAGTGCTCTTTTAGCTAATACCAGCAGCTCACAAGTGCACTGATCTTCTCCCATAAGTGTTTCAGAGTGTTATAGGGTTTGGGGCTAAGTCACCTTTTTTTTTCCCCTAGGTATTTTGTCACTGTCATCTTGAACTTTTGAAGTTTGTATAACCATCTTTTTTATAAATTAAGGCTTTATTTGTGAGCTCATAGGGTTAAAATGAAATACAGCAGGGGATTGATCTGCTTTCTGCAGACTAGTTTAACACAAAATCGCTAATGTGCTACTTCATTAATTCCTGAATTCAGTACCCTGTGCACCTACAAGAAAAACCTTCACCTAGCAGATGGAGAGAGTGCTCCTTCCTCCTTCATCCCATGGCAGGTGACTGGGAGGCATGACAGCCTCATTGGTTGCACTGTTGCTACATTCACTTTAAAAGTTTTTTTTGTTTTGTTTTGTTTTTGTTTTGTGGTTTTTTTGTTTGTTTTTTTTTTGTTTGTTTTGTTTTGTTTTTGGTTTTGTTTTTTTGTGTTTTTTGTTCGTTTGTTTGTTTGTTTTGTTGTTGTTGTTGTTGTTGTTGTTGTTTTGTTTTGTTTTTGTTTTTTAGCTGATGTAATTGTGTTTTCCAGTTTGGAAGTTTGATCTAAGCCATTTCCATAAGTTAGTGATCCCCAAAGAAACCAGAGAGTAACTGTACAAAGGTGCAGGAGATGACAGCTGCAGGAGACAGCGGGCTGTAGGTGATAGTGGCTACAAGAGATCCCCTATCTCCTTCTCCCCACTGTGTCCTGCTCGTGCCGTGACCTAGTGGCACTGCTATAAACAGGCATGAGCTGTGAAATTGGCCAAAGCCTGAGCAGGCCCTCAGTAAGCTAATAGACCTCTCTTCCTTATTATCTACTCCCCTGACTGCAAAACATATGAACAAGCCAGGCCTGAATATGCCAATGAGTGTTAAGCAGGCTTTGGTCCTGCTTCTGCTGGCATTTGTGTCTCCTTGCAAACAGTGTATGCCTATGTCCTAATAATGTCCATCACAGTAAAACACTCAACTGTATCTGAATAACTTTGGACACAGTATCTTGCAGAAAAAAAATTTCGCTGTACACCTATCTAAATATTAAAAATACATTTAGCCAAACAGATTTGTCTATATAATTTTACTTCCTTAAATTTATTTCAGTTGCAAAATGTTTCCATTCAGTAAACTTTTTGTTTGCTTGAATTCATCTCACTAGTTCAGATCCCCATGTCTAACTCAAACAAGGTAAATTAATATACACAAAGAGGTTTTCCTTACTTGACAAATGTGTGTCATTGGGTGATGAGGTATAGTATCTAACATTCTTTTCAATTTCCACAGGTTCTAAATATTATGCCTTGCACTGTGAAGGAATAAACAGAGCAAATTTTTCGAAGTTTTCAAAAGCACATCTAATGTGGTTTTGGCACATTTGAACACCCAATGGGAAAATTTAACTGCATTATTTTGCTGCAAATCAACTTAAGAGGAAAAATTATATGTAAAATTTTTAGAAAACTTTTTTTAACTAAATTTAAAACATTTGTAAACAACACTTTACTTAGAGGAGAAAAATGAAATGAGATAAAAATTGTTTTAATAGTCTCATTGTATCATCAATAATATTGAAATTATATTGCTAAGATGTTTGGGGATTTTTTTTTTTTGACATGGTCTTTTGTTTATTTTCATTAGTTATTCTTATTTACACATGTGATTATGTAGTATTAGACTCTTTTGATCTACAAAAATTTAAATTAAGGCTTTTGCAGGTAAACACTGTATCTAAATCTAGTGCTTGAAAACTGTAAAGGTCTTTAATTTTGCTAACCAGCTTTACTTTTGAGCGTCATGCTGTATAGGTAAGCCACATGTTGGGAGGAAGTTCCTTTCGGTAACACAATTTTTTTAGTCCTCCTCTTATGCTTTTGTGTTATGATACTTCCAAGGGCGTTTAAAGTTACCTAAGTCATGCTTTGGTATAATGTTTATACCTGCAGTGGTCAGAAACAGCAGATTTTATTTTATTGCACAGAAACTACTTTCATATTATCAAGCACAATGGGTTTCAAATATAGGGAATCTTGTATTTTCCTTTATGACCTCAAGAAACAATGCCTCCTTAAGGTGGAAAAGATGGGTGGGAATTGTTTCTGGCTTTTCTTCTTGTGACTTTGGCCTTCAAATTATAAATCAGTGCTCTGCTGTTCCTTCTAGAAACTGAAAGAAAATGTAACAGTGTCGGAACAGAGATGAACTTTGTCTGTGTATCTTGTTGAAATATTAATTGTGGAGCTCTGTTTTCACCAAGGGCTGATGAGGTCTTGAGAATGTTACTAAGGACAGACATATGTTGTGAGACCCTGCCCTACTGGGGAGTCAAGTCACACTCTTCCCTGCTCTGGAGTTGATCATGCTTTTCTGCTCTCCCTCCGCTCCAGCAAAGGTCCCACAGAAGTAAACCTGGTGGCAGCTTGAGGATGCCTGCTGGCTCTGGGTTTGCTGCACCGGCAGGGAGAACCCCAGAGGCCTTTCCCCTTTCTGCTTGTAGGCAGAACATTTCCTCAGGAGGAAAATCTACCAGCCCACATGTACCCAAGAAAAGATGTCTCAACCCCTCCTGCCACATTAGTTTATTTGGAGACCTTTTTGTTAGGATTTTTTCATGCTGTACAGGATAAATATGTTGCACAGTCAATCTTGGACTGCTCAATTTCTGCCTGCAATCCTGGCTAATGAAAGGGATACATACGGAAATTATAAAATACAGAATGTAGTGAATGTTTTGTGTGCTTAACAATACATATGAGCATTCAGTCATATTTGGAGAAGAGAGCAATATTCACTTTGCAATATATATTTACACATCCAAAGTTCACTTTTACAATGGTAATGAGTGCTTTTAAAGGACCTCACCTTCACATACAGTAACTCATGAAACAGCTTTCTGTCTTGTAAACCTACAGATGACCAACAACAAGCCTCAGATTAAATAAGGCAATTCTCTCTTCCCTTACTCTAACCCCTTGTAGGTTTTTCTTGAAGCATCATGCAGTGCAAAGAAATCACAATTTTATAATAGTTTTTAATAACCTTCATTCCCTTTCTTCCTTGCCTTTCTTTTTTTCCTTCCTTCTTAACTGCCCTTCTTTCCTCTCCTCCCTCTCTCCCTCCCATCTTTCCCACCTTCATCTCTTCCTCTCTCTTTCATTTTGTGATCTATTGGTAAATGAATTTGCTTATGATGGCTTCATGGAATACTGAATTCTTCACAGCAATATACACCTCAAATCGCAATTTTATATAGAATCCAATATTTTTCTGATCTAATCAGAAAAGGGCTTCAAGTTAGGGTGGTTTCTTGAATGGTTACACAGAAATCAAAGAAAAAAACAACTATGCAATTATGACAAAGATTGTTTTTGTGCAGATAATGGCTAAAGACATAAAACTTTACATCAATTCCTAAAAACGACTGAACAAACAGTATTGTGCAAGGATAAGTAATAGAAGTTGTCTTGCAAAAGACATGCTTTGGAAAAATACATTTTATTATAGAGAACCCTATAAATCTAGCTAATGCAACAAACTGCTGCAGGATGTCTTGGGGTGGGCAGTGAGCACAGAAAGGAACAGAATAAAAACAAAGGATCATAATAATTACAAAGGATCAGTATAAATAGAAGCAGGCACAAATCATCTTCAAAACTTGTGCATATTCATGTCTGTACGATTCAGTGGTTACTTCAGAAGAAAGGAAGAAGTAGAATGCTTAGGAGGATTTCTTCCAGTGCTATTTTACTGTTTTGACTTAAATAGCATATGCTGGTGGTTATTAAGATCAAGAATGATGATGACATGGGTAAGGTGATAAGAACAAATGAGTTTCAGTTATATCACATTTTAATATTGCTGCATATAAGGATGAACTAGACAGTGACTATTCTGTATGATTGTTCCCACTCTATTCTAATTTTGCTCCTGCTCTTTTTAAGATGAATCACCAAGTTTTCCTAATGAAGTATAGGACCATCTATACCTAGTCCACCATTTTTAGGGATTCTTAACAGGACTCCTATCAGCTCAAGAATATTACTCACTTTCTCAAGTAGCCCATTTATTAATTCTCTGCTAAAAAAAAAAATAAAAAGGGCACCACACTTGCTCATTTTGTCATATCACCTGTGTGAGCACTGTAGGAGATCAATTTTAGTCAGAACCACCTTTATGTCCAATCAGTTCCTTTCATTTCAAGATAGGGTGGTATATATTTTTTGATTTGTAAGGGAAGCAAGGAAGAAATTTTCAAGGGAATTAATTCAGCAGTGGAATTGCCATAAACAAGAAAGGCTATTTATAAGCCTGGTGTTCTGTACACAGATATGCATGTTGCAGTAGGGGAAAAAAGTTTCTGATGAGAAAACTACAAAACTATCAAACTAAAATATTTAAAAATGTACAGACATCTAAGAAAATACTCTTAGAAGTATATTGTCCTCACCACCACCATCCCAGTCATGTTTGTGGATTAAAGTTTCTTGGTGGACACTTTGTGTCTTGGATATTTCCCTAATATGATATGAATGAAATGAGGACCCAATTAAAGGTTTTATCACTAGTTTTTCAATGCAGCAGAGAATATCTAGACTGAAGTTGCAAGCACGCTTTAATTCTGAATGTCTGTCTGGATATTCTTAAAGGATAAAAATCCTCAGTCTGAAATGTGGGTTGAGTATGACTGCTGAGTAGTTTAGCAACATTAATAAATACATAATTTGATAACAAATTCATTTCCAAAATTTTGAATAACAATGCAGAGATTGATATTATTTTTATTTAACTTGACCTCTTTTCTCTTTTGTTATGGCAGTTGAAAAGGATATAACTTGAAATATAGAGGTGTTCATTACATAAACATAATTTCCTATAACTCAAAGTGGAAAAATCTGCCTTGTTTGATCAGTATATAATGTTTATTACCCATCCTCATGTTCAGAATTTGAAAGCAAATAATATTAGCATATTGAATTACTTCTATTGTAAAAAAGATAGTCATAAACAAAAAATTATCCCTCTTTGTTTCATGATAATTGGGAAAAAAAAAGCTTTAAAATTCAAGTCTTTAGGATAGAAGAAAAAGTAGAATTTCTCATCAGCTGCTAAATTCAATCTTAATAAATCTTAATTTTATTAAGATGCTGAAAAGGACAGTTTTCTATGAGTAAGGGCTGGTATGCCCTCTTATATTGGTAGCTCTTGATGGATTACTGAACATGATGGATTCAATTCCATAATCAGACTGAGGGGATTTAAATTGAAGAATCAGCCTATGTACATATATAAAAGCAAGATGAAAGAGAAAGACATTCTTATGGGACAATGCTGTCTTTTGGATATGACAGAGATTGTAGTGGGAAGTTGTCTTTTATTTTCTTTTCAAACATGTATGTCTTAGAAAGCAAAATCTAATCTGTTTATACCATATATATGGAAAGTGTTATTGTTTTATAATCCTTTATTTACAAAAAACCTGAAAGTCCAGATTGTTCCATCAGTACCCATGTCCAAGAAAGAAATAATTCACATCATAGCTAGTTTAAACCAGTGCACACACTTACTGGGTATTCAAAATAAACTTGAAATTAATTAAGCATTTATGTGTACTGATTGGCATTTATAGAGTTTCATTTGTGTTTCTCTTACTGAGGATGCTGTCTTGAATCACTTTCCTCTCTTTGGATCTTGTTCTTTTAGTGAACTCAGTTAATTCAAAAGTTACTTCATAAAAATTGAAGATAGAGGGGAGAATTGGAGGTGTCCAATTCCAAAAAATAAAACATCATAAGCCTAGTATTTCAGCAAATTGTTCCCTAACACTTATATATGAAAGCAAATATTATTCTCTGCTGTGATGTTTTTGATCTATCTATAGGTCAAATGAGAAATTTTCCTGATGGTTGCCACCAGCTCAGATTTAGATGAGTTCGTTTTCTGAGCCTGTATTCTGAAATCCTGGTATGGTGTGGTACTTAATAGCAACAACAATAGCAACTACTGGGGATGCTAAAGCTGGATGGGGAAGCAGTTCACTGCCTGACAGACTGTAATATGCATGGGAGAACAGCTTGCTTATGTTGATGATCCTGATGCTGCCAGTGGCCCCTGAAAAGAACTTGCTTATTATTGCTGTTGCCTGATTGCCAGTTGAGCAGTGTCACTCAATCTGTGCCAAAAAAAATCCTACTCCTCTTCCTGAAAGATAGAACATAAAAACACGTCACTAAGTGTTAGCTCTGACTCCTTAAGATTGACATTTGTAAATGCCACTGAAGAAATGAAAGGAAAGAGCAGAATCGCATTTTTAACTGAAAGGTGTTTTGCCAATTTTAAGAAAGAAAATGTGCCAGTCAGACCTCCCTATTTCATGTGTGCTGACATACAGAGACTTCTTTTTCACTTTATTCCTTTTCTAAAGTAAGAATGCATGATGACAGGAAAGGTGCTCAAAGCAAATCCAAATTTGTGAGTGGTGTGCTGGAGACACTTCAAAAGAACAATGGAAGTAATCAATGCTTCTGGCAAAATCAATGCCTACATGGATTATCTGGTGTGTATTATTTGGGTTGTTTGACTATGGGATGAGCTAGTCAACACCTGGTCCACTGACACCTGACAGGACACTCTTTTGTCAGAGGGGAAAAAGAGTTCTAGCACAGGAGGTAGTGGGCCTTGTTGATCTAGTTTTAAAATAGCTTGGAAGGGGACAAGGAAAATACCAAACTTGTCAGTGAAGAGCAATGAGATGGTGTACCAAAACTTGAGGAAAGGAACACTAATGGGATCCCTCAATCTGCTTCTCGAGGTGTTGACTGTACTCGAAATGCTCCTACACCAATGCACGCAGCATGAGGAACAAACAAAAGGATCTTTGGCTCAGTCCCAGAGGTTTGACATCACTGGCAGGAGTGAAAACTGGTGGATTGAGTCCTGAGTTTGAAGGACCCTACTGGATAGTTACAGGCTCTTTAGGAGAGCTAGGCGGGGCATAAGAATTGAAAGGGTGGCACGTTATGTACTGGAAGGGCTAGAATGCACAGAGCTCATAGCTGGCAGTGGCACAGTTGAGTGCCTCTGAGTAAGAATCAAGGGGCAAACAAAAAATGTGCATATCATCCTGGAGGTCTACTATAGACCTCGCACCCAGGACGATGATGTTGATGAATTATTTTTTGAGGAACTAAGGCACACTTTCAAATCAACTTTCCTTGTCCTTCAAGGGTGACTTCAACGTACCAGAAATTAACCGGGAGCATCACCCAGTTGGCATGATTTAGGCCAGAAGATTCCCACAAAACACGAATGAGAACTTTATGGAAGAGGTTCTAAAGGCCCTGACTTGGAAAGATGCTCTCCTTAATTTGCTGCTTATCGACAGAGCAGATCTCATGAGTGAAGGTTGGTGACTTTCTTGGCTATAGTGACCACTAATGACCATTCTGAATATGAGGAGAGCAGAATTCATGCTGTTCCAGGAAGTAGTAAACAAAGTGCCCTGGGAAAATGTTTTTGTGTGTGCTGGTGTCCATCAGTGTTGGTCCCATTTTTAAATATCACCTACTAAGGGCATAGGAGCTGCAATTCCCAAACGTTGGAAGTCAGGCAGGCGAGGCAGAAAGCTGACTTGGCTGATCAGGAGTCTTCTCTTCTCTTGGAAACAAGATGAAAAAGTAGGATGTGTGCCCAGTGGAAACAAGATCAAATGACATGGGAAGAATACACAGATGCTACCCGTCACTGTAGGAAGAAAGCTTGTGTAGCCAAAACTCAGCTGGAGTTAAAGCTGCCAGAACTGTGGGGGACTATGAAAAGAAAATTTTCTAATATATTAATGATAAAAGGCAGTGTAGAAATAATATCAGCCCATTACAGGATGAGGATGGTCAACTCACAGACAGGGACACAGACAAGGCAAAGGTGTTTAATACTTTCTTTGCCTCTGTATTCAACATGGATAATGGACCAGAGGGGTCTCAGTGCCATGAGCTGAAGGACTTTGACAGTGACAATGATCAACTCCTAGCTGATCCTGAACTCCTGTAGGATCTGTTCCAGGTGGATCCCTATAAAACTACAGAGCCTGATGGGATTTATGCCAGAATCCTGTAAGGCTGATGTCATCACGAAAGCTCTCATGATTTTTGAGTGGTTTTGGGAATCTGGAGGTATCCCAGCTGACTGAAAGCTGATGAATGTTATCCCAGTTTTCAAGAAGGGGAAGAAGGAAGTCCCTGGAAACTTCAGGCCTGTCAGTCCCACTTCAGCGCCCAATAAAATCATGAAAAATATTATTCTGGGAGGTATTAAAAAATCTATGGAGGGCAGCACAGTCACTGGTCACAGGCAGCAAGCTTCATGAGGGGAAAGTCCTGCTTGTCAAACCAGATTTCCTTCTATGACATAGTTACTCACCTAGCTGACCTAGGAAAGCCAGTATGTGTGATGTTTTTGTACTTCAGTAAAGCTTTAGATACTGTGTCTCACAGGATCCTGCTGGACAAAATGTCCAGCACAGCTGGATAAACACATCATGTGATGGGTGAGCAATTGGTTTGTGGGTCAGGCACAAAGTGTTACAGTGACTGGGGTGACATCATACTGGCAGCCTCTCACTAGTGGGGTTCTGCAGGGCTTCATCCTTGGCCCAATTTTCAATATCTTCCTTGATAACTTGGGCACAGGACTTGAAGGTACACTAAGTAAGTTTGCAGATGACACTAATCTGGGAGGAGCTGTCAACTCACTTGAGGGCAGAGAGGCCCTGCAGAGAGACCTCAGCAAATTGGAGAGATGGGCAATCACCAACCATATGCTGTTTAAGAAGGGGAAGTGCCTGGGACAGGGTGCCCCTGGTTGGGTGTGCTGACTGGGGAATGAGAGGCTGGAGAGCAGCACCACAGAAAAGGACACCACAGGAGTCCTGGTCAATGGCCAGTTGGATATGAGTCAGTAGTGCCTTGGCAGCCAGAAGGGCTAACTGTGTCCTGGGGGGCATCAGCAAAGCATCACAAGCTGGGTGAGGGAGGGGATTTTCCTGCTCTGCTCTGCACTGGGAAGGCCTCACCTTGAGTTCTGGGGACAGTTTTAAGCACCACAATAAAACGAAGACATCAAGCTGTTAGAGAGATTCCAAAGGAGGATGGTAAATGGTCTGGAGAGGAAGCATTATGAGGAGTGGCTGAAGACACTTGATTTGTTCAGCCTGGAGGAGACTGAGGGGAAACCTCATTGTAGTCATATGAAGGGCAGTGGAGGGGCAGGTATTGCTCTCTTCTCTGTGATGACCAGTGACAGGACACAAGGAAATGGCCTGAAGCTGAATCAGGGGAGGTTTAGTCTGTGTATCAGTTCAGAAAGGGTTTGGACAATGCTCTCAGTCACATGCTATGATTCCTACTGCCAGGAGTTGGACTTGATGATCCTGATGGGTCCCTTCCAACTCTGCATATTCTGTGATTCTATTGTAGCAGTCTTGTAAAATTTAAAAACACAGAGATGATTATCAAAGATGGTGAATCCATTTTATGAAATTTTCTGAGGAAAATATAAATAAATTCAGTCAGATATCATCCACAATGGAGAGGTTTGAGACACAAATGAACTTATACACTACTACTTTTTAAAAATGGTTTAACAGATTACTTTTTGAGGAATTAACTTTTTAAAAACAAAACAAAAAACAAAACATTCTGGAATTCTGGAGTAATTTGATATACTTTATAAGATTCCCTTTTTTAACTAATACTTATTTTTCAGAGAAAAGTGTATGGTATCATCATTAAATTGATTTTAATTTTGGAATAGGTAGGATTGCATAGTCTAATTCGCAGCATTGTTTTCAATATATAGCAAAGAGGAAAAAAAATAACATGATTAGTTTGTTAAACTAAGAATAGTCATCTTCAAGAGTGTGGAATCGATTGAGAAGAAAATATGACACATATATTTTTAGAACTTTTCTCATTTTATGATTCCAGAATAAATGGTCTTTGGGAATTTAGGGCTCTGTGACACTTGAGAAGGATGAATTGTCATGCTGACTTTTATGATAAAGGATTCAATTTTTCAATTGTTTTGACTTCTAAAATTTTAAACATTCACTTAGCATGAGATTGATAACTGTTATTTGTCAAGTAGAAAATATGACTTGGATTTATAGAATTAGTCCACATTTTTTATTTCTTCCCTTACACCTCTAGAGTGATTTTATTCTAGTTGTACCAGCTATTCTGTATTATTCTGTAGCTACCAGCCTTCCTAATAGATAAGTATACTTAAAATCACATCCTCTTGTATAAACAGAAGCGGTGACATAGACACACACAAGCATACACATACTGTGCTGTCACAGCCTTGCCAGAAGTAGTACATTTGAAGCTAACACTTCCAGCAGTAACACAATTCCTGGAACTGCACTCTTCTGGGAATGTGGTTAGAGCTAGGGCCATAAATAACGTTACAAAGATACCACACCTAATAAAGACAACAAAATTCTGGTCACAAGCAGAAGCTGCATAGCTGATCCTAGCTACTACATGGCCAAAATCCTGTTAGTGTCAGCTCAGTTTATGTGAGAATTAAGTTTTTTCCTTTCCTGCATGTCACCCATTGCCAGCCACATGTCAGTGCTCTTAGACAGAGGGAGAGTTCTTACTGTTCAATTAATATGTCCTAAAAATACCAGTTTTGGGAAACATCTCAGGCAGCAGAATTATGTTTTTGGCATCTTTTTTTTGTGAAGAACAATAATATTTTTAATGTTACTGATTTTTAATTTATGGCTAGTACACCAAAGTTAAGTTCCAAGCCTTCTATTTTTTCATGTAGTCTCCTAGTAGTTATTTCTTTCTAAATATATTTTCTTAAATGCTACATAAAACTTACCTGAAGACCTTTAGAAAAGAGGCTTAGTAATCTCAGGAAACTTGGCATCCACAACTCCTACTGATACAGCTCCTTTAACTCATACTTTTAAAATACATTATGTTCTTATTTTTATTTTATTAGTTACCTTTTTCCCACCTCCCACTGCCTATAAAGAAAGAATACTTGGTAGGAAACATTCATCTAGAGAGTTTACAAAAAGTCCCCAATGGAGTTCAATTCGAGTTTTGGCTACAGGCCTAGATAGGTAAGGCAGCTTTTTGCTTTTAAAATGTTGATTGGGTTTACAAACAAGGGTTCAACTCCCTGTTCTTTCACATAAATCCTGTGTGACCATGGGCAAATTGCTTACAATCCTACTGTGCCTCAATTCTCAATGTGAAAGATGTAGTTTGTAGTAATTCCTTGCCTCACAGAGGTACTGTAATGGTAAATACATCAACAATAATGAAGAAAATAAATATTCTAGTAAAAGAGGTCATAGAGTACCATGGTTATTTTCTCCTTGATGGTAAACTCATTTTAAGTCAATAGCTCCCTTTTCCTACTGCAAATGGACTTTTCCCAAAAGTGTTGTCACAAGACATCTCAGTCTGTCCTATGTGTCAATAATGCCCTTCCAAAACTATTTGCTATGTAACCACTTACTCATGATGATTTGTCTNAAAAATAGAGTAAAATCTCCAGTACTATAGACAATTAAAATATTGTATGAAATTAATTATAGCAATGTAGAGGTCTGCACTGCATTATCATTGGGACATGGTACTAACTTATTTCTTTCTGCTGAAAAAGAGTTTAACTGTTTCAGGCTAATAAACCCATTGCTCACATAAAAAAAATCCTTTCTCTTTAAGATTTTCAGTTTTCTTGTTCTGGGACAAAATACTTCATAGTATTTTCTTTTTTTGTTCTGAAAGCTGGAAAGAAATAACTTGTCTGTATTCAAGTAGGCTTATCTATCTCCTTTATCACTGCACACTTCAAGACTTTTCAAATCTTTGGCTTTTATTCAGTCCCTCCGTTCACCATCAGACTCAATGTTACAACTAAATACTTGTTCTGAGAGGTCTCTTGTCATTCTTCTCTCTGCTTCATCAGTGACCCGTTGATGATCTTTATTTTAGACCACAATTTACACTTTTTAATTTTGTTTTTATTCTGTTATTTTTATTTGTATTTATTATTTTCTTGCATTATAAAAAAATCAATACTTAGTATACTCTTTGTTTTGCCCATCTGAATTTATTTTGGAGGTACTTCAGCTTTAGGCCAGAAGTTAGAATACCTTGGCCTATGGATGGGTTGCACTGGGATAGCACAGGTCTAACAGATCTTTAAATAGCCATCTCTTTGCTGCTTTTTCCTCTTTTGCCCTGTACTCAGATTTTTTTCATTAAGTCACTTCCACACAGTTTTGGATGAGATACCTGTACTATCCTTTCACTTTTGGGAAGCCCTTATTTTTTAAATAACACCTTCAGGCCTGTTCAGATGGTTCCTGAGATGCTGGGCATGGGGATGCCATTAGTCCTTATTTTCTTAGTTTAAATTATATATGCATAGTCATCTCTCATTGGAGAAATAGAATTTCTTAATCAGAAAAATTTCTTAATCAGACAAGAATTCCTTTAGAACAGGTGAAGATTTAAGGGTAGGTTTTATCCCTGAGTGTCATAGGTAGGATTCACTCTTAAGGATGTATTCTGTGACCAGAGTAAGGCAGATTTACATCTGTGTGACGTTGTGCCTATCAACTGGTAACCAGACGTTATTACAGCCTTTACTAATTATCAAGGTTTCTTTCTGGTGGTATCCTTGCTTAACATGGACAAGTGAAACCAAAAATATAACCAATCTCATATGGTCTGCAAATGTAACTGGACTGCCAAAAATAGCCAGTTACTGGCTAGGTGAATTGAGCTGTATTCTGTACCCTGCACTGGAAATTGTCTTCTTTATGTGATGTATCTATTTCTACTCTCATTAAAATGGGCTGAATCTGGAATAATCCTGCTGATCTCAGAGAAGCTGATTTGTGATCTTTCAACATGTATGCCTATTCCTGGAAGAGAACACCACATCTCTTATTCACTTACTTTTTTTTTTTTTGTTCTGTTGAATTTAGGTCTGAATATAGTTGCAAAAGAAATTATATGCTTTCCACTGTAAGTGTGAAATAAACCCTGCAAACTTGTAGAATAATTATTCACAGTCACACTTATAATTAAAAATGATGGAAAGGCTCTACTTAATATTATCACACATAAGTGAAGGAATTAAGGCAAAAGTAATTAAAAGATGACAGTAACAGAAACTGTTATTGTTGGCCAGCATGAGATTGAACAGATCTGATTTTATATCTTGTAGAAAAAAGAGTATGTAGAAAAGTAATGAGGGAACTTAAATTTAAATTATTTAGCATGACTGAGTTACTAAAAAGTTTAAAAATGAATCACTAGTGAACAGTCACAGAAAGCTTGGAGAAATGATAGGGAGAATTAAAACCCCGTCACTAGAGGATGAGTTGTGAATGAAGTGTAAGTAAAGATAAATCACTTCTCTGTGCTGATGAACTACACTTGAACTGGTTTAAATTACTTTACTTCAAGAATAGTTTGATCCTAGTGTGCAAGTGGACACATTACAAAACAGTTTTCCATCATGTCTAAGATGGAAAAACATCTATACAATTCTACAGAATGAATTTTAAGTAGGATCACAGAATCACCTGTGAATCACAGCAGCTATTAAAATCAATCTGAAAAATATGTGGCTAAAGGTTACCATAATCTGTACATATACATATGCTTGACTTTCAGATATCATGGAAGTTTAACTACATAGTTGTAGTCCTCAACACGTCGGGTTATAATAGCTGTGTCTTTGAAGTGAGACATAAGACAGATAAATAGCTGAGCTTCTGTGACTGTTAGAAATAGGATGAACCTAAAAAGAATGAGACATTCTCGACTGGAAGAAATTACACAAAAGCAACAGAAATTGATAGGATTTTTTAAAGGACAAGGCAGAAAAGAGAGAAGCAGCTGAAGACCTCAATGTGATCAGTGGGTGTATGTGACACTGGGGCATTGCACAGTTTGATAGAAACGCTCCAAGGGAAACTGCTGGCAAAATTAATCCTCTTAACACCAATAACAATTTCATATCACAAGTGGAGCTGTGAAGAAAAATTAATGATATGAACGTCATACTGTGATGTAGAAGGGATTCCTGTTGGTGAAGGTGAAGACCAGTTGATAGAATTAAATAATTCTAAAATATTATTCCTGACAACTGGCATTCAGTGATGTAAAAGCCACACCAAAAATGGATAGTATTTTTTAAATGAAGTAATCTGAAATGCAGATTTAATTTGAACGCTTGAATTTAAGTATGGCTGTTTATTAAATAAAATACCCATTTCCAATTGCATACCTGCTTACTTTATCAAACTTTTATTTATATTTTAGCCCTAAAGTTGAGTATTCAAAAAATGTGTTTTACTTTTTCTTTGGTTTACAAGCTTTGTAAGACTTCTATCTTTCTATAATGTTGAATTTCCTGCTAAACAGCAGTAGAACAAGAGGAACTAGATCTTGAAGAAAACCTCTGCAGCTACAGTTATCATTAAGTAAAGAGTTAAATATAGTAAAAAATTTCCAGATGAACAAAGCTTCCAGAAAATTATTATACACTTGCTCAAAAAGAGGAATCAATTTTGTACCTATAGTAAGAACATAGTAACCTGTTTGTGGTATCTTCCATTGTGTTGCTTTTTAACATTCCTGTAAATGGTTTAATCTCTTGAACGTATGTAATGGCAACACCAGGAAGTGACCACACATTTGAAATACTTGCAAATGGTGCTTAAAACCACTGTTGTTTGTCTTCTATTAATGCCTTGTAATCACTGAATATTTTCCTTTAGTGTAAATTGCTTCCTTTAGTTAATTACAAATATTTGACTGTACTTGGTAAAAACAATAATCTTAGTCTCATAAAGGATTCAGAGGAGCCCATGCAAGATGCTATACTACTTTTGAAACAGCTGGTCGTTGAAGTAGTGATGATCCTCCTAAAAGTGACAATTTGAAAGCTGGAAACATGTAACATAGCACACTAAAACGTCTCACTTTCAGTTTTGCTGCTCAGATCCTTGAAATGACACCACAGAAGAAGAAGCAGCTCATCAAAAGCCCTCAAAAATAGTCATGAATGCAAATGTAAACTTCAAATGCATACAAGTATGACCTGGAGAAGGAATAACAAACAAAACCAATAGGAAATATTTTATTGTATCTATTTGATTTTTTTTGTTTTTGGTAGTAGTTACAAGAAAATTTATGAAAATTATTTGAAACCTCAATATTTTGAGAAACATCTTGATCTGGAAAGAAATTTTGTCTACATTAATAAAGAGTTCAGCACTAGCAAAATATATTGGCCTTTTTTTTAATGGAATAGTTTTATCATTCATGACAAAAAATTATTGAGAGAATGCATTATGGTTTATTTCATAAACCAAGCTTAAAAGGCAGAGAGATACCAGGATGATATATCTGAATTGCATGAAAGGGTGGTATCTCAGTGACCTTAATAGCCTTATTTTGGCAAACACAGTTCCATTTGGTACAAAATTTTGGCTTCACTTAAGGAATACCTTTTTACAACTGAATGACCTTTCATAAGAAAGATAATTCAGCTCTAGCAAAAAAGGAGCACTCTAGCAATGACCACACAAATTCTGGAGAGAAAAACGAATATGTAGAGAAGAACAAAGGGTACTTCACCTAAAAATAACAAAACCTTAACAATAAAAGTAAATATGAAATGAATGTAAAAATGCCCCTATTAAATGTTCTTTTTACTTCTATTTTATTTTTATTTTTTAATTGCTTTTAAAATTAGCATTATAGGTGATTTTATTTTTTTAAGTGATATTATAGTTGCTTTCTTTCCCCCTGCTTCAGGTGTAATAAGAGACTAGAGGAAAAGATCTTTAAGAAAGTGGTCCAGTGTTTTGGATAGAAATATGATCTTATTTTATTTCTTGCCTCCAAAAGAATTTTGGAGTATTTTTTGCAAATCAGCTATTTTTTTTTCTGTCATTCATTTCCTGCTTTGTGAAATACGGGTAAAGAACTTTCCAGTTTGTAGAGTAGATTTCTTAGATTAAAGGTTATGGGCACTTACATACTAGGGGCCATAATAAAGAGCACACATGATATGAATTAAACAACATGGTAGGATGTAATCTACAGTTTTATCATGCACACACACACACACTCCCACACACTCAAAGAGTGCGATTTTGAGAGTCAAATTACTGGAGCCTGTTGACTCTGCTGAAACATGGCATGTGTTATTGTTAATACCAGAGGCAATGAATGTCACAAACAGTCACCTCTTGCTGGTATTTACAGGGCCTGAATGATTATGGTTCTATTAGGATGTGATTTTCTTATCAGTGAAGGTTGTAAAGCTATTACCTTTAAATTATGATTGATTGTACTTGTTGTTTTAATCAACTTGAAATTGTACTAAAATAGCATTTGGGCCCATTACTGAGATCATCATGGTAGATTACTGCAGGGACATATTTTTATAAGTTTTTTACTCTTCAGCTATTGGAGTGTTTAGTCAATTTTACATTAAATAGTTTTGTTGTAAAAATTAGTTAATCTAACTAAGTGGTGATTGTAAATACATATGCTAAATATAGAAACTATAATCCATGTGATTAAAATCCAGCTTCTGTAACTTTAATTTCTCAGTCCAGAAACTGTGATTAATTGAGTTTGCATAGTATGAAAATGCTGAAGTCAGTACAGAGTCCATAAAGCAGTTAATTTGCCTTTTATTAGTACTATATGCTCTGTCAAAATTTGTTATGCTGAACAAAGGCTGTATCGAGTGTGTTTATATAGCATGAATCCACTGGCTATAGACTATATCAAGTACTTGGTTCCTGAAATATTTGTTGTCAAAAGCTTGCAATCTTCCAGAAATCAGTGTTTCTCTTGAGACATCTCTTTAGTACATAAGATTAAATAGTGCAATAGGATAGATAATTTTGTCCCTGCTGCCACACCTACTCATTATTGGGCATCTCTTGCTGTCATCTTTCAGTGACATCTTAAGTTCTTTTGCATTCCTGTTTCCTATAATTTTCTATTTTCATTTTCTCTCGAAGAAGGGAAGCAGAAGGAATGTTCTTATAAGCTTTCCTTCAGAAAATAGTTTAACGATAATATAGATAACATATACATTGTATCAAGTCACAAGGAATCCTGTGCAACAAGACAAGGCAAAATACCATCAATAGAAATTCCAAATCTCATCCACAATGCTAAACCAGAAAGGACATGATGCTTAATAGAAAATAAGATTCTTTTTAGTAAAAACTTATACCAAGATAGAATTGGAATTTGGTCCCTGTGCTTATCCAGGCTTTGCCACCCATCTGTAATGACAAAGCAGGACAAAGCTGTTAGCCTTCTTGAGCAGTAGGGAAGAATGAGAGCTGGAAGCTGAAAAAAAGGATGGCTCCTTCAATAGAAGAAAGTCACACTGGTAGTACATTTAGAAAATATGTCCTTGTTTCAAAACTTTATTTGACATGTGCTCTGCACACAGAGGGAAAGTGGAAACAAGTGTAGGGAGATGGAAATGTTACCAGGATTAGAGAAACACCACTGCTTTAGGACTGTCATGTTCGGAGAGGTATGAACATCAAGGCTTTGTGGGTGAGAGTAAAATAGCAACCCTGAAACTGCAGTTTTCACTTGCCAAGAGCAAGCCAAGGGTTATGGGAACCAAGAACTGGAAGGCTGTGATTATGTAGAACTGCAGAAGGTAACTTGAAAACTTCAGTTGAACTGACTTCCCTTGTTCTGTAGGCTGCAAAATATTGCTCCTGTCCCTTCTGCCACACCATGGAAAAACTTAACCTCCAAGTACAAAAATTCATACATCTCACCTTCTGAAGGGTTGTCAATGTTTGATTTTTTTGTTTGTTTGTTTCAGGTGCCCATAGAAGATCTCTGCTTGAGATGCCCATGGCCTTGCCTGGGCAGTAATGCTTTGAGTATGGCAATGGGAAAGACACAGTGAATCAGCATCTTTTCAGGAATGTGGGATGATGGTAGGAGTCTGCCAAGGTGATGCACTGAAGCAGTGCAGGTCAAGATCAGCCTTGGCCAAGACAATAATTCTGTGCAGCAAGTATAGTTTTTTGTTTGTTTGTTTGTTTTTTCCTTTTTTACAAAATCCATCCCCTCACATGACAAATATCAAGCCCCTCAGCCCATGTGCACTGGTTTCCCCACCCTGATTGGCAATGGATGGCTGTGTCAAGGGAAGAATGTAGCCCTTTGCTGTCAGCTTGGAACAAAGATTTCTATCTGCTCCTGGTAAAAGCTGTTTCCATTTACAGAGGGGCATTTTGAGCTTTAATCCTTTGTTTCATCATGCTGAAAAGTAAAAAAGTCACAAAACCATGCAGAATGATCAAATAATATCTGGACTGAATTGAGTGTGCAGGATTTTTTTTTAATTATTATTAAAAAGAAAACTGATTCTTTAAAACTGTCAGGATTCTCCCCTCCCCCTAAGTAAATAATGTCAAGCTGTAATAAAAACTGTGTCTTTTAAAACATAGCACTCCTACAGATGTGTATAATAAGTTATTTCTGACTGTACACTATCCCTAGATTATTTAAAACATATGCCTGCACTGAATCTGATATTTTCTTTGGAGTGGACACAACTCTTACAGACAACCATGGTTGCAAAGTGCGTGCTTGCTATGATACATAATTTTGGTATTTTTCCATGTAAGATACCAAGTATTTAAAAATAATGTGCAGATATGGGCAATAACTTTTTAGCTCTGGCCCTTAGATTTCTTCTATCCTCATTGTGGAGATGTTAACTGCTTTTCAAACTAAAACTTCAACTGTCTCAAGTTGTTCACTCCATGAAAAGATATTTTTCTGCTCAGGATGGTTTACAAGCTGTAGGATTAATTGTCATTGCATTTGGCTTGACAAGTTAGGATCAGCAAGTGTTTGTGGAGCAAAAATAAATATGAGAGAGAATTAGTCAGGAAGTAATCATGTAAGATGGTGAGCGATATCTGGAGGAACTGAGCCTGGGGGAATTAAAGGTGTTCAGCACTTTCATTGATTGCTGTATTTCTTAGGCCAAACCAAATATTCAACACAAAGTTTACTGACGTGTTAAATTTTCATGGCTTTCTGCCACACTCCATCTCAAGTATGACAATCTACGTATCCTTTACTTTTTGTGGGTTTTGGGGCTTTCTGTCCTTCATTTTGCAAATCCCCTATTATGTTTAAGTTCTGATAATTTCACTATGTGTCCCTGGCTGATATATTAGGCTACTAGTGTAGTAGGTTGCCAGACTTTGACTAGGTATTAATTCAAGACTTTATAAAAAGAAAAAAATGAAAAAAGTATTACTTGCAAAAAGGGAAAGCAGAGGCTGGAGGATGTATTTAAATTGATATAAATTGTTAGAAAATGTTGTATATTGCCCTTTGTTCTCAATTAGTCTTTTCTCTTGTACTGTGCTAAGGAAATAGAAGGTAGGCTATGTGATGTCAAGTTTATATAAACTTTGCACATAAAGTTACACTTCAAAGCGAATAGACAGCACTTTGTCATATCTACATGTCTTAATGTCTGTAAGATGAAGAGATGGAGATATGTTCCTACTTACTCACAGTAGGCAATAGGTCATTTTAAGTAAGAATATGGCATGATACAGTTCATGGATGTCAAACTCCACATAGAGTTCTATTTGGGACTGTCCAGAGAGCTCTAAATGCCATAAAGGTAAGAATAGAACAGCATTTTAATAATCCAGTAATTCTTCACTGACTGGTTTTATCCCTGGCAGAGATGTAATAACTAATACTTTTTTATTATGTTTTTACTCCTATGGTGCTTAAACAGGTCTGACATTCATCCAAACTTTTTCATTCACTGCTTTGCTTTGATTTTGAGGAGCTAGAGCTGTACAGTTTGTACACGATCATTTATTAAAGAATACACTAATAGTTTCTTTGAGTATAAAACCTGCCTGCTTGGTAGGACTCTGGACTGGCTTTTTTTTTTTTTTTTTTTTTTTTTTTTTTTTTTTTTTTTGTGTGTTTTGTTTTGTTTGTTTGTTTGTTTGTCTCCAAAATCAAACATTCTCAGACTTCTCCTCAGATCATCACTTGAAGCTCCATTACTACAGATTAATGTGGGTTGTTTCGAAGATGCTAAGTACTTTCATGTCCACTACCATCTTCTCACAAAACAATGAAAAAACATCATGAGGACTTCTAAGATTTCCAAAAACTATTCCTGAACAAAACTATGTTAAAATACCCTCAAACTAGATGTAGTTAAGATTTTCTCTGAGCTGTCTAGTTATCAACAAGCTCACTCATGGAAAATTCACTTAATTTTTATCATTTCACTTCTATCTGGAGAAGTTAATTTACTCTAGCTGTAGTACTGCTGCTTAGAAATTGTGGGTTCTGCACAAAACTGCTGAGGAAAGACAAATGTGTTAATAAAACATGTTAGTCTTACTTCCTAAGACATTCACTTCCAAGTTTAGTATTATTTTCCCATCGCTATTCTTTGTCCAGAAATGTTTTTGAGTAAAACTAGCTTTATTATTTGGAAATCCCACTGTCTTTGGGGATCTATTTGGATGGATAAAGCTCATTAAAAGTTCATCTAAACACTTTGGTTTCTTTGACACCAATGCATTTAAATGAGGCCATTTAAGCACAACCATGCTGAAACAGCTGTGTCCTTGCATTTTCTAAGCTGTATACTTGGACAGGAGTATAATTTGTGAAATTTCTTTTATTAACTAAAACTGTATCTTGGAATCTGGACAGCAAATACTGTATAGGCAAAAATTTTGATTGAATTGCTTAACTTTACTTAATTTTCTCCAAAAATTGACCTCCTCAGAAAATCAACTTCAAAGACTGTACATTAGAAGAATGTATATTTTTGTTCTAAAAATCTGTAGAAAATTAAAAAGTCAAATAGTATTATAGAAGTATTTCAATATTTTTAAAATTCTCTTAAAAATCCTCAGTCTTCATACAATGAACTCCAGAGTTTCAAGATTCAGTTACTCACTAGGTGAATACATTTTTTAGCAAATAAATGAATTAAAAGATTTATCACTGGTAGCACTTATGAAAGAACATTAATTTGTATAAAATAATTTTCTCTAGAATAATACAGCAAAACCTTTTTCTGGTTTTACAAAACTATATATTTAAGTTCTCTGAAATCAACCTTGTCAAGATTTTTCATGTTTATTTATTTTTATAATTTTAATTCTTTGTATTTTTATTAATAATTACACATATAAATACTTGGTTCTCTCATAATATCTCTGAGTGTGTGATTATAACATGAATAAAATACTCTAAAGGACTTATAAGTCTTTGGCTGGGGAAAGATGAGTAATCGGAATGTCTTGGAGCAAGAAAAACAGCTCCTATGACACTTACTAAGAAATAAAATTTTATGTTTCCAGATAAAATATTTATGTATCTCGATGAGATGAACAGAAATTAGATTAATACAAAGGTGTATTAAAGATAGACAATGCAAAATGTATATAAACTGTCTTATGAGACCTATCCCAAAATAGCCATTTTCAAAACCCACTTTTAAAGATATAGTCAAAACTCGCCTGTTAAATCCATGAGTTTTTGCCATGTTAGTGGCAAGAAATCTTGATAACAACCTGTCCGGCTTTAGGGTAATGTGCTATCCCATAAAAAGTACATTATATTTCTGGACTCCTGTGTTCTGAAATTGTTCACATGAAGGAAGTAGCCAGAACTCTTTCTTTGGTGTTTATTGTTGTGTTTGGTAGACCATTAAGGTTTCAGACTGTTTCTGATAACTGAATCTGTTCTGCACTACTAGCATAAGTATGTAGGTGTGAGAACTTCACCTTTTCCTCTCTTTTTTATGGCTCACTAATTCAAATGTTAACAGCGTGAATGTGTTCTGACCATGGTTGAAGTGGTTTAATTTTCACCACTGTAAAGTGGTTTCATTTTCAATGCCATAAAGTGTTCTGCAGTGTTTAATCAGCTTGTCTATGTTGATTATTTGATACCGTCCCTAAGTCCTCTGTTGCCTACACCATTGTTAATAAAACCTAAGTCCTCTCTTGCCTACACCATTGTTAATAAAACCTTAATTTGCTTTATCGTGAGGGTTGAAATCCACCACTTGTCTTCCTATGATGATCTAGCACAGCTCATTCTGGAATGTGAGGTCCATGATTGATGCCTGGGGCAAGAGGACAGATCTTGTCACTGGAGCAGAGCCAAAGCCAGTCTCTGTAAGAAACCTGAACAGGTGACTTCATAGAAAAAAGAGTGATAGAGATGAGCCCATTTTAATTTTCACTATAATTTTGAACATAGTAAGAGCAAAGACACCCTCAGTGACATGTGTCACATTAATTAAGCAGGATATACTTTAAAGAAACTCAAATTTCTGTACTGGTTTTGTTAGGGAGATGAAGAGGGCTACAGGGGTGGCTTCTGTGAGAAGCTGCCAGAAGCTTCCCCCATGTCCAAGATGGACCTGCTGGCCAAGGTTGAGCCCATCAGAAAATGTAGTAGGTATAACATATTTAAAAATAAATACCTGCGATAATATATTTTAAGGGAAAAAGAAAAAACAACTGAAACAAACAAAGAAAAACAAACAAACAACCCCCCCCAAAAAAAAAAAACAAAACAAAACAAAAAAACAACCAAATGAATTACAGATGAAATTGTGCTCAGAGAAGGGGGGAGTGAGAACATGTGAGAATAGCAACTTTGCAGACATCAAGGTCAGTGCAGGAGAGAGAGGTGTGCTACCGGTTCTGAAGCCTCTGGTGGAGACCATAGAGTGGCAACTATGTCCCTGCAGCCCATGGAAGCTCGTGGTGGAGCTGATATTCACTACAGCCCATGGAGGACCCTATGCAGGTGAAAGCCTGAGAGAAGGCTGTGATGCCCATGAGAAGCCCAGGGTGGAGCAGGCTCCTGACAGGGACTTGAGGACCTGTGGAGAGAGGAGTCCACAGTGGAGCAGGTTTCTTGATAGGATTTGTGACCCTTTTGAGAATCCACACTGGAGCAGCTTGTGTCTGAAGGACTGCAACCCGTGGAAGAGTGACCCATGCTGGATCAGTTTGTGAAGAACTTTACCCTATGGAAAGGACACACACTGGAGAAGTTCATGGAGAACTGCCTCCTATGGGAGGGAGCCCATGTTGGAGCAGGGGGAGGGTTCTCTCTCTCAGCAGAGGCAGAAACACCATGTGATGAGCTGAACATAACCCCCATTTCCTATGTCCCTGCACCACTGATAGGGGGAGGTAAAACCCAGTGAGGAGGGAAAGGTGAAGGGAAGATGTTACTAAGGTTTGCTTTGCTTCTCATTATCCTTCTCTGATTTATAAATAAATCCAATTGATAAACAGAATAATAAATTCAATTAGTTTCCCCTAGTTGAGTCTGTTTTGACGGTGATGGTAATTGGTGACTTAGCTCAGCTTTTGAACCTTTCCCTATATTTACTCTCTTCTGTCCACTTGCAGAGAGGAATGATAGAACAGCATTGATGGGTACCTGGCATCCAGCCAAGGTCAACCCACCCCACTGCTGGCTGATTAAAGGTGAAATTTGCAGTCACGAACTGATGACAGAAAGTAGTTTTAGCCTCTTGTGCCCCTGTCAGATCTCATATGTAAGGCACAGGTTTGTATAGACTGGTCATAGAAGAAAGAGTAGGCAGTGAAAGGGTCATGAAATGCGGTAAGGGTGTAATCAGTGTACACAAAGGGCTAACTGACGTGTTTTTCTTTGTTTTGCAGAGTACAGTCTCACATATGGCTGGATCAAAACTCCTCACACAGAAGCATCCGACTGTTGTAGAAAAATCACTACACCTTCATATCTGTGTAAAACGAACAACCAGTGGATCAGCCATGGTGCAAATGACAGTAAACATCCAGTTACAGCATTTAAACACAGTTGTTATTTATCTCTTTGCCCTTCCTATTTCACTGCATGTGTACCTACTGCACTTGGACTATGTTGAACAGTTCTCTTTTTTTCAGTCATTGTCGTTCTAGAATTCCAACCAAGATCTTAAAATCACCAGAGCTAAAAAAGCCATTCTTTCCTATGTAATTTAGCTGTTCAGAGAGCATAATTGATAAGGATTTTTCTCATATTCAACCTTTTGAAGGGTTAGGATGTTAGAGGACAATCAAAGTTTATTGATCTTCAGATTCTGTCTGAATAAAAGTTTTATTCCAGGAATAGAATTTTATTCCGAGCATCTGTTCATAAAATACACCAGTAAAAGTAATAATTCTGTGTCCAGGTTATATTTTTTCTGCTATGCTTTTACACTCAACAGATGGTATAGATTATTCACACATAAGAACTCAGCTAAAAATAATGGTAACGGTCTAGGTTAAATGTTAAAAGGCCAAGATGTTCTGAGTTAATCTTGAAAATCTGCGTGTAACTCATTCTGTCATCTGTCCATGCAGAAGATCATGTGATTCAGGTTTTCTGCTCTAGAGTGTTCCCGTGTCTCTGATATCATGCCAGAACCACAGAGAATACACCACATACATATATATATATCTGTGATTAATGCCGATATGCAGTAACTGAGAAAAATGTATATTTGATTTGGATTTTCAGAATGGAGGAGAATGAAAAAAACAAAGCTCAGTTTAAATGTAAAGTACAGAAACATAGCAAAATATTTTCTGCTTGGTTTAATATACTTTGATTAGCTGAATTTTAGAAGTCTGTTTAAACATTCCTCTTTTTTTCCCTGAAAGAAAACAGGAATTAAATATTAGGATTTCTCAGAAATTAATAAAAATATTCATCAATGTTCTTTCTTTTGTACAGCTGATAAGAAATTATATTTTTTACTACAAAAAGCTGTAACTCTTGTAGGAAGCAAGAATAACAAATTGTTTTCTCAGTTAATTTCCTTTTTTTATTTTTTTTTCTTGAAAAAGTCTGTGTCTTTTCTATATCAGATGTGGACCTCTTATTCCAGAGTGCTTTAAAAGAAGTATTATTTTATATTTCAGCACACTCAAATTTCCTTAATTTTATACATATTCAAGGGAGGTTTGTAATCCAATAGCTTGCAATGATTTCTTTGGAGATGTTTCAGCCATTCATGTTTGTGAATACTTGGAGTCTCTTAAATCCAAAGGCCATTTGTCTGTTGTTAGTAGTCACTCACTCTACACCTTAAACACTCTTGTAAAGCTCTCATTGCAAAGGATAAAGGAGTGTTAATGTGCAAGGGTTAGCAACAGCTCAATAACTTTAGACAGAAGAGAGAGAAAACCAGAAGCTTTCACATTTGTGGCTCTGCGTGGCTCAGGGGATTGTAACAGGACACTGAGCTCTGCTCTGGAACAAGCAGTCAGGGTCATGTCTTGGGTGCAGATAAACCATGCTCATAGAGCAGCCCTGAGCAGCTCATGGGATATTTTGTTAACTTTTCAGTATGGGAATGCAGAGTGAAGACTGAGAGTTGCTCTAGTATTTGATTTAGTGACTATTTTTTGATATCTCTGAGGAAATATGAATCCCTGCTGGCTCCAACAAGCAGGACCTCAGTTACCTATTCAATTACAGTGAATTGTCTGCATCAGGAATTGCAGTACCAACAGTTGTGGAAGAAGATGCCCACAGTTTATGTTTACTGACAACAAAAAAATAAGTTCAGCAGTTGAGAAGGATGAAATCTCACATATTTTAACTGCTGAAGTAAACAGGGGTGTAGAAGTGACTGTTGAACCATCTGCGACACATTAGAGCCTAAATCTTTTTAATGGGCCATTTATATTTGATAAGAAATATTTTTTTTTCCTTTTGTCATATTGGAATATGTTTTGTACACTGCATGCACTCTTACAGAGACAATTAAGAAAGTTCTAATAAATTACATGGCTTATGAGTGTGTTACAAATAAAAGAAAAAATATTTTAATAGGTTTTAGATTTTATTTGGAAATTTCATTTTAATCCTTAAAGATAGCTCATTTTCAGTCCTCTGACCATTACAGTTTCTTTTGGTGGACAGACTTGTTATAGGTTCAGGTTCTAATGGAATTTTTCTTTCCCCACCCTCAGAATGAGGAGTGAATTGTCCTAGCCCAGTCCTTTTGTCTCTAACAAAAGAAGCAAGTACCGGTGATTAAGGGTGGGGGAGAAGGGCACACAGGTTTTTGGAGAGTGGGCAGCAGGAGTCTGCAGCGAGAGACAGCGGAGAGAGAAACCCCGGAGTCCTGGGTTTCTTTCTTGCTTTTCCTGCTGCTTCCCTTTCCCATACCTGGATTACAAAACTTTGATTTTTTGGGATTGTTTGTTGACTTTTGCCCAAGAGAGAGAGAGAGAGACAGAGACGACATCGCTAGCCGGGGGGGGCCCCTTACATCGGGCCTTCTGTGAGGGAGCCAGCGGCGCCCATCCTAGATGTGGGAGAACTTTTCTTACATCGGAAGCTCCAGCCCGAGACCAGCAGCCCCGAGCCTTTCGGAGGGACACACCGGAGTCTTTCTTCCCATCCACCAACCCCCTCCCCGGGGGGCATCCCAGCACCGGCCACTCATCTCCTCGTTTGCTGCCTGTAAATACCGGGGACAGACTGTGTGTGTGTGTTTGTGGGGGGTTTTGATCCAGGAGTTTTTATTCATTCTGCCTTGGTTGTTCTGTTTTCTCTTGAATATACATATATATATCATAGCTAGGAACTGTTATCCTTCAATTTATCATACCTTAATTAAATTTTGTTTTGAAATTAAAGGAGACTTGTCTCTCTGTTTTAGTTATAAATTTTTCTAAGTTCTCTAAACTTAGACAATTCTACCTGTTTCCTGTTTCTCTTCTATATTAGGTTATTTTCTAGGAGAATGTCCAGCAATCCAGACTAGCAAACTTTGTTTTCAGAGACTGGATCTGAAAAGGTAACTCAACTACATGGATATTCAAAGATTACTTTCTCTGATAAAAACAATACAGGTGTACTGATGGAATGATTAAGAGAGATTTAGATTACAGAAGAAACCACTTAATTTGCTCAGTCTACTTTACTCAGATTGTCTGTAATGACAATCGGATGATCACAAAACCCAAGCACAACATGATGTAATATTTATCTGTGAGCACCTCAAGCTACAGTAAGGTGAGCTTTACCTGTCTAACATGTATGGTTAGCAGCATTAGACTCTTTTCTTTATAGCTATGAACAGAAATAGGCTAAACCTTTCAGATACTTGATGGCATAAACATTCCTCATAATCAACAAGTAAGATTTGAGAAATTATGCAAAACAGATTTAACACAGTTGTTCAACTACAACTACATTTTCTGTTGTCTCCTCTGCATCAAAAGTAAGGAGGGAGGTCTTGGTCTTGCCAGAATCTATAAAAATTTACACTCTTGCGTAAGTGACTGAGTTATTTTTTTGGTTTTGTTTGTTTGTTTTGTTTTTGTTTTTTTTTTTTTTTTTTTTTTTTTTTTTTTTTTTTTTTTTTTTTT
>VXAU01003316.1:839276-872968 GCA_013399695.1 Formicarius rufipectus
TTTTTTGGTTTTGTTTGTTTTTGTTTTTGTTGTACTGTCCTACAGTACAACAGCCTACAGGCTGACCTACAGGTAAACCCATGTGAGTGGTAAAAACTCACTTTATATATCTTTACTCATTAGTGATGTAATTCTTTAGGTTGAAAAAATTACCTGGTTTTAAATGAAGGACTTATGAATCTAAAGCTGTCTTGTATGTGTCTTATTTTTGAAAAGAAAACTCCTCTAAGAAGAAAATAATTGGTCTTAAACCAAGAAATTAAAAAAAAAAAAAAACAAACACAAAAACCAAAACCAAAAAACTGGAGGAAAGGTGTTGAATTGATATAATGTGTACCTTCCTCTTGAAACACTATTAAAATTTTCAAAAGGATTTTCCATGCAAGTGTGAGAATATGATCATGTGAAAAAGACTATCTGTGGTCTTAGAACTAGCATATGAGATATGAGGCTTTGGGGATCTCTTGGAAAGAGCTTGCGCTTTTAACTGAATTGTTGATAAAAGAGGGGTATAACTTCCTTATTACTTTTTAGGCATATATTTCTAGTTGTTTCTCATAGGGACACAATATATTAAGTACAAGTGCTGCTTTTCTAGAATTTTTCCTTCACAAAATAGACAAACTATGTGTTTTAAAGTGAGGAAAGTTTGTTCTTTACCCTCTTTTTCTCCAGTTGACTTTAGCCATCCTTAGATTAGCACTCCATACAGCTATAACAGAGAAGCATTACACTGCAGAACAAAAGTCTAATAAATCACACAGTGGGCTGTGTTTCATAGGTAACATGTTCTATATTTTGCCCATTTATACAACATGTAATTCATTCAGAGATATTTTTATTGGATTTTTTTTTTGTGTTTTGTTTGTTTGTTTGGGTGTTTGTTTGTTTGGGGTTTTTTTGTTTGTTTGTTTGTTTTAATGAACTGATACATTGTCATCTCTTTTTTTTTGGTGCGCTCTCATGTCTTTGAAAGTTTGAGCCCTGATTCTGCATTTTATGAGCCCCTTTACAACCATGTTCTTTCTCATTTTTTCTTTTACCAATTTTTTAACACACACAACTAGAATCTAAATTTAATGGCTGACATAAAAGTTTTATTTTGTTCAATTGTAATGAATCAGTGACTTGCTATGATTGAGCTACATATATAAAGGTAGGCAGACATGCTGTTGAGTTCAGTGGATGCAGAACTTTCTTTTGATCATCCATCTGGGCTGGATGTAGGTCAGAGTCCTGAGGAAGTTAGATCATCTTATCCTTTGAGACTGTCTTAATTAAAAGCAAGGAATTTTCTGCAGGGCCTTGATATTCCTTCATATTCCTTGATATTCCTTGATATCTGAAAAATATAAATTATTCTAGTTCAGGTTCTCTTAAGGGCAAATTTTTCAAAACTCATTTTCTCTTAAATTGAGTATGAATGAGTTCCCTGCCATATGAAGTAGAGTTGAATTAGGAGTGAATGCAGAAAGTAATCAGGAATGTTATAAACAATGTTAATCAGTGAAATGTCTTACACCAAATTCACCTTTATATATGTGCTTTACTGGATTAGTATGATTCTAATTCTTACTATGTATCTGTGGTTATAAATGAGCCAAGTGAAAAAAATGCAACATTTTCTAAGCCTTTGAAAAAGTAATTGGTGCAAGCACATATCTAGCTAATTTGTTCGATTGCTTCTTTTGCCACAGGAAACTTACTTATTCCATGTTGATGTTATCAACACACCCCAGTTCATCACTCTTGTATCAACGTGGCAGCACGAAATGTTTTCCTTAAAAGAGAAAAAAATAAAATTCTTACATGAGCAATTCCATCTGGGGTGTAAGACTACTTCTTATTCCCCTATTCCATTGTTGCTGTCCTAATCTCACAGTGACTACACCTGTGTACTTTGCTTTATTGGTTCCTAGTGTAAAATGTAATTTTTGATTATCGGTATTCTTCAGGGCATTATTCAATAAGACAGGCTTGCAGTGCTCAAGTTGACCTTTTGAATTTTCAGTACTACACACTTTTTTAGTTTTTTTTTTTTTTTTTTTTTTCCCTTTGTTTTGAGTTGGTTGCAGGGAGTTTGGGTGTTTGGTTTGGTTTTTTTCAGGTGTGTTTTTGACAGGTATGGAAGGCCATTTGAACTTTGTATTAACAGCTACAGGGGGAAACAGAATAAATGTGATGGCTTATAATTATCTTTTCTAAGGTAAATATTTTCTGAAAAAAAGCAAATAAAAAGAACAGAAGAAAACTTACAGGCAACTGTGTTTTTCAAGAAAACACAGCTAATCATAAAAGAAAAAGTGTAACATAAATTATAATTACTTTTCTTAGTTACAAAAGGGAAAATAAAAATACTAACATTTCTCTGAATTAAAAGGCAATTATTCACAAGAAAAAAGGAACCCAAACCAACAACACAAAAGAACAGAAAAAAGACACACAACTGAAATTTCAGCTTTAATGTCCAAAGTCCCCCATGCTAGAGGGACTCAAGAGAAATAAGTCTGCAACCCATGACTTTGGTACTTTATTGAAGGAAAAGCCTTCAATGAAATGACACAAAGATTTAAATAGAAAGACACTTTGTGTGATTGCTTTATAGTATAAGGCTGTTTTCCTTACTCAAAGCTATAAGAATTGCATTCCTTATCTTCTCCTTTTTTTGTTTTTTTTTTGTTTGTTTGTTTTTTCAACAAGAAGAAAGCTATTATGACTGTCTCTGAGTCAGTCAGGGAGGTTAGATATTTTTGAGTTTGGAGAGAAAATAAACAAGTATTAGCCTAGGTCTAGGAAGATTTGTTGACATGTTTTTCAGTGTTATTTTCCAGTTGCTTTTAATATTTCATATAATGTAATTTAGATATATACTGAGTTAGAATAAACTGTTATACAGTTTGTTCATATAGTTCTCAGAAGTATGCCCATTAATAAAGAAACAATGAATTGTACAAGGATGCTACAATACACACTGAAAGCAGGTGGAATATGCCAGGGTTAATACACTGCAAACTCAGAGCTTTGAAAGATTTGTCCAGCTTAACTTCTTTAAATGGTTTGCTAACCTTTCAGAGGTGCAGCAACAGAGAAGCCCTATTAAATCCTTATTAAATCCTGTAAACCATGGGATTGATTATTCTAGCAGAAATTATTCCAAGAGACACATCTTTCCTGCTCCACTTCTTCAGCTCTTGTTTCACATCGATAGGATTCTGTAGCATCCTTGAACCACTCATATATCTTCCTGGAATAAATTGCAATGGTGTGGTTGACTCTGTTCATTTGCACCACACCATATTAATGCAAGACAGGCTTTCACAAGCAGGACTGTGAGACTGCATTTATATGCTTGTCAAGATAGTATCCAAATGGTGGCAGAAGCAAAGGATCATGATCACCAAAGTGTTCAAGCCTGAATCTGAATGATTGAGGACTTAATGCAGGGAGCACTATGAGGAGCGCACTGTCTAGTTTTCTGTTTGGCTGTGTAAAAGGGTTTATGGGAGAGGGATTCTAATATTAAAGCTTATCCATAAATGAGTCAAGAGTCACTAGGTCATGCTGTTCTGGGAGACCTTTATGTCTCTTGCAGTAGATATGTCTGAAGCAAGAATTAGACACTCTCAGTGAATTTCATGACATGTGAATTCCCATGGGAATGGAACAAGGAAATAAGAGCTAAATCCCATAAGAAGTTTAGTGGACAGACTGAGCACCTAATGACTTTTTTTGTGTGTGTGTGTGTGTGTGTGTACCTGTGGTCTAGTACTCCCAAATTCTATTTTCCTTTTGTTGGTATAACATCCACCTAGACTGCAATTAGTAACAACCTCTATTGGAGATGTATCTGCCTTTGCAAATCTGAGTTTATATTTGCAGGAGATAATAAACCAAGACAAACAAGCAAGCACAGCTGAAGCACTTCTTTATCCCAAACTGGTCACCCTGCTGTTTTCCTTTGTAGATGTCTCTTCCTTTTACAGATGCCATGATCACTTCTGGAGTCATGATGCAACAGAGTGATCAGGTACATAGTGAGAGCCATTGATCTGGAATTTATCATGAATTACCTGTAACTACAAAAACAAAATACCACAAACTGAAAGCACTCCCTTCCTGAACTGGTCAAAGTATTACATTTCACACTTTCCAAAACCTAGTAAACCAGAATGTAGGAAATTTCCTCTGCAGTGGTGGTGGAGGGGTGGGAGTTCCCGCCCACATCTGGAGACAACCTCCGCGACTGGAATGATATGCTGCTGAAGAAAAATATGACAGTGCAATAACATAGTAGTCAGTGAATGAATCTTTTCTGCTGACTGTTCAGTGGCTGACAGTCCAGCCCATCCTTTTTCAGTTACTATGCCTACACTTGTTTCAGGAAATGAGCAAGGCTATTTTCTTTTAGGTAAAACAGGGTGAGTTGTGGAATTAAGGGGTCTGTTTTTCTGTGAAAAAGAACTGAAACCTGATTGCAATTGCTCAGGTATCATGCTGGGAAAATGGCATTTTCTAGACAAACAAGGAACCAAACTATTTGACCTTTTAAAGGTCACTTTTAATGCCAGTAAGAAATCAGTTGGAAGCCAGGACAGTCATGAAGGAGTGGTGTTATATCTCCCTTACGAAAGTACTTCAATGCAAGCAGACAGATGTGTTTTTTCCCTAATATAGCTCCTTGGAAAATGTATAACATCCTCAAATATACTGACAAAGATGGAGAAATATAAAATAAAGAGAAAAATGCTTGATACTTCCCTTCGTATACACCACTTCCTTTTACAAATCCCAGGACCACTTCTAGAGTCATGATGCAGTGAAGATGAGACTGACCAGGTTTGACAGCCATAAATAAAACTAACTAAAGAAATTATTTTAATCATTTTGTTCACAAATAAAAGAAATTCAGAAAATTTCTACCCAGTACAAAATATTCTTAATTGTAGAGCTTAAAACTTAATCTGTAAGAGTGCATAGTGATAATCTTTTGTATTTCTCCCTCCTGCTTCCTCTGCTATTTGAAAACCCAAGGGGACAACACTTGGAGGCACAGCCATCTGCTCCTTTAAACACATCAAGTTTAATAGCATATTTTAGCAAATTATGACACAACACATTTAATTTTTAAGGGAAACTTCTATGATTCATTGTGCTTTGTCAAGAATTGAACAAACTGCAATGCACATTTGTCCTTCTCTTTAAAGGTCTTTCAAAATTGGGCCTTCTCTTGTGTCTGATGGTCAGTTTCTTGTTTTCTGTCTGTCAGTTTCTCATGAACATTTCTTTTAAAAAATTTTATTATTTATTTTCTTCCCCAAAATAATAAATTGCTTTCATTGTTTTCCATTGAACTCAATTGCAAAGGCTAAATCCAATTCAACAACTGTATCTTTTCAATTAATTCAAGGGATGTACTGAGAAATAGATGGGGAGTGTTGACCCTGATGCTAACTTTAAAAACATAAAATCTCTTCTACTTTCCTTTTCTTTCTGTTCTTTAATTTAATGCTCCTTGAGGCCTGGCTTGTGCTTTTGTACAAGAGAAATAGAAAAGAGATATAGAAGGAATAGCTGCCAGTGGAGGTGAACCTCAGTGCAACCCACTCCTACCATTTTGATGCCAGGGCCAGCAAGAGATGCTGAGAGCCAGGAGAGGAATTGCAGGTCTGTAGGAGCATGCTGGAAGGTTAGCACCAAGGAATTCCAGCCATAATGCTAGTAAGTTGGCTTCATGGTAGAGCCAAAGTAACTGACACCATGCAAACACAGGTATCATGGGGAATAGACAAGAGGAGTCAGAGGTGTGGGCACACCTGCAGGACTATGAGTCATAAGGACGTGGTGGGATGGCTTCTATGAGTGGAGTGTTAGGGTGGAAGGATACGGGCTCTTTAGGTGGGGAGACAAGGAGTCAGTGCTACCTCTACGTCAGTGACCAACTGGAGTGCAGAGAACTCTGCTTTGGAATGGGTGAGGAACTGACAGGGATCTTATGGATAAGGAATAAAGGGAGGGCAGGGACTTGTGATATTAGTATGGGGATCTGCTACGGGCCTCTCAACCAGGAAGACCAAGCACATGAATGGATCTACAGATGAGACTCACACTCACAAGCCCTGGGGGTCATCAACAATCCCAATATCTGTTAGAGGAACAATACAGCAGGGTATAAGCAATCCACAGAGTTGTGGAATGTGTTGATGGTAACTTCCTTCTCCAAGGTAGAGAGGATTCAATAAGGACACATGCTCACCAAGAAGGAGAGACTGGTGCAGAAAGTAAAGCTCTAGGGCTGCCTGGGCTGCAGTGTCCATGAAGCAGTAGAGGTTTTGATCCCTAGGGTAACAAGAAGACCCCACAGAAAGCTTACCACTCTAGACTTAATGAAAAAACAGACTTGACTTCTTCAGGGATTGTTGTGGTAGATTGCAATGGGATAAAATGGGATAAAGCCATAGTGGTAAGATAGGCCTGGGAAAAGTGGTTAAAGTGTCATCTCTTCCAAGTTCATGAGAGATGGCACCCCTAAAAAGAAGAAGTCAGACAAAAACACCAGGAGGTCTGTGTGGACAAACTCAAGCAAAAAAGGAAACCTACAAAGCATGGAAGCAAGGACAGGTAGTCTGAGAAGAATAAGGAAAGATTGCATGAGCAGTAAGGGATCAGGTTATGAAAGTTAACCTCCTGATAAGCTTAAATTTTGCCAGAGATGTCAAGGGGAACAAGAAAAGCTTCTACAAGTACATTGATGCTAAAAGGAAGAACAGGGAAATTACAGTTCCTCCCCTGAAGGTAACACAAGACATGGTTACCAAACATACAGTAATTATTTTTTCAATGGAAATAACACTTTTTATATATATATATCTATACATATATATATATAATTTTATTTTTTTAAATGCCAGTCTTTACCAACAAGTTCTTCAAACACACTGCCCAAGTCACAAAGGGAAAGGCAGGAACAGGTGGAGTGAAGAATCACAACTGCAGGAGAAGATCAAGCTCAAGAACACCTAAAGGAACTGGTGGCCCACAAGTCCATACTACCTGATAAGATGTATCTGCATGTCCTGAGGGAACTGGTGGATGAAGTGGCTGGCATGGAGGCTTATAAAATTGAGACAGATAACATATTCAAATGAGATTTACTTTATAAACCCTGTTAAACCAAATAAATCAATTAAACCAATTAAAACTCTGTCAACATTTCAATACAGATTTGTGATGTCAATTAGTCACTACACTACTAACACAGGGTTTCTTAAGGTTTAAGAAGGATACCCTAAAATGTATAATCACAAAACCACTGAAAATTGACTTGTTTTTTACTGCAATTGCTTCTCAACTTTATTTAGACAGCCACCCTCTATCTCTATTCCATATTATTATTTTCCTATATTTAATTTGATTTAAATGCACCACATTTCACCAATTTAGAGTGACTACACAATTATCACCTTTGTAAAATAAAGTTTGTGCTTTTCTGTAGTAAAATATAGGATCAAGCAAATATTTAACTATTATTCAGACAAAAATGTGTCATATTGGAATGTGCTATCTCATCTTGTTTTACATTATGAACCTGTGTTTGCACAATGTGAAGGCAAAATATTCATGACTTATGTCTAAATTAATGTATAGAGCTCATGCTTTGTTTCACATATCATGTCCCTGAAGCTGTGATACAGACAGATTTCACTATAATTAATCTGTTTTCAAGATTATATATTTTTTTGTTCTCTGGCAATTTTTGTCACATCAAGTTTCTAAATTTTCAGGGAAACAGAAAATACAGAATCTAAAATTAGCAATTAATCTGTAACTGCACAGGCTACTGCTTTAAAATAACAGTGCATCTTTCAGAATTAAATATTCAATCACAGCATGTTGCAGTAAACTCACTGAAACTTAATATCTTCTGAGACACTTTTCAAAGCAAGCATTTAACTGAAGTCATGTAATGACACTTAACTGGATTTTTTTTTTTTTNGAAGTCATTACTAGTGTGCAGCACAAATAGAGCTGAATTTGAAGAGGCGCTCACTAAAACTGTCTTTTCATAATGCCAGTAGAACGTAGTGCAACTGTTATAGCTTCTGTGGCTGGTAATCTTCAGGATCTGATTAACTGGAAAACCTGATGAGTGTCTACTTTCAGGGCAGCATGGCTGTTACTCATTCCTTGTAGTTGACTGAAAACCACATTTCCCAAACCTGAGAAAAACACAGACTGTGAGTGTCAGCCTTGACATTAACAACAGAGGCTTGACTAGCAAAAGGTAAGGCGTGGATTTCATAGAAATATGACACATAGAAATCTCTCTGAGTGTAATTCATTAAGAATATATGAAGGTCACTGTTGCTTTAAAAGATTTCTCTATAATGTCATTGCCAGCACACTTTGCTACTAATTGTGCCTGGTCCATTTATCTAAATCCTTCTCATCTCACTCTATTTTCCATCACATTTATCCATGACTACACTTTCATAACAGCCACTTTGCCTGCAGGTGGGATGGTGGGATGTTAGGTACCATTGCACTAGTGCTGGTTCTTTGACAAGTGACAGGTGGTATGTTTCTGTCCCTGAGGGGTGGGATAATTTATCTCACCAATGAGTTCTGCCTCTGGCAGCTGGAAACTAAGGGCCTTGAATGTTAACTCAAATTGTGGCTGGGGATGCATAACAAGACTATCTCTGGAACCAGCACACTGACCAGGAGGATATCCAGCCTGCAGAACAAAATGCCTCTGTATACACTTAGCTGCTACCTACTGATACAACTAGAATAAAGCACATTGATGCTTGTGGCATATAAATTACATGACAGGACTCGTTTGTCATGGCCTAAATAAATGTAACTGTAGGTGTAGAATTTCCTAGCAGGAAATATGCAGGATTTCGATTAAAGGGCAGCTTATATATCAGAAATATAACAGTAACAATAACACTGAACTTATAAATAATATTTAATTTATCAAGAAAAAATGTGGAAATCTTTTATACAAATACAGATGTCTTACAGAAGAATTTACACATTCAGGATTTACAGACAAATATTACTCAGACCTATGGCAATGTTTTGTATTTCATATGCAGTAATAATTTTTACTTCTTATATTTCAGAAAAGGTTAAAATTACTCCAAAATGTCATATTTGTGTATATTTCACTTTCATCTCCGTTATACATATGGTTATATGGGTGGCATATTTCTGCCTGAGTTGGAGATTGGAGAAAAAGATATCTTGAATATTGTCTATTAACATTAACACTGTGGTGTAATTAAAATAACCATAAAGTGCTTTCAGTTTGTTGCTAAAAATAACCTGAATTTGCAGTTTCTTTAAATGTATTGTTTAGAGCTACCAATTTTTTGGATAACGAGATGTCACGAGAGAGTGGGAATTCTAATTCAACGTCTGTACATTCCTTAGGGGAGTATGTGGTCTTTTCTCAGTGTTACCACAGTGCTGGGCTATGGAAACTTTGATAAACATCATAATTTCACCAAAGGAAATTGAATAGTAAAAGAAAACAAACATAATTATTCCCTCACTACAAATTGATTTCTTATAAAAAACAGAACAAAACAAACAGTATCAATTAGTTTTAACTTTATGCAAATTATGTTTCCCATGTTATTTTTTTGCTTGGAACACCCAGGAGTAAGACAACAAAGTCTTCTATTTTTTAAAGGCTGAGAAACCAATAGATTTATTAGTAAATACTTAGAAAATTCATTCTGTATGCAAAACAAATTCCACAGTACTTATCTCCAGAGTAACTCATACTATTTATATATCACAAAGTATTGAATCTCTGGTAGAGTGAAACAAAACTCATTATAGGCCTGTGATCTGATCCTCTGTATTTTACAAACAGTTAAGGTATTGATGAAAACTGACTTTATGAGTCTATATTGTATTCTTGCAAGTAATCATGGTAAAACCAGTAGAAAAATTGCTGCAAAGCACTGAAGAAGATAGAAGAAATAAGGTGCAGATTATAAACAGTGACAGCTATTAACTGCTAGATCTCTTACGGAAGCATTATGGATAGTCTTAAATCAAAACTCATTCTTCTATATCTCATGCTGGGTCTAATAGATACTTTATTAGATGAGACTGGGATACACGGGGGACTCAACATATAACTCCAGTGGTTGTTTCTGACCTTAAAAAGCAAGGAAGAGGGAAAAACATACTGGCTGAAGCACATATGACAGTTCAAACTGAAATGGAAACAGGCAACGTTTTCAGGTAGGGAATATGAAAAAGTGCTCATACATTGCTTTTGTTTTAACTGAAAGTTGTCTCTGAACACAGACCATTAGAAAGAAGTCCTCTCCTCGGGAGAGGAGCTGTGGATGCTAAGGAAAATAGAGGCCTTGCAGACTTCTAATACAGGATATGTGTTTATGTTAGTATTATTTTCACCTCCACTTACGGATAAAATTATTAAATTTTTGGCAAACAATTCCTAAATTAGACATTATTTTTGAAAGGATAAAAATTATAGCCCCTTTTATCCATAAAATAGTAGAATATTATCCTTAAATACCCCTTAATTCTTCAAACTGTTAACTTACATAAGTTATTGGAACTGGTTTCAATAACTGAGGATGCTGAGGATTTGAATGTAATAATACTCTATTTTAATACTAAGAGCTAAATCACCCTAAAATAAATTCAAACTAAAATTAATAATTGAAATCAATATTAACGTTTTATTCTTCTAAATAAAGATTGAAAATTCCCCCAATTTTTCTGTTGTCCACTCAAAAAAGAAAAAAAATAAATTGTTTGTTTGTTTGTTTGTTTGTTTGTTTGTTTGTTTGTTTGGTGCATTGTATGTGGTAAGCAAGATTAGTGAATTCACTGTCTGGTAGAAAAATGTAATGAGTATATTTAGTCATGAAGTAATAAATCTGGAATTTAATACATGGAATAAAAGCTTTTCTAGCACTGCAAGATGTTTTCATGCAAATCTTGGCAGCCAAAAAAGGAAAGAGCAAATAAAATTTATGGTATGGTCTGCGGCTCTATGAGTGCAGATGTGCACAAGTATTTTCCAAAGAGAAAGCTTCCTCCTCTTTACTTCCCTTAATAAATATAATTTGAAGATGTCACTATGTAGCTAGTAGCATGTGTGCTAATAAATGCCAAATAATTCAGCCCATAGTTGATATTTAGATGCTCCACTTCATTTTGAGTCTGGATTTCATGAATTAATTTATCTTCTCTGTTCCTCAGCTTTACTGTAGTTACAGTATTTCATACAATCAGAGAATAGTTGGAACAGACTTATAGGGATCATCAAGTACAGCTCCCTGGTCCTCACAAGACTCAGATTAAATTATATGACTAAATGTGTTCTCCACTTCCCTGGGCAGTCTGATCCAGTGAACAACCACCCTCTCTCTGGAGAACCTTTTCCTGATATTCACCCACAACCTTCCCTTCTCCAGGCTGAATGAACCCAGTGACCTCAGCTGCTCCTTGTAAGTTGGGCCCTTGAGATCTTTCATCATCTTGGTCACCATTCTCTAGGCACACTCTAATAGCATGATGTCCTTCTTATCTTGTCACATTTTAGTAATGCTGGCATTATTATTTGAACAAGTTCAAAGTTTGGTTCTACTAGAAGTAGAGCAGATCAAGAAGAAATTTCATGCTAAAAATTTCTAAGCTGACCATGTATCAAATTAATCAATGGACTAGCCTGATTACCACCAGCTAATACCTGGTTCTGAACAGAATTTCATTCATTTGTATCTAATGAGTAAATATAGACTACTGTGCCATATAATATTAATTCCTTTACAAAGATCCCTTCCCAATTTTTATATTCTATGGTATGAATTATTTTTTTATCTAATTAAAAAAAAATTAATAAAAAAACCCCAACCCCCAAACAAAAATAGCTTAATGCAGAAAATAGTTTTTAACCAGTTTGAGCCACCTCAGCTTGAAAAATTTGAATTTGTTGAGTTGGGGGTTAAACTCCTATTTCACTGTGGATTTTCTCAGATCTCCAGATTCAGCCTAACATTTTATTGTCTTGAGATAGGTTCACCACAGGAACCTATTTTTTTTTTCTGGCTTATATTAAAAAAAAAAATAAAAATCATCTTGTCTGCTTACATACTTTTTTTTTTCTCCATAATATCCATAATGAGTGGTGACATTTTAAAATTTTTTGATGTTTTTAATTTCAAAGACAGATAAGTATTAGGTCTTCCACACAGTTTTAGGCTCAGAATCCATACTTCATATTTTCATTCATGGAGTGATACTAAGTGCCATGAACACCATTAATTGCTCTATTCTGAACCACAGTCTATTACATATTTCACTTATTAATGTAACAGTAGGGTCAATTTTTGTATATGTATCTTCCAACAGTGTAAAATGAGTACCCACTGTCCAGAGGTGATTTGGTGCATAAGGAAAGACAGAGTAGTTACCAGTTGCATTAGAGATTCAGTTCTTTTGGATCATGATAGATCGAATAATTTCAGTCTAACTGTAGTATTTCATTGCAGTTAGAAATCCCATCTACTGTGGCTTTTGTGTGAGAAATCAAATGCATATGAACCAAGAGATTACAGTATTAAAATTCCCATGTTCACACTACTCATACTGCATGTGGCATTCTGGATTACTGACATTCCGAGAAATGCTTTCATGCAGATAGTACCATATATGTATTACATCAGAATTAGTCTTTACATGGAAATGTTAACATTTTAATGTCCAGATTGCTGTATCTTTTAAATGTATATCAATTTGTGTATTGATATTAGGTGCTTATTTTAATGAAATTTATAATTAGAAAAGGACATGAAAAATAGGACAATTATCAAAAGAGGAAAATATAAAAGAAATATAAAAGAAATTAGATACAGGATTCATTTCAAAACCACTATGAAATAAACCTCCCTGAGACTGCAACAAACAAAAAGATGCCAATATTAGCCTAGGTGACCTACTCAGCATCTTCTCTGTCCTTTGTTTCTTCAACACTTATGTGGTGAATTCTGTTTCTAATCCTAGCGTTGTTTCTGGAAGTGACATTGTAAGGAACTTCTATTGTAATATTGCTAAGAGAAAACATGTAACTCCATCATGTAGTTGTCAGAAGAAAACATCTGACAGGATGCCCTTGAAGAGCAGAGGGAGTTTGGTTTGGTTTAGTTTGGTTAGATTTGGCTTGGTTTCCCTACAGAAATCATAACAAATTAAACTTTTGGTCCATCTATCCTCAGTAATTGTCAGAAGATTATGACAAAGAACCCAAATAACAACTGTTAGATGTTAGTAACCACGTATTTTCTTATTTAAGACCTTTGTACCCTCTAAGTCCTTTTCTTTTCCTGAAGTTGCATTTAGCCGCTTTGTAAGTGCAGTAAATAAAAAGGAGAATTCTATAAAATCACAATATTTGTCCAGTCATGTGGATGGAGACCTGTACAGAGGTTGTTTCAGCTATCATGTTCTTGGTCTTAAGATGTATAAATTATTGTAGCATGTCAGAATGTATCTGACAAAGCCTGTGGATCATTATGCTGGCAGGATATGCTACTTGTAATTTACACAATCACCTCTTCATTGGATCAAAACCTATTTCCATGTATTCAACAGATCTTTTGTTTTTCTTCAAATTACTCTCATTGTTTTTTTCTACATTTCATTGCACTTATGCCTGAAGATACTTTGTCCTGTGTTGTTTGTTTATTTGTTTGTTCTTTCCCGTTGAAAGCTTAAATTTAACAATGAAACTTTTTTTGAAACTATATAACTCCCTATTAACTTGGAAGAGGGTCCCTATATGTAGCCACAGTAGTTGCATTCTGGTTTTTCTTCCCCCCATTTGTTTCTGTGTTTTCCAACATAATCAGTTTACACCTAACGAGTGTAACCCTAATTCAATTAACAGGGAAAAGATAACAAGTATCCAAAAGAATTAAAACAATCTATCAGCTTCAACCATAGTCTGATGCTTCTCAGGGCATTATCTGTAGTGTTGGTCCTTTTAGCTTGAATACTATGTTTGTAACTTTGAGGGAAGGGTGGTGATGGTGAAGAAAAGATACAGCATAAAAAATTTTGTATACTTTTTTTTTTTTTTTCCCAGCTCAGAAAATTCCCTCAGCACAAGCATAATGCCTTCTCTATTCTTTGCCTTCTGCTTGGCATCATTGCCATTTATGTTAGTCACATGCATGGTGCTGCATCATAATAGACAGTGACTATCATGTAAACACTGTAGACAGGTGGCTTTTAAAACAGTGTGCAGCAGGGAATTTAAGATCTCCTTCTGAGGAAATCTGGAAATCTTCACAGTTGAGAACAGACAATGCAGCAGTTGTGAATATCAGCATTTCCAGTTTGGGAACTGTCAAGAGCTGACTGGTTTCGGATGTAGGAAATAGACAAAAGTTGAGCAAAGCCAGCAAAACAACTCAAAATATTACTGCAATGCCTCCCACAAACATTAAAAGAATAATTACATTTCCCTGTATCTGCAGGAGATGCTGCTTACCTTGGGAACAGACTTCTGTGAGCAGTGAGCTCTTCCCCAGCTCTGCAGGGACGTGACCTATTTCCATTGAGGTCTGACATAATTTGAAACTGCTTGTTTCCGTTCTTGAGGATGCCAGTTTGTCTTGTGGAAATGAAAAAGTATTGAGGAAACTGAGTGACTGATCAGAGTTACATCCCCAAGAGTCTTCTGAAAGGATCCAGAAGAGACCATTCCCATAGTGTTAGTGAATGTGGCTTAAGGGAATCCTGTGAGTTGCTTTCTTATGCTCTTTACAATTCCTGACTGGGGTGAACAGAAACTTATGTAGTTAGGCCTTGCCAGTGAATGGTCTACAAATTTTGGCATGTGAGTAAGGTATGAGCTCATACTGAGAAGTGTTTGAAGACTCCTCTGCTCACAGTCATTTGTATCGCTCCATGCTTTAGGTCACTACCTGAGCACTCAGTGTGACTCTTAGGAAAAGAATTGCTGTGGTGTTTGGAAGACAATTTGAAAACAGATAAGTATATTTTTTGATCTTCATATGTGTGTGATGTGGGTTTTTTTGTTTGTTTCTTTTGGGGGGTTTTGATTGTTTTTTGCGTGGTTATTATTTTTTGGTTGGTTGTTTTTGTTTTTTGTTTGTTTGTTTGTTTTGCTTTTATTTTCCCCTTGTTTCCTCCCCCCTTAATTATTATTTCCTAAAAAAAACCCCTCAAAAAACCCACAAAGAACAAAACCACAAAAAAACCCAAAACAAACAAACAAAAAAACCAAACAAAAACAAACAAACAAACAACCAAAAAAACCCCAAACAACCAAACAGTGAAAATCAAACACATTTTAAAAAATGGCGAAGGTCAATGACCAGAAACAGGAGCTTAGCTTCTAAAAGTTTTCAGTTCTCAGCTGTTTATCTAAATCCAAAGCCTTTTCTATCAGTCCAAATTTGTACATGTTTCTTCTAATTGCCTGTTACTTTGTTGCAAATGGATGTTTCAAAATGCCAACTCACATTCACATTACACATTTCACTATATCAACACCCCATCTAAACCAGGGATCGCTTCAAATTGCCTACCTTTCAGTTTCCATCTATGTAGTTAGTGAGTGTGCACGCTATTTCAAAATTAACAACAGTGTCTAACCTGCTGATAGATTTGCAAGGGTGAAAGGTGAACGTTCAATGACTTCCACCACAGTTAACATAAACATTGACCTGATCGACTGCAGTGCTCCCTCTGTGCCATAACACAGCCACAGATTTATCTTTCCTGCCTCTGCTTTGCTCCAGGCGCCTGATTAAAAAGTCCAGACCAATGTCTGCTTTTATCTGTTTACTTTGATTTTCACTTTGGAGCACTTTACGAAGACTGTACTCCTGCCTCCCTGCTGCTCCCATGCTTTGTGGCATTTATTGTCTGAGTTTTCCTCTCAGTGTGGCACCACAGTCTTACTGCATAATATACCTTCTGCATGCAAGGATAATCCATGTCTTCCTCATCACTCTACTGTACTAGGCATGATTTCTATAACATTGTGGATATAATAGGGGAAAAAAGCATTCACAGAAGGCCCTGGGATTTTCAGGTTGCCTCAGAAGGCTAATAAAATTCACCATATGTTTTTTCTATCTGCTATGAACCAGGCTTCACATAAATCCATGCAAGAAGCTGAAGGTTTAGTGTGATGATGTCATCTAGATCAATGGCTTACTAAAGTTATTGCTATTAATCATGGCTTACTATTGGTCTTTTTAAAGCCACATGGGGCCTAACACTAGTACAAAAATGTTTATTAGGAAAAATGAATTTACAGAAGTAAAGACTTATGAAACTTCACATGGCCTGATGAAAAAGGAAAAAAAAAAAAAAGAAGAAGAAAGATTGAAATACTCATTATTGCTTAAAATGCAAACCCTTTCAAATAAATGACAAGCTTTAATAATAATCTCACTATCCATACAAAAATTCTAAGAATAGGAGAAGGCATTTCAGTGTCTAAAAGTGTTGGTAATTTCAAGATTTTTAATATTACCACAGAAATTTCTTTATCTAGCAACACCTGTCTTTAGTTTTGAAGAATTTGATATGGCATTAGTAACAAAATAGGAACCTCCAGGTCTGATACAATTTCCTTTTCTGGAGCAAAACCAGGTCCTTAAAAGGTGATTCAACAAAACTATATAATAATTTAATATTTTGGGGTTTAGTAGTAGAAAGTATCTCCTTCTAAGGCCTGGAAGAAATATTAAATAATATTACTTCCTGTCCTGAACATAAAAAAACCCAAGTCCACTCAGCAGATATGTGAGTTGAGAGGAAAAAGTAAGATTATCTACAAACAAAAGACACAAAATGACTACCCAGTTAACTGCCTTAACTCTTCAAGAACTACTGAAAGCTGATAAATATCAGTGATCAGCCTTTTTTCTACATGTGCAGCAGTAATATTTTTGATTAATAATATATCTTCAAACCTTCTGTGAAATGCTCAGCTTTCTTATATTACATGGAGACCAAATTGGAAGTTGACCTATGCTTTGGAGGTGTTTTTAAAACCAGTCAATGTCACCTTTTCAGGTTCCTAGAAACTACACAATTTTAAAATTCTAAGAATGATCACAAGTCATGTCATCTTTTAATGACCTTGAAATTAAAGATATTTTAAATTTGAAAATGCTTGTAAATATGAAATATATCAATACTTGTTTTCCATGATTAGCTCACGTTAGGGTTAAACAGAAATAAATGTAACCAAACAGGATCCTTATTTCTAACATTAAATAACACATACTTACTTCAGGATACCTGTCTATTGTATTAGATATTCAGTTCATACTGATAATCTTGAACAATACAACTCCTAATTTATAATGAATTGTTTTATGTTAGAAAATTTAATTTTTTTTTCCTTTGCCTGTCTAATAGTTTCTTAGGGAGAAAAAAAAAAATTCTGCCCATGAATTTTTACTTGCCATGACCTTAAAAGCTGAAGTGATGATGTGTGATATGTGAGCTCTATCTTATTACACAAAGATGTGCAATAAACTTCTATTACTAAAAATTGAAATCCATTGAAAATAAAAGAGCAACTGATCTGTTAGAACGCACTGCAGATGAACACTCTGGCAGTCAGAGATTTGAATCCTGAGTAGATGCATATCTTAGTTATATGCTGTTATTCTACCAAATGCATGCTAGAATCTTTGGATACTGAGGGTGATCCAAGGAGTTCATAATAACTGCATCAGTATAATGACCCAGTCCAGCCTTTATTAAACCTATCTAGTTAAAACAAATGATTTGTAGAAAAGTATTTTGGTTATTACAGTGTAATTTCTGTGACAGTAAAAATTGACTTAACTTATATTCTTGTAGGTTTGGACACATTCTTAGATAACAGAGATTGTCAGAGCTTCCCTGAATGCAGCACTTCCATACAGCAGTTGAAGAATATTAATTTTTTCCTGTTGAGATAAGAGGAATCTCTTTTTGCTCCTATATAGCAGACCAGGTGTAGGAAGAGTCCCTGCAATAGTAATAGCATAATGGCTGTATAGGCCGATGCTGTTGTCCTTTCCCCCAGCCCCTCCAGAAATGATGTATTTGATAAAACTGAAATATCTTTGATGGACCTCAGCTTTTCAGGACATGCTTTGACTTGTCAAAACATAACTGAAAATTACAAATGTTTCTGCCCTTTAAATAAATACTTTAAAAAATATTTTCAATTAATTTTTTTTAAATTTACTGCTCTTTTCCATATATTTTTTTACCATGTACTAGTTTCTTATGTCCAAGACAACTCTGTTTACTTCTCTTTTCTCTTCCCTTCTTCCTTCTTACCCAGTGGAAAATAAATCAGTACATTTTAAAGGAAAGGAACTGCCTAATGCAGAAGCAAAACAGGAAAACTCAACCATGTGAGTCCTTCACTTGACTGGGGAGGGAGCTGTGAGCCTTTGCCAATATTTTCTAACTCAAATGGATGTAGGTATTTTCCATATTCAGATTATATTATGCCATTTTTCAGACAGGCCATCAAGGCTTTAAAGGGAACTTAAATATCCTATGTAAAATTCATCACTCTCTTTCAAAGTTTTTTTTCCTAAAAGTGGCAATATGTTGCCTCATCTTTTCTGTACAACCCACCACATTCCTGGTATATGCCATATAAATCCTAGAGATTATTCTATCTCTAATGCAGCTGTGACGGTACAGCTGTGAGAAGATACCGTTATGAGAAGGCCAACTAATTTTCAAACCTAGTAAGACCTGAGTTGTGAAACTCACAAGTACACATTACTCAACAGATACTGAGTATCTGAGCTTTACACTTGTAACCCTATCGACTTCAGCAGAAGAGATATAATTACTACTGTCTAGAATGAAGCAGTACTCTTAAAGTTAAGTGCTTTTAAATCACCAAGTCTTCACCTCTAAAGTGCTCAGTTTCATAGTACTTGTTACATGTAATCAACCAGACAGAAGAGTAGTGTGGGATGACTTCATATGATTACAATGGCTCTTCTAGGTGTGGCTCCATCAATATTTGAAAATAAAAGGTGTCAAGTGAATCTAAACAAGTTGTTTTGATCTCCTCAGTTAGGACTCTCATGCTTTTCCAATTTGCTGAATGAAACAGAGAATCACCAACATCTTTTATAATTATTTTATATTCTATAAATGTGTAAGTACTTACTTTATAAGTATGTTATGTTATATATGTTGAGTAATTACAGGCTGTTGTTATGGTAAAATCTTCTACTCTGCTATGGGAATGAATGCTACTTGATAAAAAAACAGGGAAGAGAAAAATAGATGGGAGGGCATCAAGCATAAGATGTTTATTACTGAGCTAGCACTAATGAGGTATTTTTACTGAATGGAAATAAAATGTCAATGAAAGAAAATGTGGGAGGGTTTTTTGTTGTTACTGTTGTTTTTTTTGTGTGTTTCCTTCATTTTTTAACAAAGACTAGGAATATAAAGAAGTGGAGATGTTTTACAACTTATAGAATCACAAACATATTGTCTGCTCAGTGAATCCATGGATGGATCTCATATCTCAGTAGCACACCGCATTTTTTTTCCGGGTATAAATCAGTAATGTAAAATATTCTGACTTTGTACCAGTTGAAAAGGTCAAACCAACACTTCCCCCTCCCCTCCCCCCCGTCCTTAAACTTCCTTGCTTTGTGAATATTTTCAGTATCATACATCTTAATACTCTTTTGGATGAAAACAAATATTGAAATATTAAAATAGAGATTCCATTCTTGAAAATTTCCACTGAACTTGATGACAGCAGTTTTATCTCCCCAATAGAGTTGTCAGTACTGTTAGTGGAAGCAATGCAACAAATATTTTCACATCTGGGTACATACATTGCTCTCAGATATTGATCAGTTATGGAAAACCTATGTACATNCCATGCCAACAAGTACAAAAACTATGTCAAATGTGCATTTCCAACAGGAAAAACCTCAGAAACTAGTTTGTGATTGGAGACTGAAAACTAATCTTAGTTAGAAGGGTATGAAAATATCTAATTTTATACTTATAAAGATGTTATTTTACATTTAAGGTTGGAATCAACAGTCTGAAAAATTACTTCTTTTTCTTTTCCGCTTTTATTTTTCTCTTATGGAGTTAAGTTTATTTCATAAAAATAAAAAACCTATGACAGAATTTTATGATAATGTTACTATGGTTTGTCTTGGAATTTCAGGAAAATGACTTGTCAGTTAGTAGTGGAACTTCCATTATCCATGATCTCTAATATTTACATGAAGGCAATACATTAGAAAATTAGCTCTGCTTTTTCTACTACCCAACACTACAAGTTAAGGCAGGTAGGGAAAACTTGTGTTGTGAAAGAAGCTCTAAATATGACAAATTATCTGACACAGATTCTGTGTTAGGGGAAATCCCAATACTCATTGCAAGGCTCTAGTAAATTTACATTTGAGTCACATTTTCATGTTTGATAACTAGGTCAAAGAGCTCAAGACATGCTACTTCTGCTGGAGGAGCACAGTTCCCTTTCCTTAATCTGCCACACAGCCTGTTAAGATGTGATCTACAGTTTTATTAAGCAATTAAGAAAACTGTATTAATAGTACCAATTAACTGATATGATCCCCATGATGTTTCATAGCAGATCAACAACAAATGCAGTGCTTTCTTAGCCAATCTGTAGAGTCAAGTCTATTGCCTTGGGTTTCATCAAAAACTTATCCTGGGCATCCATGCATCTGCAGTCAGACACTCATCACACTTCTCTCATTCTACTCTGTTTTATTGTTTTAATCTACCAAAAATTCTTTTATTTACCACACATATGCCTGATTCACTTGGCTCTTGTTAGGACTGACATGATAATTTTCATGCAACCATAGCATAAAATGATACCTAAATTGTTCATAAACAGAGTAATTGTATTTTAATTTAGGAGGTAACAGCAACACAATGACTAATACACAGAGAAGTGACACAGAATTTGACAGTAATGCCTACAGAACATGTTTCTTCATGTTTCTTCTAGAAACAAGATAGATGAAAACTGCTTTCCACATTTTATACATCATATATCCATAGAACACTGAATGTGATCTGAAAACAACATGACAGAAAGATTTGGGTGCTTCAGCAGATTTTAACAGCCCAAAAGAACAGACAGGCTAAGAACCTAAGAAACAAAGGAAACACAACAGAATTACTCTGAGTACAGCAAGTGCTACAACATGTTTTGTAGAAACAGGATTTAGAAGTTATTGTAGTGTCACTGACACTTTCTGTATAAATGTCTATTTCCAGCACTTTGTAACTCAGCAATAGGCATTTGCTTTAGGCTAAAGTAGTAAAAGAAGTCTCAGCCTTATTTTGGTGTGTGTGGGAGTATATGTGTGCAAAATGAAGGAAAGATAGAAGTTCTAAGAATGTAAACAGATCTGGGGAGTTTCTTTGTAAGGTACATTTTTTTTCCCCCTTCATTAAGTGATCACCCTTATCTGAAAAAGTAGATTGAAAGGTTTTCTATACTCATGACAGTTCTAGTTTATTTATGTTGTAGCGACTAAGGAATTTAATTTTGATGGGGTTTTGTGATTACAGATGGTGATGTTATAATAGGGCATATTTGCATCTGTAGCTTTCTACTGTTTTGACTTCTGGACTCCTGAAGCTTTCTCATTGTGTTGCAGATCATTCTAAGTACACCATATAAGTATATGACTTTAAATGATAAAAAAGTCACTTGTCTTTGATGTTTTGGTTGGTTGTTTTTTGTTTGTTTGGGGGTTTTGTTTTTGGGGGTTTTTTTTTTTTTTTATCCTCTTGGATCAAAACAATGAAATGTGAGTCCCAGATGTCCACAAACTGAAAGCACAATTTGGATTATTGGTTGCTGTCCCTAGGATTATGACTAGCACAAATGTGATATAAACCTTTCTCAGTATTCTGCCTTTTATCATATTTAGTGTCTCAATGAAGTGGCTGAAATTCAGATTTAATTAAAGACAATAACACTGTGAAGCAACTGACAGAAGTGTCCAGTCACTGTGATTTGTTTTGACAGTGTCAGTCTGGCTGGCCTGCAAATATAGAGTCAGTCTGATTTAGTCACATGCACCAGACTCACCATGTGCTTTCAGTGTCAAACACGGTATCTATGCCAGAAAGGTGTAAACAAGGAGCATTCTCTGTATATTTGGCGTTGTACAATGCAATTGAGCTCCTGAGCCAAAAGCTGCCCAGACAAATTACTCTGAAAAAGAATAAAACTGTCCCAGAAAACATTCTAATTATAGCTAAACTTACGCTATTAATAACTTACATTCTGATAGGAATGGAAATATATGTCTTCATTTTCTAGTCTCTTACAACAATTTCACCTCTGATACTTGTTCAGATGGAAGGAAAACACATTTTGTAAGATGAGGAAAGAAAATAAATGTTTATAGAGAGAACTGTTACTAATTAGCTAAATCAATGAAATTACTTGGATTAATATTAGGAGTATATGTAGAGTGAAGGCTGATAGTTCAGTCAGTGGCACAACAACATGTTGGACTAGTAATTCTCTGATTATATCATCAATGTCTTAGTCTGAATACTTTTCACACATGCACAGAATATCCACCAGCTTTTCAATTTTGAAGGACCTTATAATGACAAAAGAATAATTAATAACAAATGAGAATTAACAAGGCAAAGTGAGTTTTATACCTGGTCTATAATTCCATGTATTTCACATGAATTACCAACATGAGTTGGTAATGGAATTTTGTAGCAAACTAAGTGTATTCAAAACCTTAACAATGTTTGGGGGGCGAGGGAGGAGGGAAATCTAATTTCTCTACACTTTTCTGGACACTGGGAAGATTATAGAGGAAACATTCAAGGGGGAGTTTACAGAAGCCTTTAAAAAATTATTCATGTGAAACAATTTTGAAAGAAGGATTTTGAAAACTCTTTTTAAAGAGTTGCAGAGTTAAAGTGCTGTCCTTGATTTTGGACTCTAACAAAAGTCACACGGGTGAGTTAGAATTGTACAGAACTGAGAATAAGACTGAAAGGCCAACAAAAAATTTATTTCTAAACTAATAAATTTCAAGCATGATGATGGTATACTGCCTGTGGATATCATCATATTTCTGCAAAGAAGTCTCTAGCATGCATTTGCCCTGCTTTGAACTAATAAGAAGGAAGGAGTTCTAGTCCACTCAGCTCTGAAAACCTTCGTTCTCTCTCAACAGCACTTAGTGTTTGTCTCATTGCAATGGCAGTCAGAGTCTCAGGTTTGTCAGGTTACACCAATTATTTTTTCCCTTCTCTGTCTGTCTCTTGGCTATCTGATCAAAGTGCTCCTACCACCTGCAGTTCTGAAAGCAGCTTGAACAGAGGCCTGACCTGGGAAGTGAGAGAGGCAGTCTCTCTCACGTTTGTCAGGCCCAAGTCATCCCAGTGTCATTAACAGCTGTTACAGCACCAGGTTATACAGCTTCCAGTTGCATTTTGTGTAAGGGACTACTGTGTTGTTTAGGCTGACTGAGTTCAACAGCACTGGAGAGAGAAGACAGAAAGGAAGAAAGCAAGAAAAGGGAGGGGAAGAGAGAAGAAGAAAGAGACGAGAGGAGAAAAAGTGGGAAAAGAGAGACAGTCCAGCCAAAGGAAAGACAAACTTAAGGGAGGGAAAGGGGGCAAAGATGGAAGAAACAAAGGACACTATTTACTGGATCCTTTTTTGTTTAAATTTTTTTTTTAATGGTTTTTGTGGTTTTTGTTTGTTTGTTTGTTTTTTAGGGAGTGAGGAAGGGAGCAGCAGAGGGAAGAAGTTTCTTCCCTCCTTGCTTCTCTCCTGAATGCATTTTTTTCCTATTTTTTCAATTTTTTTCAATTGGTCTCCAAAATGAACTCCTTGCCCATGTACTCAGAAATCATGAATCACAAAATAAGAGCTCTTCCTGTAAGTGACATCAGAAGCAGTCAGCTTAACTGAACCTTAGGCAGAAAACCTCTACTGTCCTATTTTGGTCCATATGGAAATACAGCTTTTCCATTCAAATTATCTCACAGAACATGTGCTGCAGAAGATGCTATAATCTGAATATGTTAGAAAAGCAGCAGATTAGCTCTGACTTTCTCTGTGCTGTACTACTCAGTAGCATGATAGAAGGCAGTCACAATCAAAGCATGTGGAAAGTATTAGCTTAATGCAATAACCCATAGTAGGTGCACCTGTCATGTAAGACAGCATATTACCAGCCATTTAATCAATATTTTTACAGCAACAGAATTTTTATAGGCCATTAAATAGAAATTTGGGGTAAGAAGGAGCTGGCTGTGATGACTGTTAAAATGTTTTAAATTCTGGTGGAATCTACAAGCAGCTTTTTGGACTCAGAGGTTTAGATGCAGGTAATGGAACCACTGCATAAAGTCACACCACACATCTCTAATCAGCTACGGCTTGTAATTAGGCAAACAACTAATCACAGAAGTATCTTTGTGCTGTTTCTCTCCATTGACCTGTAAGTCTCAGTGGAAGCTTTTTGTATTTATTGGGTAGTAAATCAACATTAACGTGCTTCAAGCAACAACATGTTTTTAAATTCTGTATTACAATTTCAAAGGAACTGCCTTTTCAGGTAATGCAATTCCCTGCTACTCTCCTATGGCAGTAGCACTGACTTGCAAGTAGAATGTGAAAAGAAAATGCTCTCTGATTTTTTTTTTCCTTTTTCTTACCTTTTCTTACTAGTTAGAAGTAACCATGAATAGATTCTGTGCTTCAATAATGGATGGTGGGTATTTCGTTAATAGACAAAGTATATAAACTTCGTATAAGGAATCAGTGAGGTCTAAGTGATGATGATAATATTTCGCTTGTGTTAGATGAAAATGTTTTAAAGGGTTTTGAGGCTCTCAGAACAGATACTGACAATTTTGAGGAAGTTCAGAGAAGAGTTGAGTGCAAGATTAAAGGATTGGAAGATATATATTATAATGAAAGACTCCAATAGGTTCATTTACTTAATTTATCAAAGAGGACATCAAAGAGTAACTTGATCACAGTCCCTGAGAAGGTACTCATGAGAAGAACTACTTTATGAAATGGACTCTTCAGTTTAGCAACCAACAAGAAACAGTGAATGGAAGCCGAAAAGTTGACATTAATCATGAAACAGACTTTACTTTGATGAATTTTCATGGAAAGTGCTCAGCAAAGCAAGCTAAATGTCTCAATTTTTACAGTGAACAAATTCAGGGTAACAGAAGTAAGAATTACCTAATAATGAATGTGGCTAACTGATGGAGAAAAAAAAATATTTATCCTGAGAAAGAAGGCTCATGCTTTTAGAATATAAAAAAATTATTTTATGGAGAACCTTCTGGCTTGACGTACGATGAAGTTCAGAGTAGTTGCCCACAGCACTCTTTTGTGGCCTTACTGTGAAGCTGTGAATTTTGCTGTGTGATCTTGTTACCCGTATTCCATACTCTTGGCTAATAGCACTGTACGTTCTGTTCTCTTGCATCAGATCAGCTGCTGGTCATGACAGCTATAAGTACGTGAACATCTGATTTAACTGGATTCAGCTGGTCTTTGAAGGAGTAGGTGTTTCTTCAAGACAGGAACAATAAGTTTCTCCAGCATCTAGTATACTGAAGCATATGTTCTCAGTGGGCCACTTGGATGCTGCTACAATATAAATTGATGAAGAATAACAAGGATCTGAAAAAACTGAAATATTTATACTGGATATTTTAGAGCTAGCGTTTGCCTTTACAACTACCTTTAGCTATATCTCTGAAATTTAAAATGCAGTAACTGTTATAAGAAAAGGAGACAGGCTTAGAAAAAAAAAATCTGACATAGATATTCAAATGCTTGTTTTGTTTGACCATTATAATAAGCAATTAACAAACAACAATGTGAAAATAAGGATGCAAAGAAAGGATGCATTAGATTTTTATTTATTTATACTAAAAAGCCAGACTCAACATCCTAGAAAACTGACTAGAAAAAAAGAAAGGTACATTGGGGAAAAGTTTGAACACTTAAAACAATAGGCCTGTGTCATTACTAAGATACCTCTATTAATCATTGAAAAACAAAAGCTGCACCTGTACACTGACTTTATTGTAAGTTCATAGGGAAAACTAATCCTCACAAGTCCTTTTCAATGCCAGAGGGGAGAACAAAACAAACCAATCAAATAGAAATTATTTTCTGTTATACTTCTGACAAAAGTCAGAAGTAGACTTAGATAGGGATAAATTGAAATAACAGAAATGAAGAAAAAGGGAACAACCTTAAAAGAAAACAAATTAATAATTGAAGAGAGAAAAGATTAAGAATAACAATAAGAAAAACCTAACAATGCCACACATGATTAATGACTATTACAGAGAATGGTTTTGATCATCAAAGAAACTCTCTCTCTATAAGGCATGCCTTTTCTGTTGAAGGATGCCTTTTGTACAAATATGTGCCTTAAATATGCCCATGCCTACTAGTTACACCATTTTTTCCGATAAGAAATGTATTTCCAATAAGCATTAAAAATGGTCTTTGTAGCACTTTCCTACTACTTTTAGATCTCTTACCAAATAGAAAAACATGTCCTAGTTTTGAAGATCTATTGTCCTCACCTGTACTAGTGTGCATAAAGTCTAGAAACTTTTAAAAAAACCCCAACAAACAAAATAAAAACAAAACGACCACAAAAAACAGAGTGATAACTGGTTGTGAAATAACTACAAGACAGACTGTGAACTCCTTTCTAAAGGTTCCCTTCTCCTTGGTGGAGAGGACAAGCGTCTAATGACAGACTCTTGGTGTATGCTTTCCCTAGTACTGTCTTGAAGGTGTTGAAGCACCAGGAGGGTGATTTGCCATATGATGTAGTGACTAATTCAAACACAATTTTGGAGATGAGAAGTCAGGGGGAAAGTTCTTTCTGTAGGCAAAAGATAAAGAGTGTCTAGGAAAGTGTAAGGACACCTCAGGAAAACGTCAGCTTTGTCAGGAATGGAAAAATGGGGATTCTAAAGATGGAGGACAGATTGATAACACAGTTTTCTATTGCTAGTTCAGGAATTAGCTCTGATTTCTGCTGGAGTGACCAGGTGTCACCACAGACCTGACCTGGTTTGACTTACACTCTTAACCACTGTAAGTTTTGGAGCAGTCCCAAGAGCCAACTGACCCTTCACCAGCTCTGAGATTTTCTAGAATATATATTTGAGTAGGAGAGATAACGTCTGCAGATATTTGCTCTGCTGCTGCTGGATGTCTTGTTTTCTGTTACTCCTTTTTTTTTTTTTTTTCCTGAGGAAAAGATTTTTCTCATTAAATAGTGTGCAAATTTCTCTGTGCATAACACTCTTAAACTAGTTTCACAATTTAGCATTATGCAAGGTAATACATTTTTTGTTTATGTAATGATGATGAATTAAAAAAAAAATTACTGGGATTTTGTGCTCCATAATCATTATTTTTTTCTCAACAGCAAACATGAATAATTCAGGAAGTGGGAAAAAACCCCAAACAAACAACAAAACAGTGAACCAACTTTACATTCTGCTAACCTTTACTCTGGCAAAGAAAATCTTGATTTCTTCTCTTTGAGTGAAAGATATATAATGACAAGAAATCCAAATGATTGTGATCTTATTCAAAGATTTTTCAGTTTATTATTATGATGAAATTCCAAAGAATATCACAGAAGAGAATCCATGCTTTTTCGATCTTTTTGCTTACCCTGTTTCAAACTTTTTACTCCTGTTATATTAGCTTAAATATAGAGACAATTGGAATCAAGTAATATGTTGCTGAATAGCATTTGTTTTTTCATGTTTCATATTTCTTACTGCTTTAAAAGATAATGAATTTTATCCTAAAATCCAAGTATTTTTTACCTCTTTGTGAAGTAAGCAACTTTAAACACCTACTTTCATACATAGAAAACTTTACTGTTTCTATTACATTGATATAAACATACTCCAGATAAACAGTAGACTATGATTTTTAGAGAGTCCTTTATATTCAAAATCACTCATCACCAAAGTAATGAGCCACATAGCAGCAGTGTAAAACACTATTAAGAACCTAAAGCTGTCACCATGTCCAAAGTACTTTACACAGAGTTTCTTAACACTAGTTGAAATGAAGAGGTGTATCTTGGCCTGGAAATTAAATTTTGTGTGATGTTCAGGTTACATTCATTGTGTCTTTTAACAGTCCGCTACAGGCCAGCTACACTGCAGCGACTCAGTAGGTTACAAAACGTGAATCAGCATGTCTTATCACCTAGAGAAACAAAGAAGTGCCTTCTACCAATTTAGTTGACTACATCAATGCCCCAAATACACCCTACACCTCACTTTAAATGCCCACTGAGGGTGTTTGGACTCTCTTCTCAAGTGTTGTGAGGTCATGTAGAGCAAATCACGTGCTCAAACTGATGCAAGCACTTACAAGATATTGCTACCACCTAGATTTTGTATGAGAAAACATGGTTTGTACAGGAATAATTTTATTCACATTGAGTAAGTTAGGTTCTTAAGGAACAGTTTTATATACATAGACCTGCTTGGTGTAAAGCTTATGAGTTGTACTGCATTGCAATTGATACTGGAACAAAGAAAGAAATAACTTAGCATTCTTAAATCAAAATACTTTCATGATAAGAACTTCTAAAACAAGTATTTCGCTGGCATCTGATGAACAGATGACAATGTAAATGGTAGGCTTGTGCCTTCCAGTAGTAGGAGTCTTATGCTTTCTATAGAGTGAGCTGCAAAGAAGCTTTTCCTTGACTTCCAAAATATAAGAAAGAAGAGGAACATTCAGGTTGAAAGACTGATGTTGTTTGAGCAAGATGTGAAGCTCCTTTGCTTCCTAACATGCAGCTTACAATATTCCTTGTTCCAGCAGTAGTATTAGATGTTTTTAAGACAGGTTGAAAATTACCTGTTTTGGTTAAAAAAGAAAAAGCAAAGTTAAACTTCGCTACTCTAAAGACGTAAGAGCGTTCCAGAGAAAAGATGCCTAGATAAATAAGAGCAACTTATTACTTGGTTCTTCACCTGATTATGAACAGAAAAGATACTGATTTCTAAATGAAATACTGCTACCTTAGCAACTGTGGCAATCCAAGTCATTCCCTTATGAGTGTAATAATGCTGAGCAATGATAAAGTCATACAAACATGTAATGAATACCAATCTAAGGTAATTGTTAGCTAAATAATTTGTGCTACATGGATATATGAAACACCAATTTAAAAATGCATAGTAACCAAAGGGAATATCAATGAGAAATAACCTAGGGCAAGAAAGAATCAGTTTGATGAATTAGGCTATATTAAATTTCTTTTTTTTTTCTTTTTTTTTCTTCTCAGCAAGTGAAGAGATAGACTTTTCATGTTAAGATAATAATGTTTTTATCTTCAGAAAAAAGAAAAATTAGAGTCTATTCCTTGAAGAAGGTATTTTACATTAAAGCCTACTAGTTTCTTTGGAGTTGTTTTCAACACAAAACCTTTCAAATTGACCTAAAAGAAGAAAATGGAAAAATTCAACATTGGAGAAAATATGACAAGGGCTTTGATATTTCCTTCTCTTCACTATTAGTGGCAAAACAGTTTTGACTGAGTTTGCCCAACCCTTGTCAAATGACATGTTGAGTAATTACATATGTTATAGGTCATATGCAAGTGTAACCTATTTTCCTGTTTTACATTTTATGTGTTGAACAGTCAAATTCAGCATCCATGGTTGCTTCTCAGCTATGTTATAAATTACTTATATTTAATCCCAAAGAACAAGAGACAGTAAACTGCTCACAATCAAAAATCTTGAATCTGTCTCAACAGAGTGCATGGAAAATTTCTGATGTACTTCAACAGCTCCAGGACTTCTCCTAGTGATATTAATGACCTCCCATTAATATGAATCAGTTCACAGTGATGGAGGTTGTTCCAGATCAACTTATTCTAGCGCATACAAGTCTGCATTACAGAAAAACCTAACATACAACCTGATCAGAAGTATGGAAGCTTTCTTACTTGGGATGCCATTGAAATGATCCATTTTAAGAACAGTTTTAACACCATTGCTTGCATGGCCAGATATTTTGCATATTAGATTCTACATACATATGAACATAAATATGTACAGATACACATATTGACATACATATGTATTCATTATTCACAAACTATACATGCACAAAATATATGTGTACCAATACATACTTGCAAATAGGATGAGAAAGATGAAAGCTCACTATTGCAATTATCTTCTATGTGCAAGAATGAAAGATACTCTTCTGTTTAGAGATTAGCATGAATACTTAAACACCAGTAAACATATGGATAGCAATTTTTTTGTAAGATCAAGGACTACAATGAACTTCTGATGTTTTATGTAGAACTATTGTTGTGTGTATTTCTTCAGCTTCACATGACAATACACTGTTGTGTACATACATATGACCAAAATGCAAGGTGTATTTGTAAGAGATTTGTATGTCACCTGAGGAGGACCTGGAGAGAAAAGTGATTTCACTGCTTTTTCTGCGGCCTCCAGACTCTATCTCTAGCAGGTGTGCAAATAAGGATTTAAATATAAGGAAATTTAAACACTGAACTCAGAAAAGAGCTAATTTGTAAGAAGGAGAAGTTCTCTGTGAAATCTTATTTTACATCATCCCATTCTACTATTTTGTAATTATATTGCATCATGAAGTTATGCTATTTGTTCAAATTACCCTTAAATCATAATCAAATATTATTATTGCCATTTAGTACATTGAATGATGCATTTAATTGTAATTGTGTCGAACAAAATAATGAATAATACTGTGGAATGAGTACTGTATTGAATATTTGTAGAAAGCTACTTTTAGAATTTCACTGCCTGTTGTAGTGTTCAGTTTTTATTATTTTTTTTTCAATTTAGAGAAGTAATTAGCACAGGTTATAATCTGGTAGCATACATAACCTGAGCCTTAAAAATGTAATATTTTTTGACTCACAGAAAGAACAATTTCTGAAAAACTTGAGTCAAGTGATTCAAGTTTTTCAGATAAGAATTTATGGTTCTTAGAACTGTTAGTTCTAAATACCTGATTTTCATGAGGTTTTCACAGTGTATATATAGCCACCACATATGGGCATCCCACTTGAGAAAGCGTTGGGTACAATGTGGGCAAGAGAAACTATAATTCCAGTCTTGAACATTATTCATTACACTTTTGTTCTACGTACCATATCTTCACAAAAGTGTTCTGCTGTAAAAATATGCAAATAACTTTCTGAAGTAACTATTTTTAGTGTTTATTTAATTATAAAATTATATTAATCCTAAAAAATAAGTGCAAGTGTTGTCTTGTTTTCCTCCAGTTATCACAGCCAATAGGTTTGAAGGAGGGGTAAGATGTGATTCCACAGAAGTCAGTCTTTCATGAATTTGTATCAATTGTGGGTTACTGTCTCTGTTTACTTGTCAGTAGCAAATGCTTGCCTGATTTACTTTGGTTTAGCCTGCACCTTTATCTTGCTTTTGTTTTGCTAGCTTTTCTTGTTTCTCTCTCTTTTAATCCAGAACATTTTTGTTACTCTTATCTTTTCAATTTCTTTCAAATAGTCGGAACACCAGACTATGGTGTATTTTCTCTTTAAAATAGATGTTTTATTGTTCTTCATCTTGGTAGTTCTGTATTCTGTAAGCAGAGTTTGACTGGATGTAAATTCTCCAGCTGTGTTAATTAGTTGGTAGTAGTTGTTTATGTTGTCAGCTAGCATAACGTCTGATTGCTCTCCATATAAAGATAAAATTATTATTTGTAAAGTGTACAAATACATTTGGTAGTTGGTTTTTTTTTCCTATTAAATGAGTTCTCACTACATTTTTGGAAAATATCATCCTTCCACATAAATACTTTCCTCATAAGATGCATTCAAGCAAATAAACAAATAGAAAAAGGTGCTAAAAGAATGGAAGATTGTTCATGTTTTGTAACAATGTAAATCAAGAGAGTAAAATAAAAGTGAAAATGAAGGTTATAACCATTACTTACTGCTTGCTGTCAGATTAGACACACCATCAGGAATAAAAAATGGTTCAATTTTCTTCCCAGACTTATTTTATTTATTTCATAGCTGATGCTAAAGTCTTCTAGGCATAGTTCAATTCATATTCCTACGATGAAAAGCTTGTGAAGACTCTTTATTTGTCTGACTTCCTGATCTTTTTTTTTTGTGTTATTTTTGTGATATTTTGCTTTCTAGTCCTCAATGTCATCCTCTGTTTTTTTTTAACATCCCCAGTTAGTCTGTCTGAACTACCTGCAGCCACTCACATTACTGGCTTGCAAAGTGATTCCTCAGACTTGGTGATAAAGACAACATCAGCAGTATACCTGATATTACAGCATTTGCTGCCTCTAATTTGAATTCCTCTATTGTAACCCTCAAGATAAATGTGCATTACCATTTCACTATAAATCCTGAACACATGCAGTGGCATAACACAGCCCTGCTGAACTCCTTCCCAGATGTTAAACCTCTCTGCTGTTCCTTTCGTTGTTTCAACTGCTGCTTCCTGCTCACAATAAAGTTAGGATAGGGAATGATGACTTTTGAAAAATGTTAATTGAATACAGATTGTCTAGAAATTAAGTGGCAAAGTATACAGGATACTTCATAGAGTGGGCTGTTGTTTCTTTGTTACATCATTTTCAATTAAATTTACTATCTGACTTTTATTACGTTTATGTGAATTTATCAAGTTTAAATATGTAATGGAGTTAAGGAGTTAAGCATGTAGATTCCACAGGGCCTCCCACTTAGACCTGTTACTTATCTCCACTTCTTCTTAACAAAATTCTCAGTCAACCCTCTGAAGATTTTAGTGATATAAAGTATTTGTGCTCTTAGAAATGGACCTTTGGATGTTAAAGTCTAACAGAGAAAAGTCAAAGACTAAGTTATGCAAATATACGGTCACAGCGTTTGAGCCAGACTCTGTGTGTGTCTCCCTACCTGAGCAATCTTACAATCTTGAAAACATAAAGCAAAGAGATTCCTTCCCAACATGCATGTTTGCAACAGTATACCTCAATTTTCAGAAAAAAAAAAAAAAAATCAGCACAACCATTACCAGTATCCTCGTTACAGACTTTTCTTTCTTTCAATCTTCTGTTGTCCAGCTGAAATCAGAACACATGTTGGTGTTTTGGATTCAGCAAGACCACTTTAGAAGAAAGAGGTGAAATGTAGAAGTCCATTATAAGATGGTTCTGCTCTGTTTTGGTACCTATCCAAAATGCATTTTGGAATATGCATTATTACCCTAATACAGGGATCTTCTGCATTATCTGTTTGTATGCTTTCTGAGACAGATTACTGTAAACCTGTGGAAAGAACTCTGGGTAAGGCACACTATTCCCCGATTTTAAAGATAATTTCTCTTTGATTCAGATTTTATTTTTTTTTTTAATATATTACCAAAACTGTGTTGCTCTTTCTTACCAGATAATAATGTAAAACATTAAACAACACATTAAACAACATTTAAGTATTTGTCAATGTCTTCAGGTTATGGAAGCTATGCTGCTGCACATTCTTCAAAATCCTACAAATGCA
>VXAU01003316.1:873377-901535 GCA_013399695.1 Formicarius rufipectus
TTTCTCTTTTTTTTTTTTCTTTTTTTTTTTGTCATTTGGGTGCAATATTATATTCAAATGATCAGCACTAGTACTACTAAGAAAGTTGTCTACTTTGCAGTTTAATTTTCGCTCTCTCCTGGTGGTGGTGCAGCTGCTGAAAATGCTTCAGCAAATGTCTCTAAGAATTAATGATATCACCTCTTGGATAAACACACAGAGATGATTTTCTGCTAGGAGAGGTATTTTCTTTCTCCAGAATACTTTACCTAAGCCACAGACACACATTTTTCATCATACAGGCAGATTTTCAAACATATTTAAAAATCAGCTATGTTGGCTGGAGACATCTCAAGTGCCTGTAGCATCAGAAAGGAATGAGGTAGAGCACAAATCTTTGGGATATACCAAGCCTTAGAATTTACTTGTGACTTTATTTATACTATAAAAATTGGGTCAATTTATCCCCAACTGACTCATTATTTCTGAAGATGATCCTGCAGTTTCTGGAGGTCATGTTCATCTGATTATTGCTGGAGCAGGTCTATCATTTTTGTCTGTGTTGGTTTCAGGCATACTATGATCTTGGCAGGTGAACAGACCGGCTGTTGACATCAGGTCCTGCTGATTTTCTGAGGGGAAAATCATGTTTTTCTCCAGGTTTAGATCAGGGATCTGGCCTTTGTAATGGACACTTTTCCTTATGCTATGAATAAAATTAAGAAAAAAAATATTTTTACATCGGATACTTTGAAACTAAAAATCTTTCCATATTCATGGATCTACAAATTCAAGGAAAGGTAATGTAATTGTGCACTATTAGTGTTGGAAAATCTTGGGAGAAGTGAAAATAGAGGAAATGCCATGTTGTCTGAAGGAGATACAAGGAGAAAATACACAAAATCCCAGTTTCTATTTTATGTCCAGAGATAAATTAGAGTTTAGACAGTGATGCCTGTCAAATATGTGGTATAGACAATAACTTACAACTAGTTACATTCAACTTATATAATTGGCTTCTATTTATTTTCTTTTCTGATGTAGACATCTAATTGTGTATTTTTGAGTGTTAGAGCCTGTATTTAATGGTATATTTACTATCATTTTAGTAGATTTTTATCTCATGCATATAGCATAAAGTATATGTTGGAGTTCAAACATACATATGTATATAATTATACTGGAAAATGTTGGGGAATTATACTGGAAAATGTGCTGTTCTCATGCTAGCTTACTTTAATGAAATAGGTCCCATTTAGATATATGTCAACAAGTAGTCAGTTTTGGAAAAACAAGCTTCAAAGATGCTCTACAGATGGCAGCAGTGATAGGACTGATATTGGAGGACTTTTTGCTTATTTTTTTCTCTGTTTGCTTGTTTATTTGTTTCTGTTTACACAGCAGTATGCTGCTTCCTCTTGTAATCTGCAGCATTTGATCTAAAACAAGTTTTTGATCAAAATACCGTAGATCCTAGGAAGAGTATTTATGTGGTGTTGGGCACTGGTCACCTTTTCTAGATAATATCTTTAATCATATTTTCTGGGAAAAAAGCCTATCCCATGACTATGGAAGAGTTTATCAATGTGTGTTTGAGCTTTTCTCAAGCTCTCTCTGCCAACAGCAAGACCAGAACAATGGGAAGGCCACAAACCATCTCTAAACCACTGTTAGGGCACTACATGATTGACTGCATTTCATGATGCACTGTGGAACTCCTGGGGTTTGGAACTCCACTGTCAGGGAAACATGTGTTTCCAGTTTCAAAAACTGTTCTTGCCAAACTGAATAAGCAAAATATGGAATTTAAATCAGGATTGCTATTAATAGTAAGTAATTAATCACTAGCTTGAGTGAAAAGTATGAGCCATTCTTTAAAAGCTTGGCCATCTAATGGTTTCAAGAGGAAATGTTTGGTTAGATTTGTGGTCTCAAAGTAATAGGACACTATTAATATCTAAACAAACTGTTGCACTGAAATTCCAGTAGAACAGTTAATACTACAGCATCAAATAATTTCCAGTCTGAAGCTAGTCTACATCTGGAATGCTAAAGAAAAATGTCTTTCCAAGTAATTGGTGGTGACAAAAGAGGAGATGATAATTTTTTTTCCTTCTGCAGAACTTTGCAGGAAACATTCCAATACGATTCATACCAGAGACTTCAAGATAAAAAAGCTGATAATTGTGACCGGAAATCAACCTGAGTCATACAGCTGCATAAATATGAACTAATTAATGCACGATGTAAATCTCAAGACTTATGAGTCTTCAAGCTATCTGCTCCTTTGAGAGATAATAAATTGTACATTGATTGTGCACTCTGGAACAGAGAGCATCCTGTCAACAAATCATTGAAGTCTGAAAGTATTGTTCCGGAAACACAACATTCCTCCTGAAAATGGCAGGGGAATTTTTATTCTGGATCAGATTTGTGTCGTGTCAATGTCAGTAATCTCTGTAAGAGACTAAATAATTCTGCCAGAGGTTGAGTATCTATTGTGAAAGAGAAAATCTTTAGTGTGAATGTCTTGACACCATAGGAAAATATTTGCATTTGAAGCAGAACATCTAATGCATGGGGATTTTATATTTGTATTTCTTCCTGTTTTGTCTCTTCCTTAGGGTGTATTTTCAATTTTGAGTGTTACTATTCAGGCTATTGGTACCCTAGATCTCTTTGTAGGATAGTCACCATAGTTTCACTTGTACTTATAACTTCAGAGCAAGTAAACAGACTGAATATCTTTTAAAAATATTTAAACTCGAAAATATGTCAATGAGTTCTCTATTTTTTTTGTTTTGTTTTGTTTGTTTGTTTGCTTGTTTGTTTTTTAACAGATCCTTTTGAATAACAGAAATTAATCCAGATTTAATAAAAAAAGCTTTTTTGTTTGTTTGTTTGTTTGTTTGTTTTTTATAAGCTGGATAGTAACAAATTTGCATTATGATAGGCAAAGTATTTTTTTTTTAAATATAATATTGTTTTTTATTCCCCTCATCACTCCTGAAAGTCTCAATCAGAATAGCAGGAAAGTGACTTGAAACCATTCTATGACTAATGTCAAACTAGGTAACTTCTGAAAATTATTTAAAATATATGTCAATATGGATTTTCAAGTGACTTGAGCACCTCTCTTTCTGGTTCTGATACAGGGGCCTTTATTAATATTTGGCTATGCTTTATAATTATGACAGGATTAAACCCACAAAATTTAACAAAAACATTATAATTTTCTAAATAATCTTTAGATTACTTTAGAATAAAATCTTCAAATTAAGTGAAATAAACACATTTTATAATTACATCAATTTTGCATATCTTGGTTTTGGCTTTAAAAAAAAAAAAGTGATTGAAAAAGATCCCAAACAAAGCAAAACAAAAAAAAAACCCAGTTATTTATGGTTGTACCAGCAAGAGGATTTAGAAACAGGTAATATAACAAATAAAGCTTTAAGTCTTTTGAAATAATACATCTTTCATAGCACACTGGTAACTGCTACTTTCTATTAGGGACTTTGCTGTTGGATCAGTGAGTTTCCTGTTCTCTACTGAGTTTCTAATGCCATGAAAAAGGTATTAATATGATAAAAGTCATATAGTATTAGTGACTTTCTATCACATTGGTGAAGTGAATTTTTATTGTATTAACAAAACCAGAATTTCAATTGCCATAGCAACTAGCAAAAATGACAAAAAAGCTCTTATAAAAATCAAGACCTCCGTAAGGATAGTGAATTGAGTATGACTCCACTCTCTGTGCCTATATCTATTTTTGTTGTTTTTTTTCTGAAGCCCTCATTCATATACTATGTTGCAGCAGTCAGTGCCCTGTAGGATGATACCTGAACATGATAGTTTTGAGTCAATAAAATGTATATTTTGAGGGAGTGTTAACTACTGAGTATGTTAATGAAGAAGTAATTTCTATTAAAAAAAAAATAAACTTGGGAAAAAAGCTTTTGTGAATGAGTTGGCTGTAAAATGTTATCAGCTGCCTTTATAAGCATTTTATTCAAGTTTTGCATAGATGGAAAGCTCTTGTCTGTGACAAGCACTACTGCCTGATATGGGGTTTTGTTTAGGCTGTAAACAACACATTGGTTATTTATGTGAGAAATAATTAAGATGTTCACTCTCTAACAAAGTATAACAAATATTGAAGGAAATAAACAAAGCCCAAAATGTCATGTGTTCTTTGTAGCATAATTAATTAGCATCTGTAATTGATGAGTAACATTGCCAGTTATATAAGAATCCCATAATCCAAAAAATGCAGCTGTTCAATAGAGAAAAGTTTTGCTTTTCCTTCTCCAGCATGCCATCACAGTGTGCTGTGGAAGTTCTGCTTTGCTCACTCATTTTCATCTTCTCTGTATTGAACTTTATTTTGAAACAGAGAATAACTCAGGAGGTGGGTATGTTCAGTGACAGTTGTTTTACCACAGAACATTCTATTTTTATTACAGAATATTTATTTCATTTACCCAGATTATGTTAATATTGACTGAGTGCCTATGTGCAGATGTATCTTTGTATATGCAAACATATGGGTAATGCATGCTGTACTAATATACATTCCTCCAAACTTTGGCTTCTTTCTAGTCTTCCTGTTTTGGCTGAGAATCTGTTTCTATCAACTACCAGCTGGAACCCTTCTGTTGTTAAGAAAGTTTCAAATTCCTGCTCATATTCGCTCAAACCAGCTCAGAAGTGTGAGGAAAGAATACCTCCTGGGTTTTTAGAAATGAGTTTCCAGTTAGAATTATAGTATTGCAAAATTTGAGAATAAAGAGTAAAATTGTCACTGCTTTCTCCAACACTCTGATATCACGGTGTTACTCTAAAATATCTGAAGTGTGCTGAGTTGAAAAAGAATCATGCTCCAGCTCTTTGTAGAGCATTTAAGACTAGGATTTTATTAATGGGAAAACCTCAACATAATTATAAGCTCAGACGTCTTTATACTCTCGTTTCTACATGGATTTCCATGTTCAGCCACACTGTTGTTTGCTGCGATGCTATTGGTTCCATTTCAAGGGTCAGGCACCACCAGAAGTCCTGATTGTCAGTTCCTCCTCATTCTTTGTCAGGCTGACGTTTTCTGACAACTGCTCTTTTCCCAGTTTAATATCACTCTCTCTCACCCATTTTCACACATATATATTCCTCACTCCTGTCATCAGAACTCCTTTATTAACTTCTTGCTTTGTATGCCCTTTCTTGTGGCTTCTGTTCTTGAAACATTTTGTCAGACTCTCACAAGTTCTGCTGACCTAATAGCCTTCCAAAGATTGCTTTGCACTCTATATCAATAATGTCACAATCCAAATCTTTAGCTTGTTGCTTATCGAGTGTTGGACTTTTAAGAGAAGGAGCAGTGACAAATTTCTTTAATGCTCCTTTGCACTCATCAGTTCTACACTACATAGTTCCAAGATAAGTTAGAAATTAATAGTGATAATGCCTGTATGTTAATTTCTACAGTATGGTTTTTTAATATCTGCAGACAACATGTCTAAATCCCACACGAAACAGACTTTATCTGGCAAGTCGTGTTTTTTCTACAATGAAATGCAAGTATGCAGGTGTAATAAGTCTGCTGTTATAAATATTTACCTTGAATTTGTGTATCTTCACAGAAATTACTAGGTACAGGTTTTTTTTTCTCTAACCCAGCAGGTGTGTGTAAGTTCTAACACCATTATATGTATCTACATCTTTCTGAGAAAACATTTTTAGAACTAATGTCATGCAAAGTGATAATTCTGCTATCAGAAGTGTTCAGTAGTACAGAGTAGAAACAAATTATTGGGACTCACAAGACCTTTACATATTCACCTTCTAAACCTTGAGCGTGTGAAATAAAATTTGAAGGCTAAAATTAAACCAATGTATGCCTTTTTGTCCACACTGCATTCTAGCAATGCTCAGAAGGTAAAAAGTGTTTGTGAAGCTGAATATGGAAACTTTTAATTAACACACAATGATGTAATGGCTGACAGAATAAGGACTAATAGACTTTGTGTCATAAAGTAAGCAAGAGTAAATCACAGACACTTCAGTATATAACAACCCTACTGTAGTTTTTAGGAAACCAAAGTGTGTTTTAATAGGTTCAGAAATCTCTGAGCCTACAAACTTGAAGGTGGGTGTTAAATCCTCAGTGCAGTTTCTACTTGTTGATAGAAAACATTACTTTGCTGTTTTTATGACATTGTCTACTGCAAGAGAAACATATAGGAGGACAGTAAGTGATGTATGGCTGAATTAGTATAATCTTTATTGTATATAAAATGTAGTGCATTTTGTCAGTGTACCTCAGTAATGGCAGTGCCATGAATTTGTAAGCAAGTTCACAACATAAACTAATAAAGAAATAAGGACATTCATGCAGCAATTTTGTTCTAGAGCTGCATGTTCTGTTTCTACCCCCAACAGAATGGAAATTCAAAGAAAAGTGTCAGGTTTTCAGTAAGGTAGTGATCAAACAACATAGTTGTCTTCTGAATTTCTAAGAGTATCTGCTCAGCAACAAAACATCATTTGATCTGTTTGCAAGTTCTCTTGTAATGTCTTGTTTCTTACAGATTTTGTAAAAATAGGTCATAAATCTTGTCATAAGTGTGTAGTGAAGACAGAATTCTGAAAGAAAAGAACATTGCAACTGATGCATCAGTCTGGAGACAAGTATATACCTGTCTTGTAGGAATAGACTCAGGAACAGATGAGATAGACCACCTTTTGTATCAGCACAAGCATTCTGCAAACCTAATGCTTTCAGGCACAAATAAAGTCATTCATTCTTCCTCATTCCTAATATCTGCATGTGAGTGTATTCCAGAGTTCCTGCATTGGTTGTGCAATTTTTTTCAGGGTCTCCATCAAAAGTCGTTGGTACTGGTACTTTCAGACTTTGCATACAGATCAAGACATTTCCTTTAGCCTGACTTTGAGAGTAAGATAGGCCATAAGTGTATGAAATCTGGTGGTTTTAAGTTGGTAACTTACACATGCTTTCTGGAACAGGTAGCCTGTCACTAGTTGCATACTTCTATTGGGAAAAAAGTCCCCTAAATTAAATTGATAAAATATAACAAAACCCCTCTGTCTTGTCAAGTGTTATAACGCATTTCCTGATGCATTATTTTCCTGATATAAAGTGAAGGGTCTGACTTGGTCCAGCAAAGGGTTATCAGGTTTAATTTGTTTCCTAAAATAAGAAGATAACAAGTTTTTTTTGTTTGTTTGTTTGTTTTGTTTTGTTTTTGTTTGGGTTTTTGTTTGTTTGTTTGAGAGAAAAGAGAGAGAAAGAGAGAGAGAGAGAGTTCTGGAATTGACTGCATCACTTCAGAGCAGAGTTTTTGCATGGGCACTGTGGAAGGTCAGGCACCCTGGAGGCCTTCATGAGAAAGATAACAAATGAGAGGCAACACCAATATGCTGCGGCTTTGCAGAGCATCTCTGTGTTGTCCTCAACCAGGACAGAGCCAGAGACATTCAACAGAGAAGGGTCTCCTCTGCTGTCTCCTGCCTCCATTGGCTCCAACAAAGAGTATTGTCACAGGTTAAAAGTAATCTCACCATTCAAGGAGAAGGTGAATTCAAGGCAAATTCAATTCAAGGAAAAACATTTACGTCCCATGGCAGTGAAAGAAAATGCCATCCTGCTTTAGTACAACAGGATCTTCCCTTCACAACACATAAGTACATTTTATGAGGGAAGAATTTCCAAAGTGCAGACACATTTCTAACTTCAGCTCCTTCCCATAGCAGATATATCACAAGCATGACATAAATTTTGCATCTTTATGGACATTATAGGGGTATATGTCGTACCTTTCAAGTGGCAATTCTGGAAAAAGGAGGAAAGAAAGAAAAGAAAAAAAGAGAGAAAAGAGAAAGAGAAAGAGAGTGAGAAAGGGAGAGAGAAAGAGAGAGAGAAAGAGAGAGAGAGAGAGAAAGAGAGAAAGAGAGAGAGAAAGAGAGAGAGAGAGAGAAAGAGAGAAAGAGAGAGAGAAAGAGAGAGAGAGAGAGAAAGAGAGAAAGAGAGAGAGAAAGAGAGAGAGAGAGAGAAAGAGAGAAAGAGAGAGAGAAAGAGAGAGAGAGAGAGAAAGAGAGAAAGAGAGAGAGAAAGAGAGAGAGAGAGAGAAAGAGAGAAAGAGAGAGAGAAAGAGAGAGAGAGAGAGAAAGAGAGAAAGAGAGAGAGAAAGAGAGAGAGAGAGAGAAAGAGAGAAAGAGAGAGAGAAAGAGAGAGAGAGAGAGAAAGAGAGAAAGAGAGAGAGAAAGAGAGAGAGAGAGAGAAAGAGAGAAAGAGAGAGAGAAAGAGAGAGAGAGAGAGAAAGAGAGAAAGAGAGAGAGAAAGAGAGAGAGAGAGAGAAAGAGAGAAAGAGAGAGAGAAAGAGAGAGAGAGAGAGAAAGAGAGAAAGAGAGAGAGAAAGAGAGAGAGAGAGAGAAAGAGAGAAAGAGAGAGAGAAAGAGAGAGAGAGAGAGAAAGAGAGAAAGAGAGAGAGAAAGAGAGAGAGAGAGAGAAAGAGAGAAAGAGAGAGAGAAAGAGAGAGAGAGAGAGAAAGAGAGAAAGAGAGAGAGAAAGAGAGAGAGAGAGAGAAAGAGAGAAAGAGAGAGAGAAAGAGAGAGAGAGAGAGAAAGAGAGAAAGAGAGAGAGAAAGAGAGAGAGAGAGAAAGAGAGAAAGAAAGAAAGAAAGAAATTTTGGAACAGAAATTCAGATAAAAACTAGGGTTATAAGAATATTTAATACATTTATTATAGTTTCCATGGTCTATTGCAGTTTTAGATGTATGAGATGGGTTTGTAATATTTGCAGTAACTCCTATCACATATTTCTTTTGCCTTAAATCATTTCATTTTACTTTATAAATCAACTCTCTGGGAAATAAATGCAAATATATTTAAAGGAAATGCAGTGCTTGAAGATCACTGACAGGTCTGCAGTCTCTGTTGACTGTGTATAAGCTGGGAGTATTAAGCTCCCACAAATCATACTTTTGTCTGTGGAAGGAAAACATCATATAACCTCCTGTGATGATAGAAAAGCATGAAGAACCACTGCCATAATCAAACTGTCTAACAATTTTTTGTAATTCATGAGTATCATTGTCCAAAGCAATCAAAATATAGCAGATACAAGCTGTAAACACCATTAGTTCTAACTCATAATTTATGCTGAAATTCCCAACAAGATGCAATTTACCATTTAATTTTGGAGGAATGTTAGATGCTCTCATCACTCTATTCTTCAAGTTATTTTGAACTTCAGAATTTGAAACTTATGCTGTACATAGCCTTTTAACTATAGGTGGATGTCTCCCTTTTACAATGAGTTGAGCTGTTTCTGCATTAACTTCTGTAACTTCCCCCTCTATTGTTACCCCACTAATACATCACTGTGGTAAGGAGACAATGTTTGAGTATACAGGGCGCTAAGTTGCACATTGGCTCAGAAAGTGGATTATATGATAATATAATATATAAATTCATGGATTATATTCATGGCATAAGTATACACTCTTTCTATAAAAGAATTGCAATTTACTAATCTAAATGTAATATTAAATTTAGAGGGGAAAACTCATTATTAAATAGCTATTTTATTTTTTTTTAAATTATCTTGTTTATGGAAGCTATTGCTTTTCGGAAGTTGAAGACGAGCTTCTGATTTTTCAGTCTTGGTTTCCCTTTAAAAATGTAGGATTTCACCCATGCTACAAATTGTGAAATACTTTTTTTCAGGATGGTTAACTACTGCCTGCAAGCAACAAAGAGAATATAAAAGAAAATCTTTTTAGGTTATATTTTATTTAACCAATCTGATTTCATCATAAAAAAGTAGGACCTACAAAACTATTAGTCATTGTGGAAAAATATTGACAGACAACTCTCAGCAAGAAGTAGTCCCCATGTTGGCAATAGTTCACCAGAAAAAAGCACACCTTTTTTCTGGTGAACAAGGAGCAGGGACACTAAGGAAGCCTGGTGTACTGCCCTGAGAGAGAGATGAAACAAAGGAAGAAAAGGCTAAGAGGTGTTGAAGTCATTCTCTGTTTCAAAAAATGCAGCTAATGGGAACTAAGCCAGAACAATGGGCCAACAAGTGCCTGAACGCTGACCTTTGCTTCATTAACTCAAAAATACACATTACTTTTCATATCCCTGCATATCATCATCATGGCTGGGCTTTGCAAATGAAGATTTGGGAGGGCTCTACCCACACTTGCTGCAAACTTGCTGATGGCTGATAAGGCCGATGAGAGAGAGGCAAGTCTGGCTGCAAAAGGCACAGCAGAAAGTCTCTGTAGGTAGTACTGGAGAGGCACAATTCTTTCTGCATTGTCTTGTCTCCTTAAGACTGATTTTGCATGTGTTTTAAAAATTTTCACCTGCTGTATGGCCTTCAGAGTTTCTCCCATGGTAGGGGCTATATCCAATTCATTTTCCACTGGTTGTTGTGTTATGAGATGATTGGTCCTGAAGAGAGTCTGAAAACGTTCAGACCATCAATTCAAGATGGAGGTTTTATCTGTGAGAAGCATTTGGCCATCCGTGCTGAGTAGGGGGCTTTGAACCTGGTGAGTGGGTCCGTACATTGCTTTCAGTGCCTCATAGAATCCTCTGTGGTCACCCAAATCTGCACATAATTGAGTCTTTTCTGCTAGATTGATCCACCACTTGTTCTGGATGTCTCGAAGTTTCTGTTGGAGCTTGCTGCATGCAAGACGAAAGGCTGCTTTTCTTACATGACAAGATGGCTGAGCCAGGTGTTCTTGGTGAGCAGTTCTCTTCTTGGTCAACAATTCCTGGGTCTCTTGATTGTTTTCATCAAATCAGTCTTTGTTTTTCTTGGAGGAGAACCCTAAGGATTGTTCAGAGGACTGCAGAATGCTATTTTTAATATATTGCCAAAGCGCTTCAGGAGAAGGGTGTGTGGGATGATTTTCAGGTTTAGTTTGGAGGTTTACCTGGAAGCTGTCTCTCACTGCAGCTGTTTGAAGATTGTTGATGTTGAGCCTCCTCCTTGGAATGTTGCATCTCTTACATTTGGGCTTAAAGTGGAGGTTAAGTTTGCAATGTAAAAGGCGGTGGTGTGTTTGGCATTCTGCACTGGACATCACTAGGGTATGACAGAGATCATGAATATTTCTCTGTTACACTAAGACATAATCAATGAGGTGCCAGTGCTTGGATGGAGGATTGATGCAGGTTGTCTTCAGGCTGTCTTTTTGTTGAAAGATAGTGATGATGATGAGCTACTGCTCTGCACAAAACTCTAGAAGGAGGCGTCTGTTGTCATTACTGTTTCCAACGCCATGCTTTGCCTAGAACTCCTTTCCAGGCTTCAGAGTTCTTTCTTACTCTGGCATTGAAGTCACCAACGATTATGATCTTAAAATCTGCAGGAACCTTTTGGGTAAGGTGGTGCAGGTTAGTGTAGAATTTTTCTTTTTCCGCAGGGTCAGCTTGGAGAGTTGGGGCATATACACTGAAGAGGACAACGTGTTGCTTGTTGTGTAGTGGGAGGCATAAGGAGATAATGCAGTCAGAATGACCTGTTGGCAAGGTTTCAGGTTTAGAGGCAATGGAGTTTCTAATCATGAAACCAACTCCTGAAAGGTGACTTTTGGTTTTGGGTTTGCCTGACCAATAGAGTGTGTAGCTGGCATCATGTTCTTTAAGGCTGCCTACCTCGTGGAGACAAACTTCACTGAGAGCTGCAATGTCGATGTTGAGTCGTGCCAATTCATGAGCAATTAGGCCAGAACGATGCTCAGGATGTCCACCATCTGCGGTATCAAGCATGGTTCTGATGTACCAGTGTCAATTTGAATACACCTGTGGAGGCAGGTGTTTGCCTTTGTCTCTTTGTCATGGTTTGACTGCATCAGAAGATACCTGTTGGCTGAGGTTCGCAAACTGGGTGAAGTGTGGAGATGAGTTTTGGTTAGGCCACCTTTTCTAGGCCCCTCTCCATGTGGAGCAAGCAGTGCTCTCCTTGAAAAAGGCTGCTTGGTCATTCAGGATGATGCCGAACAAGACTGTCATCTCCGGGATCAGTCTTGAGCGACCAATGTCCTGACCCGCCTGCATGCAGGGTTGGGTCTGCGGCTCCCAGTGCTCCGTAACACCTGCCGTTTTGTCCCTCACCTGTTGCTGCAGGGCTTTGGAAAAGTGGGTGAATCCCTCGAGCCTGCGCAGTGGATTTTTTAGGTGAGGCACAGCATGTGCAGAACTGGCCCCACCCTTTACTCCTGAGGTTCATCTGCCAGGGCCTAGCAAGCTTGGTTGGTGACAACAAGGTCCTCAGGATGTAGGTTTGGTTAGAGTATCCTTCTCTTAGATGGATGGCCTTACACAGCTAAGCAAGTTCCATCTGCCCGAGTTTGGAGTTGTCCTTCTCCAAGGATGCCTGCCAGGAGGCTGACGAGACCATCCTGCCTATATTCATACTTTGTCTGACCCTTCAGTTGAGACCTGACTAGCAAGGGAGACCCTACTGGAGACACATACCACCACCAGCGTAGCTCACAACCTCATAAGGGCACAAAAGTTTCTCTCTCATGACAAGGGGGTGTCCGTGGAGAAGCCTTGCATATGTTAATGAAGTGAAACTTATTAATTCTTTGCATTTAAGTCTAAAGTCATTCAGATTCCAACTAATAATGAAGTGACATAAAGTGAAACTTTATATTTTGTTCTCCCACAAAGAACAGTACCTTAAGCAGGGGAGGAGGCCAGAGAAGACTCCACCTTTGTATCCTGAGATGGTTGATGGGCTATACCCCAAATACGGAGACACCTATTGAATAACTTTTATACATTGGTAACACTCTTGACTTACACTTTCTAAGGTCAGAATATTTATCAACAGCTACTTCTGAACCATATTCTATGTCAGTTATCAATAACTGGCACTATTTGTGAATGTGGAATCTTACTGAGTGTGCCCAGACTTACAGTATAATCCATGCTATTTGTGTTTCTGGGATTGTGATTGTGAAGAGACTGGGAGCATAACCAAAGCTGCCTGTGTGTCTGGCAGCTTACCAGACTTATACTGCTGAACTGGTTATTCTAAAATATTATCTGTAAAGAACTCCTGAGGGCACGGACAGGCAGACAAGATATTGACTAAGAGGAGGAAGGCCTAGATGACCCTGGATCTGCTGTAACTGAGGATAACACAGAGAACAAGGGGTTCTCCCTCTCCTAAATTATTATGTGGCAGTAGTCATCACCCAGCTTTCTGTCAGTGATAAATAGTTCAACTAGAAAGTCAAGTTTAATTGGATTTTGATTTTCATTTATGTAAAAACAGTTAAATCACCCTGCTACCAAATCAATAACTGTCAATTTTTGATGTCAGTTTCCTTGAAAAAGTCTCAAATTAAAATTCCATGTGTAATAGACATGTTGAGTAAACAGTGTTAACCACTTCACAGATCCATTATGTTAATATATTGCTCTTTCTGCCTTATCAGACAAAATGAAGTGAACTGAGAAGTTTTTCATATATTAACTGTAAATTACACTTAGCTCAGCTAATAAAATTTTATTGTCACAGAACTGTTTTCCACTTCACATGCATTTGGGAGATTGAAATGTAAATTATTGTAAGCTACCTCTGTCTCGTTATAGATGTCTGAGCAAATGAAATTTACATGATTGAAAAAAATGAAAGTATTCTCTGTGGATACCAAAAGCTATCATTTTCCCCACCATAATAATGGAATTTCAGAAGTAGAAAAAGATAGAGAAAAGCAGCCCTTAATCTTCTTTGCAGGCTGTGCAATTCCACTTCAATTTATGAAGGTTTCTTAGCAATTAATATTCTTCTGATTTGTTTCCATGTTGGTTATAGAAGTTAATCAACACTCTGCCCTTCTTTGAAGTCATAATAATCATGTTGAAAAGGTAGTTAAAAAGATGATAATGCAGTTCTATAAAGTAGGCAATGGTTAAGACAAATTTGTATCTGTTCTTCCTCTACGTTAGTCTAGGCATGGTGAAAGTGAAGTCAGTCTAAGCCTGTACCAGTGTGAGCCTTGTTTTTGAAAGGAGTAGAGACAATTTTGCAGGATACACTTTAGAAGGAGTCCCACACACATTAGTACATTTCTAATAATTATGTTAGTGAACTTAAGCATGGCCTATTGGCAAATGCTATCTCAAGAAATGGATAATATATTTTATAAACAATAAGAAAACAATCCCATGTAATGAACAAATCTTTCTTATTTATAAAGATCTTATGCTACTTGTACATGCAAACTACCTTGTTCTAGTCTCTATTGACACTGTTTCTTCGTGACATGTATTCCATGCTGCTCTTTTCAAATACAAAGCAATAGTTGCATTTCTTTTCCAGGGATGCAACTCTAATGAGGATACTGCACACCTTCAATCTATTTGTTACCTGTAAACTGGATGTTTTTTGTAACAATGAAAACACCGAGCCAGTTGTCACACTATAAACTTCTTTTTATAACAAAGCAAAATATCCAAGCTCTACAAGTTTGTATGTCACAGCTTCTGGCAACTATGGTCTGAGACTTCAGGGTGCAAACTGAAACCCTGGGAGAGGTGAATTGGCGGTGAGGAACACTTGAACAACTAGACAAACAAGATGAGACAATATAATGAGGGAAAAATGACCAGAAACTAACTTGCTAAGGCCAAAGCCAGCTACAGCAAACTAAAGAGGAAATGCTGAGGTTAGAAGAGTGCCTTAAATCCTTTTCTAATGCAGAATAGAGCCCATCTGTAAAACACGATTACATTTTCTTTCAAAAATAAATAGAAAATTCTATCTCCAGAAAGAAAGCACTACATGATTTGAATTTGGCTTATTTATCTACCTGTAAAGCAAAGAATCTGATTCAGCAATTTAATGATACAAACAAACAGTCAGCATAGAACAGACCTAAACTGGGGACTTGTTTATGAGTTTTATCCTTAGGAAAATTCATACAACACTCAGAAAAAGTATAGTGGAAACCTATCTTCCACCACTGAGCTGTTATAATAACTCAAAGTTTCAGTGGAAAACAATATCTGTGGGACATACAGGAAATCCAAAGGCTGAGCTTCTCAGGTGTTGCAGGAAAATGCAGTTCAGTGAATGTTTATAGAAACAAATAAGTTCTCCGAGCCTGAAAGTTTGGTGTGTCAAAAATATGTTTTCTGAGTCACAATTTTGCATTTACACGCTTCACAGACAGCTGTCAGTTTTGCTTCCTTATCCTTTGGTTGGTTCTCCTAATGAAGCTACTGACAACATGTTGATGCACGAAATCAAGCACACAATTTTCTTATGCCAAAGGAATATCTCTCTGACAAAATATGATAATATCATTTCCAACCTACTTGGTGCTACTGTTCAATAGGGGGAAGGGCTGTGTGGCCTTTATGATTTCCCTAAAATGTACTCAGTATTTGAGTAATTAAAAGACTCCTTTATTGCTATATTTTGGTATATGGTTGGCATGTGGACAAGTGTTTGAACTTTATTTGTGGACTAAATATATTTACCACCTGACATTCTTTCTGTGTCCATTTTGGATGAAGGAGTCAGGATCCAATTCACCAGTCAGGCTGAACGGAAAAAAAAAAAGAAAAAAAAAAGGAAAAAAGCTTTATTTCCAATGAAATATAAAACTGAAATTTCCCTTCTCTATATATTTGCAGGTGAATTTCTCCTATGAAGCTCTAGTTTTGCCAGTCACAAGTATATTAATGAGGAATAAGTAGCTGAATGTGGAATAGCATGTAGTATTTTTATCCCTGAAAGTTAACTAGACTGTATTGCAAATATACCTTTAAGACATACTGAAAAAAAGTGATTAAGGAGTAAACAGTGCAAATCTCTAATTCATAATTTGTTGAACGCATAATTTTTGAAGTGGATTTCATTGCATGCTGAAATTTGATTATGGTATTTGAGTTTTCATGGCCATGCTGTGATTTTTCCACAACACTGAGGTGTTATTTTTTATGAAGCTTCAGCCTTCAGTGCATGTCTATAGAGAAATCTGATAATTTATCTCTGTGTTCCGTGACAGAGGAAAAATAGAAAAAAACCCACTACTTACTTTTTATTTGTAACAGGTACCGTAATTATGAATACATTCTGACTCTGAATCTTGTCAAAGGTACTTTGAAAAGTTAAAGATTGCATCACTGCATAATACAAAATATATGACTGCTTTGCAAATAACTTTTTGTGCCAGATAAGAATAACATGGTAAACTCCTGTCACCTCCTTGCAGAGACGTCCTTGTGTTAGAGACTCACGTATCTTTCTGAGGGAGTAAGGGTAAGAAAAGTATCAACTCCTGTGCTTGTGAACCTGACTCCACATTTAAATGTAATGCAGAAGTTCACATTAAGACCCCGACTGAACTAGTGTTACAATCTGGAGCCAGTGATGGCACTTTAATATTTGATCCCAACTTCACAGTCCTTGTAATTGTTCTCTTTTGTTGCTTCCTGCCCTGAGCTAGGTTTCTTGACAAAGACAGAACTGCTAAGGTATGTATCATGTAATGTTACTTTGTGAAAGGCTACATAATTTTCAGAAAAAAAACTTTTTAATGTGTAATAAAATAAAAATTATATTACTCATTAAAATGGAAAACAAAAAAACATCAAATATCAAAGTTTAATCAATTATGTTAGTAAAAATAAGGTATTTGCTTCTAAAATGTTCTATATATTATAAAATAGACTTGGAGTAATCTTCTCTGTTTTGGGAGGTATGAAAGTCTATGTAATCTTCAATTTATTTTAAGTCTAGTGGCTCTATTCATACAGAAAATAATGTGTCATGGCAGTGCTTTAAGCATCCTTGATTCATGTGAAGATTTCATAATTTTATAAATTTTTAAGGCAAAATTATATTAGTACTTAGAAAAATAATTTTTCCATCTTCTTTTTCTCCCTAATTTTTACTTTTCTCTATTTTAACAGTTAGTGTTCCATTTGAAATTATACCTCTAATGTTGGTAGTATACACTACAAAATCTGCTAAAAGACACTTTATGTTTTTGGAAAAAAATTGCAAACAGAAAAAAAACCCCAAAACAACAACAACAACAACAAAAAACAACAAAAAACAACCAGCCAAAAAACCAACCAACCAACCAACCACAACAAAAAAACAAACAAAAAACCCAAACCCAAAACCAAAAACCACAAACAAAAAAACACCCCAACAACACCCAAAACCCCCAGTCTTTCTACTAAGATTTATATTTAGATTCTGAAACTGCTGAAGATAGATGTTTTCATAATTTGTTTGACTCACTGTTATTGGTCTTTCCTTAAAATTAGTTATGATTTTGGCTTTGCACACATCTAAATTTTCCTTATATAGCCTGGTTAATGTACCAGACTTACTGGTACTGCCTAGATGAGGCAGAATCCAGTCTTACTAAAGATATGATGGAGATTGTTTCTTGGATCTTGATTTGTTCATGGACTCCAAGTGAACTGTACATAAACCAGCAATTATTATGTGAAGCACTTTAAAGATGAACATGCAATTCTGGCAGTATTTATACAACAGGGATATGCATAAGAATGATATCAGAGCAGTGGAAAAAAACTTGAATATTTTTCCTTTTTTTCTGATACATACCCCCCCCCCCTTTTTTCTTTTTTGTTTGTTAGGTTCTTTTGTTTGTTTGTTTGTTTACGCTAGTTTAAAATAATAACCTGAACAAAATAATTGTTTTTTCTTTTCAGGAGTTACAAGGTTCCTATGAGTACATTTAATTGAAATCCCTTCAAAACCAAGTCCTACAAAAACTTAAATTTACTTCTGCAGTTATTATCTCAGAGCTTAGACAAGCACCAATGCATCTAGACATTCAAACAGCCTAAGATGAAAGACTAGGTAACTATTTTTGCTTTAGTGGTTCCTGAACTCAACAGTGAGCCCTGCTTGCTGGCTCCCATTAACAAGCTGGTGGCTTGAGCACTTGGTACCTCCTTATGCAGAGAGGATGTTTTACAAAAGGTACAACCTTGACAGGCATAAGGTGCAGGGATTCTGTGAAGGTGGTTATGTTGGGGGGCAGTGATAACATCCCACACTCCTCAGAGCGAAGTCCTGCCCTTGTTCTTGTTGGCTGTACTTCGCGAACGAAGATTTTGGGATAAGCCTGCGCAATGGATTTTTTAGGTGAGGCACAGTGTGCGCGGAACCGGCCCCACCCCCTTTACTCCTGAGGTTCATTTTACCATGGCTGAGCACACTCGGGCAGTGACAGCGAGTTCCTCCAGGATTCAAACCGGCATCCTCAGAGGAGGAGCCGGCTCCACAGGCGGGGGCCTACGCCACTCGGCCAACGCCCGCCGCCTCTCAAGTGTAACACCTCAGATTAACATCAAAGAAAAAAACCCAACAAACAGCAAAGCAATAATGTCAGGTTGTTGAGCAATCCTGGGAGCCCACGTGGGTCAGAGCACCAGGGGAAGACCTCGCCTTGTCCTCTCTGCCACCAAATGACACAAACGTGGCACTGCAGCCACGCCTGCAACACAGGCTGGGGCAGGAGTCCTGCCCTTACACATTGACTATACAGAGGGACAGCAATTAAAGAAATTAAATTGCTTTTTCTGTGCCTCTATCTTGTAAGCAGCAGAGTGTTAGCATAGAACTAATATTCCTGTTTATCAAGATAAATCTGGTCATTTTAATGAACTCTTCTACAGAGACAGACTGAGATGTGAGATAACTCCTGTTTGTTCATTATGCTAATTAAAAAAGAGCACCTCTGGCCTTGTGAAAACAAAACTGATTAAGGCAAATGCAGTAAGTCAACTTGGAGCTGTGAAGTACAAATTATACAGTGCGCACAATGGACACTAAGTCAAAACTTAAGAGTCTCTTAAGCAAACTGTGAATTTGGCTTTGGGCTTGCCTGTGACTTTTCCTGACTCTTATATGTTCAATACATGTGACATATGAAAATTCAAGAAGGAGGAATTCACTGAACAAGCACACAGAGACACACATACACACAGACAGACAGACAGACAGTAATAATAATAAAAATTCTCTGCTTAATTAAAGTAAGCAGAGGGCAAAACTTTGTTCCTCAAGAAAAAATGTTTTAACTGGTTTATTCCTTTGCATGTACTTTTTCCAGCTCAACTGTTATGAGCATGATTCTACTTTGGATGAGAATTGGAGAAAGACATTTTTATTCAAATTATCTGAATATGTCTAGCTTTAAGGAAACTAAATTTTACTTTTGTACAGTTTTGTCAGTTCCATGACATTATTATGTATTTCTAGGATTTTTTCTTTTATTCCACTTCTACATTACTTCTGAAGATGCAGGTTTGTTTCTGAAAGGAAACTAAAGCAGATTCTAAAGGACTTTTGATAAGAAATTTCAAATATGCTTAAGAAAGAAGTGGTGGATACTGAACATCCTTTAGCTTTCCAAGTTAACAGAACTAGTTGTCTACAACCGGAGTTGTTTCACAATACCTCTGCGTTTTGCATTCTGCCTCTGAAATACCGGATTTTTATCAGATGAACTATGTTTTGCATGAAAATACAAATCCATGTGTTTGTGTATTAGTGTTCAGAAAAATTAAAGAACCGTGTTTATCATGTTATGACCCGTGATAAAAATGAAGAAAGACATGATGCACCACAAAATGACAGGGCTATCTTACTCAAGCTGGGAATATAGATCCATGTGTTGAACAATAAAATTGTGTCTGTAATTTTATCTGTATCAATATCAGCTGTTTTACAGTGACTTTGGTCACCACCAGGCAGTGTTGGAATAAGTCCATTTACATCTTGATTCAGTTTTAGGATAGAGCTTAGCTCAAGAAAATAACATTACTTTTAAATCCCCATCTGGCCATAGACCTGAGTAAAGAAATCACACTGATTTTGTCAGCTTTGCCAACAATATTTTATTCTGTTGACTACCGAGTTTTGTTGATCTTCCAGTAGTACCTTGCAGGGATGAAGTTCTCTTTTCCCTTTCTGAAAGGTATAAGACTCACAATTAAGTTCCCAGATCAATAAATCTAAACAAAATTTTCAAAGTACATGATTACAGTCTGTTATTTTTTTCTATTTAGGATTCCCAGAATATATGGATATATAAAAAATAATAAAGTTCTCATACTATCTCTGATATTAACCAGAATTTGTCAATATTCAGTGGAAATAGACACCTAGTCCTGCAATGAGACAGTGATTATTAGTACTGAGCTATATTTAAATTTGAGATATAAATGTTGTTACCACTATATATGTATATTCACTATCTGCACTTTCAGAATCCTTGTTGGAGAAACAGGTCTCAGACATATTACACCCATTATCAAGTTTTTCCATTAATTTTTCCCTAATTTTGGAGTTTCATACGCAGTTTTAATTTTATTAATGAACAAAAACAAAAAAAGCCTAAGCCAACAAACAAACAAGCTCTCTATAAAAAAACAAAAACAAAACACCAATTTCAGATAAGCAGTAACTGAATATGTAATTATCTTACCTTTGTTTATGATCACATCTGCAGTGCTAGTGCAGTAAAATGACTGGAAATAGGCTTTTATTTTTACTCTGTATCTAGAAATCCCAAAGAAGAAAAGCAAGTTGCTCCATCAATGCATTAGGCTGGCATACAGGAAAAACCTCAAAAGTTCTTTTCTTCAAGATAGTAGATAAGGATCGATATAACAGACTGATGAGTTAAGATGAAGTAATGACAAATTGCATTTCCTAAGTCTGTAAACTTAGCATGACACTTAGTACTTTTATTTAATTTTGAAATTCTTTAAAATAATTAGGAAAAAAAAAAAGAGGAATCATTCATGGGAAAATGAAGATAGGTTTTCAACTCCCCTTTTTAAATAAGAGAAGACCTAGAGGGAGGTATTCAAAAGATGAGTATTCAAAGTAAAATTCAATGAATTTGATGACTCTTGGTAAAACTGTTTCCAATTTTCATTGCTAGTTCAATGCTGTTTCCACTTGTGGACATTTGAGAGTTACAAATATTTATAAATACATATAGCTGGCATCTGCCAATACACAGAATTAATACCAAGTAAAAACATGCAAAAGCATTTCTGACAACATATTAAAATCAAGAGCTTCTGGAAAGTGAAAGTTGAATAAGTATGTATATTCTGAGAATTATGTTCTTTTACTTTCCTCATGTAGGAAATAAGCAGTGAGTTGATGAAGACAGAAACATTTTGCCAGTACTGTTAAAGAAGTGTCATATACTATAACACCTTTTCCTGTGAAAGAAGGATGTTGAAAATGCCTTAAAGCACAATGAGAAAGACAAATTAAAACCAATTATATAATGTATTTAAGATATAGAAATTCCCATGAAAATTTCAGATACAGGGAGCAGTCATATTGTATGTAGACATACTAAGTGCTTTTGAAAAATGAAGGACTGGTGCCATTTTGAATAGGACATTTTATACAACCAAATCCTTTAAAGCTTTGTTGCATTCTAGATTGTCAATATACCTGATATAAAAAAATATATGTTATTTCTAGGTCTATCATAAATAAAAATTCTCAAACAGCATATGGTTTGCAACAGAAAATTATTACTGCTATTTTTCTGTAGTATTCACCAGTAGATACATGAAAAATTTAATGAATAGTGAAATTGGTGCATATACAAAAATAAGTTCTTGGGAAGTTAAAAATTTGCAAATAATTTGAGCAAAATTAAAAGCAGAGGATTTCAAAGGGTAGGCTATATAATTTGAACATTTTTAAATTAAGTATTTTCCATTTTGGAAATGTTAATATATTTCCTCTTGAAATTTTAAAGCAGAACTTTTAGTTTTACACATCTTCATTACTTTTCATTGTTTAAAAATACAAAATAAGTTAAAGGAAATAGTGTTAAAAACATAGAATTCCACATAGATTAAAAGAAACACATCAAGATTGTTTGAAACAATATTTATTTTCATTTTAAACGCAGGCATTGGATAGAATAAGCTTTCCTTACAAAAAGTCCATTTCTCAGCCTTTTCTTTTATTTGGATATGAAAATATTGCCTACTTTGAAATTCTAATTGGGGTAAACTTGTCAAATATTTTACTACAGAAACAAAGAAAAAAAACAATGCCACTGACCATGCCAAAGGTAAAAATCAAAGAGGGCAATCAGAGTAAGGAATTGAATTCATGATCAGAGATTTTTTAAAATTAGATTATGAATAATGTTACAATTCATAAGGAGACATCATTGAAAGAACTGCAAGAACTCTATGCAATAACTTCCTGTGTGAATCCACTGCAATAGGAGAGAAGTTGAGCTACTATGTCTGTTCTGGTAGTTTGTTACCAAAAAACTAATTTATTACCAAATTAAAAAAAAAATAAAATTTTATATTTTCTTAAAGCAGGGAGGAAAATACCAGCACAATGCAGAAAGAGCTGCAGCTGAAGCCACCGTCAGAAAGAGTTTTGAGCAAGTGGCAATGCAGTGAAGACTGTGAGAGTACATGAAGACGTTGAAGAACACATGTGCATGCTGGGACCAGATCAACACTGGTTGCAAATAGCCAGTGCAGAAGGCAAGCAAATCCTGCTAGCAAAAGGGGGAAAAAACAACTGTCATGAATCAATGGGCTGAGAATGGAGCACAGAGGCAAAGACTTGGACTAGTCCAGATATTCATTACTTGCATAACAATGGAAAGCAAAACATCTGTGTAAACTCACAGAAAGACTATCTAGAGGCATATAACTTCTGAACAAAATTTGTAGCTCAGTAAAAAAAAGAAAAAAAAAAAAAGAAGAGGAAAAGGAGTATTTTTCTTTTAATCTTTTGAAACTCTGGGAGAGCTGAACTTCCTTCATGTGATGTTCCTGAAACTAGTGACTGAGATGTGCCAAAGAAGCCAGAAGAAAGAATGTTTGCACTGAAAATTAATATTTGTAATAAAAAGTAAAGTTACTACTTGGAATTCACTTGAATCCAATTTGGAAAAGTATTGAGTCACCACACAAAAATATTCTCCTACATGTTGAATTTGCATTCTATTCCCTTTTAATGGTACAGGATCTGGCTGAGAGCCAGTGTGTCTTTGCCACAGTTATTTGGCTTAACTCAGGGACATAGACAAATACGCACAGATGGAAGATTTGAGATTTTTTGTGTTTGTTTGTTTGCTCTGGGGTTTTGGGGGCTTTTTAGGGTAAAGGATTGGCTCTTTTTGGTTTTGACTGGTGTTTTCAGAGAAGCATAAGGGAAGAGTTTCACTAGGAGTTTCTCCATATGTTTATTGATTGCCTTCACACTTAAAAAAGTTGCATACAGATACTGTCATGTTATTCAATCTAAGATTTGCTGCTGGTGGATCTAGGTGCATTGGTTGGGTTTGGATACATTATTTTGTTGCTATTAACCATATATTCAGATGGATCAGGATTTTTTTTTTTCTTTTTTTTTTTCTTTTTTGGTGAAATAAGTATGGGCCAAGTCCTTATTCCTGAAAAATGAAACACTGAAATGAAATGAATGTGAACTGAATGTAAACTCAGGCAGAAGTTTGAAGATGGTTTTCTTCACTAAGGTGTGAGCTACCTCACAGTTCTTTGAAATGTCAGTTGTGAGGGTGGATGATGATTTTTTGAACATTCCATTCTACTCCCTGGAGACAACAGAGAACATTATGGAGGAAAGAACAGAACAACGTACAAAAAACTATAGAAGCCAGAATGAAAAACAGAAAGAGAAAGAAACAGAAATGGAACTGTGTACCTAGATCTAATCTTAGAATCATAGAATAGCCTATGTTGAAAGGTACAAAAAGGGACCACTGAGTGTAACTCCTGACCCTGCACAAGACAGCCTCAAGAGTTACACCGTGTGCCTGAGAGTGTTTCCCAAATGCTTCTCCAGTCCTGTCAGCCCTGGTGCTCTTACCACTTCCCTGGGGAGACCTCAACCTCCCCTTACTCAGTTTCAGGTCATTCCCTTGGGTCCTGTCACTGGTCACCACAGAGAAGAGCTCAGTGCCTGCTCTACCCTACCCCTCATGAGAAAGCTGTAAACTGCAATGAGGTCTCCCCTCAGTCTCTTGTTCTCTAGGCTGAATGAATCAAGTGACTCTGCAGCTCCTGACATGACTTCTCCTACGGACCCTTCACGATACTTGAAGCCATCCTTTGGACACTGTCTAGTATATTTACATCCTTATAATGCAGTGCCCCAAACTGCCCCAGTATTGCAGGAGAGGTCACCCTAGAGCAGAGCAGAGCTGAACAATCCCCTCCCTCATGCAGCTGGCAATGCTGTACCTGATGCCTCCAAGACAGGATTGGCCCTCCTGGCTGCCAGGGAACTGATGACTCAACTGGCCATAGACCAGGATCCCCAGATCCCTTTCCAGAACACTGCTCCTGAGACTCTTTCTTCCCAGTCTGTATATCCAGGGCTGACCCATCCAGTGCAGAATCTGACCCTTGTTATACTTTATATGACTGGTGATTGCCCGGCTCTCTGCTTTGCTTAGGTGTCTCTACAGGGCTTCTCTGCCCCTTGGAGAATCAACAGCTTCTCCCAGTCTAGTATCTTTAAGACTTACACTTTTAAATCCTATGTCCAAATAATTAATGAAAATGTTGAAAAGAACTGGCCCTAGGGATGAGCCCTGCAGAACCCCACTAGGGATTTGCCACCAGCCTGATGTAGCCAAAGAAAAAACTTGGTTAGAGAAGTCTCTTCCAATGAGAAGAGACCCATGGTGTGTGTAATGAGATTGGATTATTAAAGGTAAGAGAACATTAAGGTTATTTATTTATCATTATTATTTAAGGTATTTATTTCCTGTTTCATGTCCCTGGGTACAATTAAGTTGAAAGAAATTTAGAAAACTCCAGAAGGTACCTTCAGCTACCCTGATTTCAGTGAGTTTATTGTGACATCTTTAGCAGTATGCCAAGAAGCCAGGTCCTGGGTCATCCAGCTGAGAATGGTATTTTCCTCTTTACTGTAGCTTTCCTAGATCTAGGGCTGCAGCTTTTCTCCTGCTGCATCCTTTTGAAGCTGCCCTTTTGGAGAAGCCAGTGAAGCCCAGCTGCTGCCCACTGAGGCTTTGAGTTTCTTGGCTGTGCCAGAACAGCAGAGGCAAAGCATCATTGTCTATCACTCTAGTCTGTTTTAGAAGACAGGCAAGATTTTTGACTGAAAAGGCAAATTAGACAGAATATATTGTGAGTTCCTGCAAAAATTTTCTCTAGTGCTGAGTATATGCCTTGTGTTAGCATTCATACTGGAAGTGGTAAGTGGTATTTTAACCATGTTTTACTGAAAGTCAACACAACTATTTACTTTAATACTTGCTTTAAAATGCATGCATCAAGAGAAAAGAATTCTTGTATGACAATACTTTGGATCTAGATTTCGCATCCACAAAGGAGGCTTTTGTGGATTTCTTTTTGCCTTTTTTATTGGATAGGTTTAGAAATCAAGTGTACAGAAAATATTTTCAAAATACCTATTCAAAGCTTTGTTCCTGAGGCTTAAAATGTATGTTAATAATAGTTTTAATTAGAATATAAAAGCTTTTATTTTAAAGCAGTTGAACAAGTTGAGCTCCTAGACTTCACACATATGGCAAGCAATATGTTTCCCAATCTTGATTCAGAAATGAGAGAAATTGTTCGGTGAGTGATACCTACTTCTAATGAAGCCTGACATGAAATGGTGTTGTGTGTTCCTACACATAGGAACAAAAGCTGTTAAAACTGCAGGCTTTCACACGTCTTGCTAATCTTTGATTCAGTCTGATCATAACAGGAGTTGTTTTGCTTTGCTCACAGAACAAGATGCTTCTACAATGCAATAAAATGACCAGTCTCTTACAAGAACAGCTAGGGAGATAACTGAGCAGTGGAAAGTGGAAACAACTCAACATCATTTTCACTGAAAGACTTTGAATTTACTGTCTCTACAAGAATGTTGTGGGTTCATGCATGTGCCAGATTGAGGTCATTATGACCTTAAGCGTAATGTCAATGAGTTCCTGTAAATCTTGCATGGATCTTAAATATACCTTAGAGGTCTTTAACGATTTTAAAAGGTTTATCTTAAAATAATGCTTGATCCAGCATTTGGACTATATTGTGTTAATCTTCTGCAAAGATATGCCCTTTATTTTGAATATTATACTTGAAAGCAAAAGGACAGCCTCAGGACATATGCACTTTTTCTCACTTGTCTAATTGTATGCTAAGAAAATAATGTACATATATGCTTGTATTTTCTGACTGAATATTTTCAGAATTGAAATTGAAACAATAATATGCAGTGGAATGCAAGAAAGTAGCTATCAAAACAATATAAACCCTGTTCCTTCTCTTAAAGTTTAAATATTAAAACAAAGTTTTCTGAAAAATGCCCAAATAGTACCATCAACATTGTCACAATGATGAAATCACAGAAAAAAAACCCACAAAAGACATAATTATTTGAGCAATTTTCATTTTCCTAAGAAGTCTGATTGTGTTTTTATGCTTGATTGCTTACAAAACCCAAATAAAACATGGTTGATACAGGAGATTCTCCATTAAGAGCCCATTGCAGATCACAGGAGAGCTAGAATGAACTGTAATCAGGCTGAAAATATTAATGAACTTCAAACAATTTGCTCCCTTTCTTTAAGACAATCACACAGCAGGAGAGATGAATTGCTGAGAGCCTAAGAGAACTGTCTGTTGAAGGAACCAGAAAATGGTGACTACTTCTGACAATTAGCTTGATTTCATTACAAATTAGAGGTCTGTTAAATTAGTGGAGCTGTGATGCTGAAATTCTTCATGGTACCTCAGTACTTTTTCTTTAGCATGGCACAGTTAAAGAGAAATTTTCACCTTTCGAGGTTTAATTGAAGAGTACACATTTAAAATTGTAGTAAAAAAATGAAACATATGGAGGAGAAGAAGTGTAGATTTTGTGGTAATAAAAGTGTTCATTTCAAAGTGATTTGTCTTAGAAGTAGTTTGGATGACTGTATGAGCAGTTCCAACAAGCTATACTTATTTTATTACAAGTAGCACTTGTAATGAGGACTTTCAGAAAAATTGTCTCATATGAAAGTATGGAATGAAAGATGCAAAAAGTCACCACAGCACACAGAAGCCTCTGCTCTTTCAAGTCTCAGACAAGGCCCGGATCTGCTGGAATGATACCTAGCACAGACAAAGAGTGGTACTTGAGGTAATGTAAGAATACTCAAAATACAAAGCTGCATCACATACTAACAGCACTAGACCATTCTACTATTTTTAGCTGCATTGATCTCATGACTATTATTCAATTAAAAACATTAAATCTCTGTTATTAGTTTCACGGTTAAACTGGAAAGAATATACATGTCAACATTCTTTCTAGATTTAATTCTGAATTAGAGCTCCTCTGCAATGCATCCTTTAAAACTTCTGAAAAGTTTGTAATTTCAAGAAAATAATTCACTAAATTTAATTTATAGATTTTACATTAACTTACCTATTGTTCAAATCTTGAAATAGTCAATATAAGACCCTCCCACCATTCCTTCCAATATACATGGGTGATTGCTTTTATCAGTCCAGGAGATCCTTAGAGAATATTAATTGCAAAAATATTCTTGGAAAATTGAAGAGTTCACCTTGTATTGGGTTATTTTTTACAATATGTTCCCTAAAAATTGTGATTTCAAAATTCAAAGTGAACTCTGAAGCCAAGGGCCTGTCTACTTCTGTGAGAATCTCAAACACACTTGGTGTGAAGAATAGACTCTTCAGATGTATCTAGCAGATTGTAATAACTTTCCTAAGGAATTTAAATAAATGTATATCTATATAAAATTTTAGATTGTGCTCTAGTATAAATCCTATTTAAAACTACTGTGATAATTGGCCATCCATTCTACTCTTGTTGAAAACATTGACTTAAGATAATTGTATGATTACATGAAGTTGAAAGATAACAAATCAGAGGTGAATATTTAGGCAATCACAGCTGCTCCAATTCTATATGTAGGAAGTCAGAGATGTAATTTGAAACACAGAAAATGAGGATAACTTCTTATAAAACAAAATTACAGTAACTGATTTTTGGGGTTTGATTTTTTGTTGTTGTTGGATTTTTGTTTGTTTCTTTGTGG
>VXAU01003316.1:907672-922714 GCA_013399695.1 Formicarius rufipectus
TTTTTTTTTTTTTTTTTTTTTTTGTTTTTTTTTGTTTGGTTGTGGTTTTTTTTTTGGGAAGTTTTTTTTTTTTTTGTTTTTTTTTTTAATATTAATCAGCTATTAGAGATCTTTTGACTTACACCCGTCAAGGACCCAAGAATACAACTCAATGCACAGATCATTTTAAATTTTGCTCTTATATTTAGAGTTTTATGTTAAAAAAACAAAGAAACAATCAAACAAAACACCTCTATAACTAGTGTAAGTCTGATTAAAATATCATGTCACATCTAGATAACAAAATGGATTTGGAGCAGCATTGATATTCAGAATTTCCATGTTGTACATAAATTCTGATTAAATGAAGAAGTTTCTATCAAAGTTTAGAGGAAAAACTAAAATACGTACAAATCAAGTTGGATATAAATGAGTTTGATTGTTTGTACTTGTCATAAGATATTCTTAGGTATTCCTTGTCCTTTCTTGTCTTACATTTTTATTACCGATTTTCTTAATATATTGAACTTCAAAGAATTTTTGTGATACTAAATCAATGTTTGTGCACAATTTCTGCCATTGCTGCTTTTCTTCTGGAAAAATACTTCAGAAATTGGTGTGAATTCTCTTATTTAGGGATTATAGTCAACATTTGTTTCTTGGAAATTTTACATAAATTAGTGACAGAAAGTTCTGTCCAACCCAGGCCTAAAGAGTACTCTATTCTGGAAATTCTTTTGTAACTTTGGATTTACACCTCATACTTTTGGGTCAGCTGTTGTATTTCAGAACAGGTGTATTTCAAAGACACTCTGACAGAATGTGTAACAGTCATATTGACATTTTTGAAGGATGAGGAAAATACATCTAAATTTTTCAGAATTATTGTGCTTCTATTAGAATTCATAACAGTTCTATGGATGAATCTGAATATTATCTTTCGTTTCCTATTAGATTTCAATTTGACAGCATATATTTTACTTTGTTAAGCTTGAGAAGTGCCACTTTATATTTTTTGTATGTTTTGATTTAGAGATGGATCCATTTAAGTGGGTAGTAAGAATAAACTGTACAATATAATACATCATTAAGAAAAGAATACAGGGTCTCATGATTCCTTAGAAAGCACTGCAAAAAGGTAATATATATTTCATATTATATATATATATATATAATATAATTCATCATATAGAATATTCATCATATTCCATATGATTAATAGAATTAAAAATGTGAAGACCAGCCAACAAAGATGCCCCGCAACTCATATGTTAAACATTCTATTATTTCTCTAACACAATCTAAGAAAGGAAAATATCAATCCATTGGAGAAAAGGTCTTTCATTATTATATGAATATCAAAACTAATTTTCATAGTGGAAAATACAGATAAAAATAAAGCTAATTACTTGATAAGTTAAATGTGCACCAAAATTTTCTACAAGAAACATTCCAAGTACTTATTTGTCTGCATTGAGGCATGATGTAGACCTGAGCTTGGATCTACCTCATTTAACTTCAGATGTGTAATTGAGGCGTATAAACTAACAGTTTAATTATTGTCTCTCCTTTCTAACATTACTTCAAAGGATTAGACTCCTCCACAAATCAAGAATAATTTCCTCTGCAAGGGACAATGGAGTGCCACTCTCCTTGATGCAAGTATTTCAGCCATGTGCCTAAGTGTACATTGGAAGGAATATGGATGCTCAAATACAGAAAATCTGTAAAATCTTCTCCATATCTATTATTTTATTTTCTTATATCAGAAGATTGTCATCTCCAATAACTAGTGGTGAAAAATGAGCAATATTAAAAATTGAAATGTAGAAGTCTATTGAAGTTAACAAAGTTTAGTTCCATGACAAATGCCATTTTGACCACATGCCACTGAGAAGTGGAATAGAAGATTTCACTTCCATAGGCAAAGAAAAAGAGTTATTAGGAAGTGTTCAAATTGTAAAAGAAATTAAGATACAGAGTTTGTTACTAAAATGGTAAGAAGAGAAATGAAAACTAATATAGAAATGAAAAAAAATGCAATGATTTTTTATATGGATCATATTTATTGAGCAGTATATTTAATTATTGGTGCCAGCTCCTCTTTTTAGCAATATTTCAGCTTTAATTAAGAAAATACTCTTTTTCTTATCTTGTAAGAACATATTGTTTTACTGATTCAATCATCTTTGAAATTATTAGAATTTAAATTAGAGGAAGTGAAACTTTGAGAGGTCACACCAAATCAAATCTCCAAATACCCTGAGATATGAAAAATCTTGTTCTCTTATCTGTACAGGTCACCCATCTTGATAAACTCATGCAAGAAGCAGTAGGAAAGCAATTTTTGTTTGCAGAAAAGCAACTTTAATTACTAGATTAGTGTTCTATAAATTAAATGTGGAAGCCATTATTTGCAGACTTACATGTTTGGAAATACCAGCATATTGGGATAAAGCATGAGTAATTACTTCTCTGTAGGTGAGAGGTAAACATTTTCAAATGGAGACTGAAATGTCCTTATTTCAAACAAGTAAAAAAAAATCTGCAGATTTAAGAATCAGGTGCATTTTTACCTGTTAAATGAAGATTTACTTCTGATGCCTAAATAAAATAAAGTGTGTGACTACACAGGAATTAACTAGGTTTTATATTGACTGATAAACTACTGTATTTCTAGAACACTTAGAGCATGATAGTTGAAACTATCCAAACTATCAAACTATCCAAAATATCCAAATATGCACAACTTCTGCTCTGTATTTGAACTGAATGAACAGAATGCCTTAAATATAGACCCAAAGGAAAAATTGTCTGTGGTCTGAACCACAGCTTTTGGTCTCATTTGAGGAATAAATGACACATACATTATGAGAGGTTATTTTGAACTCTTATGTTATACATATTCATTATGTGGTCACTTATCTGGTTATAAACTGACCTAGCTTGCCCATATCTTATTTCTCCTAAAACTGACATCTTATCTTTCTCAGTTGTCTTTCTAAATGAACAACAGGCAGTAGTTCCCGACAAAAAATGATTAATGCATGTGTAAGTGAAATAATAATCCTTCTGTTGCTGTTTGCTGTTGGACGTGGAACAAGAGACAATGGATTTTTTTAATATGAAATCCCTCTGTTTTAAAATAATTATCATAGGATTCTGGAAAGTCAGTCTTATCAGAACTGTACTGGAAAATAGCTGGGAATTTTTTCAATGGGATTATCATAATGTAGCACCTTTGACAAGAAAGTTTTCTTCAGTTAAGAATTTTTCAGAAAATCTAAGTGGTGGAAAGTTACCCCAAAGCAGACAGTAGCCAGACCAATAGATGTGGGAGAAATGGAAAATCTGGAACTTAGTCATATGCAGGTCATTTCCCTTGCCAGTAGCTACAGAATCTTTGGTTTTTTTTTTTTTTCTATTAGAGCCGCAACATTTTAATCAGGTAATATCTGTTTAATCATCTTTTAAGAGGAATAGCTCCAAAATAATACTAATAATTTAAAACAAAAACCCAAAACCAGCAACATCAACAAAAAAACCCCAAAACCCAAACAAACAATAAACCAAACCACCACCAAACAAACAACGAGACAACACATCCCACACCAACCAAAACAACAGCATCAAAAACAAACAAACAAACAAAACTTTTAAAAAAGGTGAAATCCTGTCAGGCTCATGGAGGCAAGGTAACTGTTAGACAGGATACATTCACAAAATCAAGTCTTTGGACTGAAAAAGAAAAGGAAGCAAACGTTATTCCTAGAGAATTATCAATTCTGTGATATCATATATGAAAGCTTCTAAAAACCTTTCTGATCTTTTTCTGGAAAGATTTTTCAATCTTCTGTAAGGTTCATAGCACTTTCTGTTTTCTACTCAGGTCTAGATAAAAATATGTGATACTTTATACATTCCCATGGAACAATCATTAAATAAAATAAAGTTTTGTTCTAATGCATTAAAGCTTGCTGGGTGAGGTTCTCAGTCAGATCATACATATGGATGTCAGGGCTGACAGATACAGAAAAACACATTTTTTTATTAGCTACCATTCCAGCTTTGAAACTGTTTCAAGTAGCTGCAACAACATGTCGAAAACAAAATCAAGGGCAAGAGGTTTCTAAAATGAGTTGGGTTCCTGAGAAGGATGCTGGCAAAAAGACCTGTATGTGCAGAGCTGTGATGGAGCAGCATGCAGATGCTTTTGGCTGCAGCAGGGCTCTGTCAACAGGAGATAGCTTGCACATGTGCAGGAAGTCAGTGTGCAAGGATTTGAAAGCTTGTAATGCAGGACAAATAAAACTACGTGTTACTGTGCTCTGCAAATGTCTTCTGATGGGCAGCTTTTTATATTTCCTCATTTCCACATGATTCAGTGGGTGTTACTGCTTACTTGTACCTAAATGGAAAAATCTGAATGTGCTGTCCTCCTATGAAGAGAAAAGGATAACCTAAAAAGTATGGTTTTCAATGCAGTGTATTAGGTGTATGTATATACATATACTTACACACACCATAATAATGTATTAATCATTCAGACTTTGGTGTCAAAATAATTTTCTACTATTGGTCTTACCTGGAGTAGATGGGGGCTGCTCAAGAAACAATCTCTCCTGCCTAACAAATTGCACATGCTTAGGTTTAAGAATAAAATAGTAGGTTTTAGCACTTGTGTAAGTGCCTTACTGCACAAAAATAAAGAAGCATAGTTTATTCTTCTGTTAGATGGTAAAAAGCACCATTCTATAAGGGTATAGGAGCCTAGAAATACCTCAGATAAAGCATGTTAAATTCTTCTCTCATTGGCAGTGGGAAATAAGGAATTCTAGAAAAGCAATCCCCACTCACAGTAAAGAGTTGAAGGGTAGGAGTTTTTTGGTAGCTCAGGGATTAACAACAGCAATGCAGTTTGTGGACACCTTGAGCTGAGTCCTGTGCTCAGCTGGAAGAGGAATCAAAAAATCCCAAGTGGATAAGCTTTTAGTAAAAACAGAACTCTTTTTTTGTCTTAAAATTTTTTCTTAATTGTCTGGGTTATTGCAGAGCTTAATTTCAGTTGGCAACAAGTAAGTGTTTTTGAGGGTCATTCATGGTGGTTATGGGAGGAGCATTTTTTTTATTTGTTTGTTTGAATCAGTGAGGGGGGTTAACTTTGGCCGGCTGCCAGGTACTCCCCAAACTGCTCTCTTTCTCATCCCCTTGAGCATGACAGGTGAATATATGGTGAATCATGTGTGTTAAGGACAGGGAGATTACTCATCAGTTACTGTAATGGGCAAAACAGACTCAAATTGGGGAAGATTTATTTAATTTATTGGCAATTAACAACAGAGTAAAACAGAAATAAATACAAAAGCAAAACCACTTTACCACTACCTCTACTTTCTTCCCAGGCACAGATTCACTCTGACTGCTCTACCTCTTTCCCAACAGGAAGAGAAGAGGAATGGGGAGCGAAGGTTGTAATCAGTTATTATCTCTGATACCCTTTCCTCCTGATAGCCTTCTCTTGCTCCAGTATGGGTTGCCACTCAGAGGGTACAGACCTACATAAATTGCTTCACTGTGAGTTCTTCTTGGGAATTGCAGTCTTGGAAACTGCAGCAGGTCTGCAAATCTCATGGCCCTGTGAGAACTTGGCCTTGATGAGATAATTGTGTGCCTGGGAAGATACATTTCTAAGTTAGAGAATTGTAAATAACTTGCAGGTGTTGAGAGAGCTTCAGGGAAGTTGCACAGATGAAGAAGGTTAGAATTATGGCCAATTAGTGATTGTATATAAGTAACAAGTACCAATGGTGTGAGGGTACTATGGGGGCATATATGCACCAATGGTGTGGGTGCACTGTGAAGGTGTGTATGCTTAGAAGCTGGAAGAAAAAGGAGCTGTGTGAAGAATGAAGGTATTTCTCCTTTTTATCTGTATTCTGTATCTAGGATTATAAGATTCAATAGATTGATCAATCTACTTATGAGTAAAGAGATCTTTGTGGGATTTATTTATGGATTTTATGCCTGATTTTCTTTGGATGTTTTCTCGTGTGTCTGGGCTGACTGCAACAAGTCCTTTCCATGGGCTTCAGCTCTTAAGAATTGTTTCAGTTGTAGGTGTTTTCCATTGCATACAGACCTTCAGGAACAGACTGTTCTAACATGGTTTCCCCATGGGGCCACATCTGACAAAATGCTGCTCCTACATGGGCACCACTCCATGGTGAACAGTTCTTCACAGCCTCTTCTAGAATAGGCAGTTCACAGGCTGCAGTTTCCTTTAAGGTATATTCACCTGCTTTTGTGAATATCTTCAGGACAGGAACATAAAATTAGATCTATATAAACACAGTGATCAAAAGTAGTTAAATAAAGCAAAAATAGTGGTTCCATCATCCTCCTTTCCCTTGGCGTTTCTTTCTGAGCAGATATCATACGCTATGGAATATTCCTGTGGTCAGTTTAGGTCAGCTGTCCCATCTATATCATCTTTCAAGGTCTTGCCCACCACCAGCCTACTGGCAAGGGGGAATGTTGGAGGCGTGGGGTTGATTCTGTGGGAGCATTGCTTGCCAGTAGCCAAAACACCAGTGTGTTATCAGCACCTTCCTAGACACTCATACACAGCAGTGTGGGTGAAAATTGACTCCGTATCAGTCAGACTCTGTGCTTGATATCTCCTTCAGTGTGGTCCTCCATGGACTGCATGGGTACAACCTGCTCCGTCACAGTCTTCTCCAAGGAGTCTCTGCCCTGGCACCCACAACACTTCCTTCTCTTACTTCTCTGACCTTGATTCCTGTGGGGTTGTTTCACATTTTTCTCACTCTCTCACTTGGCTGCTGTCCAGCAACTTTTACCTTTTCTTAAATACATTATTACAGAGGCACCACCATCATCACTGATGGGCTCAGCTTTGGGCAGGTTAGAGACTGCCTGGGATCTGTCTGGAACCAGCTCTGTATGGCTTTGGGACAGCTCCCAATGTCTTTTCACAGAAGGCACCACTGCAAAATCTCCTGCTACCAAAATGCTGTGATAAAAACGGCACGACTGGGAAGGATTATTATGAAAATAATAAATTCAACGTTTCTTTAGTGGGTTTACAAAATTATTTTGGGAAAAAAAATGGACAGAGTAGGATTCTAGGTAGTATACTTTCTCAGAATATGCTCACTTCAGTTCTGAATTTTTCTATTAAATTTAGTAAGTGCAAGAACTGGTTCAATATCTATTTTGAGCATAAAGTTTAGGTTTTCTGAAATGAATTGCTGCAAAAGATTATGTGCATACTCTTGAAATATGCTTTTAAGGTAACTAATTTTTCTTTATTGTATCTACTTTACAATAAATATTAGGATTACTCAGGATGACCACATAATGCATATTGATTTATTAGTGGTGCAGCAGTAATAATATTTTATATGGCAAATATAAAATGAAATGAGCTGTACTTTTTTAACATTCCTCAGCTACCATCCCATAACATTTACTTAAATATTCTTGGCTGAAACTTCAAGAACAGGAGTGTTACTTCCTTGTTTTTCTTTACATTGCTTTACAATTGTCTATCATGTTTAAAATGTTTAATTATAGAAAGTAGAAACATATTATTAAATTGGAAGAACATAATCAGCTTGGAAATTTAATGATTTGGAATTATTGTGCATGCTTCAAAGGATAATAGTCCTTAAATGAGTCTGCCTAATCTTTCTTGCCAAACCGTTAAAGATGGAAATCATTGGTTGACATATTCAAGCGATTATGAAAGTGATCAAAACTCGGGCCTATTCCCTAATGAAAAACACTAAGTTAAATGCCTTTTGGCTGACATCCCATCTTGATCTCAGTGGAAGGCCCTGAAAACAAAAAAAATTTTAAAGAACAGGAACAATTTAAAGAGCAACAATTCACAGCCTTTTATTTTGAGAAACAGCACATTTTCATGGTATTAATTCTTATTTATATTAAAATTGAACTATTATGCAAAAAAAAATACAATAGAAGCTGATTTTTTTAAAGCAACTAGTGAGATTTTTTTATGAGTCCTTTTGACATAATACAATAGAGGATTAGAAGAAACAAATCTTTTAGAAATAACAATGTAGGCAAATGCAGAGAAGAAATCAAGTATAGAATAAAACAAGCGCCTGTGTTCCACACTACTGCCTTTACGTTGCAGACATCCTTGCACTGAAAAGGACCAGTTAAACTACTGACTTCATTTGGGTTGATCATATGTCTATTACTGAGATTGAACTTTTCCTGTACTTTATTGACTCAAACTTGGATTATTTTTTTATTGGTCCTACCTTAGATAAAAAATACAATTTACAATTATTGTCTTATTACAATCACACAAGTCATAGAGAAAGATTCTTTTTCTTCTGTTTACTTTTATTCACCACACTACTGGGAAGAAGCTACATGTATGACAGATGAGAAATTATTTTGACCCTGAAAATGTTTGATTGAAAGAACAAATGAGTCTTACACACAAATATTACTCAGAAGGACTAGTTTTGCTTGTCAGGATAGATTAAGTCCGTTAGTGGAAAAAGGAGGAACTATCCGTGCCTCCTACCTGTGCTTCTGTAAAGCCTTTGATGTTATCCCCCATGATATCTTTACTGCTAAATTGAAGAAATATGGGCGATGAGAATGCTCTGCAGAAGGAAAAATGGCAAGGCCTGTAGTGGCAATAAAATGGACAATGGTTTTGAACTGGATTAGATTGAGCATAAGAAAGATAATGGAACAGTTTGCCCAGAGTAATTATGGATGTCTCATCACTGGCAGTTTTCATGGTCAGAGTTTCACGGGCCTTTGAGCAACCTGAGCTAATGACAAATATCCCTGCTCAAATTAAGAAAATTGGACTGGGTGATCTTTGAAGGTTCCTTCCAACTCAAGCCACTCTATGGCACTAGGATTCTGTGAGTAATTGCTTCCTGTGCAGAAAGTCAGAGTTTTCATCTGTGGTGGCACATGCAGTTAAAATACAGAGGGAAAACACAACAAACAAATTAATGCAGCATTGGTACAGATTCATCACTACCCTACCTACCTTGCTCGACCTAAGATCAGAAAGAAAAGGGCAGAATTGTACAAAAATACCTTGTTGAGCTTCTTAACACTTGATATCTCTACTGACTAATAAGAAGTAACTTTATCTATGGGATGACCTTGTTATACTAATGTAAATAAGAGGCAAATTTGAACGAATATTGTAAACTCATTTTAAAATGAAAGGCTCAAAACAATGTTGTCTTACACTGTGATTGTCTGCATGCATTTGCCTAGCAAAGATTTTTTTTCTGATTTCATTAAGTAGACTGAAGTATTTTTCCCCATGTCCCACAGCGAATTCAAATGAGACATTCTGCACACATAGGACCTGATTTTTATTTATGCATCATCCCTGTTAATAACAGCATCTAATTAAGACATCCATTAGAAGTCTGTAATATTAATTTAATAAAAAATTCCAATAGACCTCCATCAGGCTCTCCCTGTTACTTTAACATTACAGAACTTTACTAACAAATGTCTTAATTAGATATTGTTACTGAAAAGAATACTGTACAACTAAGATTGGCCATTATTCAAAATGGAGATTGGTATTCCTGAGCACTAGTCTTCAATTGTCATTAATTATAAATATCTGGGATATTTGTAAGGTTTCTGTGGTTAGTTGTCATATAGCTTGATTGGAAACAGGATTCATTAACAGCTGAAGAGGAATACATTAATTCTTAGAAAATAAATTTAGCAGATATGAGGGTATACTAACTTGGAAAAAAGTGTTTAGCTATCTGGAAAAAATAATATTTATTTGTTAATAAAATTGGCTACATCTGATGTTACAATTAGACAAATTACTGTACAGCTCTGAGCTACCAAAATATATTACAGTATTAAGGTATTGTTTAGCTTGTATTCAGATTAGACAATTGTTATACCTGAAGGTAGTTCAGTATTGCCAGATATGCTAGTAGGAGCAGAATAATGAATTTTTTTCCATTTTAATTTGAATTTTATTTATTGAATTACTGAAAAACCCTGAAGGATTTGATTGGTTTAACAACAACACATTAGGAAGAGTAGGAGCATAGAATGACATAAGAAGAAAAACAAAATTGAAGAAAAATATTGCAAAGGTTTGTAGCATCATAATAAAAATAAAGAAGAAAAGCAGAGAAGGAATGAGAGGGCAGGGTGGGATGGAAAAGGAATGGAAGGGAAATAATTAGTAACTGTAAGAATGAAATTAGAGACTTGTCGAAAAAAAAAAAAGTACTTCTATTTTAAACATGTTTTCCTGACAGATACTTGAACAGTCAACAGACATTATTTATAATGTATTTGATGCACAGTAAGGAAACATGAAAGCTGGGCCTATAATTTTGCTGTTATGCTTTTTGTAAATTTCTGTCTGGACACATGGGGTACTAATTTTATGCTACTATCACAGTGACAGCTGAATTGACGAAGTAGATCATATCTCTGCATTCCAAAAAATAAAGGTTTTGGAGAACTACACAAGTATATTACATTTTCTGTTCTCATTGTACTAAAACTCTCACTGACAATACTCAACGAATCGGATGTATCATATACTTGCCCACTGTAGTCACACTACTACAGGTATTTTTTCTTCTCTGCCCTCCTTTCTTTATTGTATATTATTCAACTTTTTTTTTCTGTCTTAATTTTCAGAAGCACCTTCCCTATATCATAGTTCTTCAAGAGAAACTTTGTTAGAAAGTTAAATGAAAGCCAAGATCACAAAATAAAATAAGAAAAACTTCTTACAAATTAATTCCTGACACAAAACAAACCCTACCATATCCTAGAGTATAACTGATGATATGGATATTTAAGACAAATGAATATAAAATATCCATTACAGACCATGTTTTTTTAAAGCTATATGAAATTATGCAACTTTAAGGTTAGAATCCTAATTTCCTTAAAAGAATAAGTAAAAATTCAAAAGCTGTGAATATTTTGCTTGATTATATTGCTGTTCTCCAAGTTTCATACTGAGTAGGTCATGATGGTTTAGGGGTTGTTATTAGTCCACCATCAATCATTTCCAGCTCCTAAAAAATAATTCACAGTCACAGATCATTCATTAAACTTTTGAGAAATGGTGGTAGTTTTGCCCCAGAGTCTGCCCCAACCTCCAGCCTCCTGTTCTCCTTTCCCAGAGGGAAAGGAAAAGCGGAAAAGGTTTGGGGGGGGGGGGGGTTGGGGTGGGAAAGAAACCAGCTGAGAGAGAACGGCAAAACAAACTCAGAGTGGCTAAAATACTTAAATTTATTACTAACAAGATAACAACTAAAGAATAAGAAATAAATCAGTCTTAAAAACACCTTTTCCCTTCCACTCCTCTCTCTTGCCAGCAGTTTAAAGGAGCAGAGAACAATGGGTTTGCAGTCAGTTGTTGTTTCTGCCATTGTTGATGTGAATTCACCCCTCAGACAGCAGTTCTTCTCACTCTGCGGCCATGTGGGTCACCCATGGGGTGCAGTTGGGTCCCTGCACCCCGATGGTCCTCTGTGGGCTGAAGGGGGACAACCTGATCTACCACAGTCTTCACCACTGGCTGCAGGGGGGCCACAGTTCTGAGTACTTCTCCTGCTCCCATGGGGACCCTCTCATGGGAGACTGCCCTCAATGGACCTCTCCAATGTGAGTCCACCCCCCGGGCAACACTTCTATCAGGGGAAAAATCTGTCCAGTGTGGGTCTCCTCCTCCACAAGTCATGGCCACAAGTCTCTTCCAGGATCTTACTCCATCCTGGGCCTCCCACAGGGCAACAGCTCCTTCATGCATCCATCCACCTTCTCCTCCATGGGCTGCAGGGGGGGCACAGCTTTGAGTCCTTCCCTTCCTGCTCCAGTGTGGGGTCCCTCCTTCCCCTCCTCCTGCTCCAACCTTGGTCTCTGCTGTTATCTCATGACAGGAATTTTCAGCTGCGCAACACTCCTAGCAACACTCCTAAATTCTTAAATATGTTATCACAGAGGCATGACTATGATTCTTAATTGGCTGAACTACGGCCAGCAAGCAGAAAGTCCCTCCTGGACCTGGCTGTCATTGGCTCCACAGGACAAGTGAAGCTTCTAACAGCTTCTAACAGAAAACATCTTGGTAGCCCCCCCCACTACTAAAATTCAGCTAGAGAAACCTATGACAGAAGTGTATAATTTCCATCTTTCTTGGACGAATAAAAAATGGTGTCCTTTTCAAATCCATCCGGTTTGGTTAAGACCAACAACAGAAAACCCCCAAATAGCTCTGCTTCTCTTTATGGTTTATTAAATGGCCATGTTGAAGTTTCAGTGTTATCTTTGATATGCCACCTTGATGTCCTCTCAAAATTGTTGAAATCTCTTCAGATTTTTCAAGTTTTCTTTCAAATGCCAAATTAATTTTCTTTTTTTTTGTTTTTATTTAACAATAGATAAACACTATTACTTGCTGTAGACAGAAGAAGAAAAAGATTGTTTAAATATCCATTAGAAATCATACTAAAATTCCACTTTGCCATCAATCGTGTAAACTTGAGAAGTTAAGTAACATTTCATAATCTTTAAGGCATATGAAGAAAACTTTCAAAATTATTTTCAGGCAGAATAATTCTGATTCAGTTTCTGATATTGTTCTGACAATCCTTTTCTCAGCATCAAGAAATGAAAGGTGTATCCTTACACTAATCATGAATAAATACTACAAGCAGGTCAAACTGCTCTCCAAAAAATTCATTCTCAGGAAGAACATTTCACTCAGATTGATGTTATTCAAATAATGAGAGTATTTGTATTTAGAGATCATAGCTACTGAGGAAAAAAGAGAAAAGAAAAAGCAAACAAGTGAAACAGTCTTTGGTTTTTCAGTTATCTTTTCCAGTTAGTCCCTGCCTTAGAGGACCCCAGAACTACCACATCCAGCCACAGGAAAGTTCAGAAGGATTCTCTGAAGAGCTGGTGTAATGAAATTCTGTCTCATCCTGCACATCTGAAAAACAGACAAGTTTTTCAAAGGGCATTGTCAGGTTTTACGAACTAGAGCCGAAACAATGGTCTGGTTAACATCTGATATGGCATGTTACCTATATAACATCACTCTGAACTTCACAGCCTATTCCTTTCCTAGCCCACATGAGCTGAGAACTATCTGTGCTTTAAAGGTACTGAAGTTTCAATAGTTTTAATTTGCAGCATCCAGTGATTCTTAGGTTTCTTGCCTGGTTTGTTTGATTGTTTCTTTGGTTTTCTTCTGAGCACAGTCAGGCTGTGGTCTTTGGCTCTAGATTCCTGGAAATTCCAGCCATAATCCTTTCCATGTATATTTGATGTGCTACATGAGTAGTCTAATAGTTCTAAATTTAGTTTGTGAAAGACATTCAATATTTTTTTTCTATTCTCAATATCTTTTCCTTAGTGAACGTAAGCTTTGGGAATGATGTTTTTATAGAACAACATAACTGGAATTTCAATTAGCTAACTGAGTGATATATTCTTTGGGGGTGTCAAGAGGAAGGAGGATGCAAGCGACCTATTTCTAATATCTGCTGGAGGAAGACTGGAGTTGCAACTGGCACCACTCAGCAAGAATGAGACACAATTGACTAAGTAAAGACAACTAGGTAGAAAAGAGGAATGGCAATGTAATTAGAAAACACACATGGAAACATCATAGAAGCAAAATTAAAACAGAAGAATTCAGTTTCAAAGCCATACTTAACTGGCAGTGTTGACTTCTTTGTACCAAGAAGGTCTGAGAGAGCAAAGTAGTTGTAAGTCATGCTAAAAGAATTGTGCTGGTAAAGGATAGCGGGAAAACTGTAGAGTCCCAAAACACAGAGATGTATCAGTTCAACTACGTATTTCAAGCTTTTCCAAGAGAGAGGTAAGAAGCAATCAGAAGTTCCTCCAATTTCATCTGTCATAAATTTGTATATCCTTCACATCTGACGTTGTATAACTGAAATGAACATTAAATAAGCATTCCCTAAAATTTTTTTCTGAGAAAAAAATTCATTATCTCTTATGTATACATCTATAACTTAGGCTCAAAGATTCTTTGAAATACTAGGTACTGTTAGTAATTCTGTCGTTTGAATATACAAAATATTTTAAGAATGGCTATTCATAAACTGCAATACTCTGAACCAAGTGGGTAGACAAATAACAGTGACATGGGTAAGAATTTATGTGGTAATTTTAAATGTTATTGGTTTCAACACAGACAAATGTGGGTGTCACAAATGCGTGAGGAATATTCTTTTCTAGTCCTTTATTTCCAAGGTCAAAGCAGCTCACTGTTTTTTATTTCTTGCTGACAAACTTTGATTTTTCTACTGTTGTCAGTCAAACTCTGACTCCTTGAGCAATTCGTTAATCAAACCAGCAACAAGATGCTTCAGCTGTTTGAATTTGCAGGGAAAATTTCCTTCTTGAACATGATCTAACAATTGGTCATAACCACATAAAGTCCAGTGGCACAGCTTTTTATTAATCCCACTTTCATATTATTAAGGGATTCTTAGAAAATAAAAAGGGGAGATGGTTATTTAGTACAATTAATTTCTTTTTGTCTGACTCTAACCAGCAGGCAGTGAATTTATGTTCACATCGTCTTTACTACTAGCTTTCAACTGTGATGTTTGTTAGCCCACACTCAAATTTCTCATCAAGATTCTTCTGATGTTTAATGAGAAATGCATACTTCCATTTTTAATTTTTAATGTCTGCCTGAAACATCACCAGTGACCCACAGTTTCACCAACTAAATAAGAGCATTTTCAGTTGTCATGGGTTTCTGTAGCTGAATTTTAGTAGAAAGTAGAAGTACTTTAGTAGAAGTAGAATTTAGTAGAAGCTGCTAGAAGTTTCTCCTGTCCTCTTGAGCTAATTAAAAGTCTAGTTACGCCTCTGTGATACATATTCAAGTGTTTGCGCAGTTGAAAATTCCGGCATTGAGATAACAACGCAGACAGAGAGAGACCAAGGTCAGAAGAGCAGGAGGAGGCGAAGGAAGAACCCTATGCT
>VXAU01003316.1:923054-945415 GCA_013399695.1 Formicarius rufipectus
TTGTTTTGCCATTATCTCTCAGCTGTTTTTTTTTTTTCTTCCTTTTTTCCCTTTCTCTCTGGGAAGGGGTGGGAGGGGAGCCTGGAGGTTTGGGTGGACACTGGGTGAAAACCACCACATCTGTACACAGAGTATCTTACACCTATTTTCACCGTGCAAAGTTGTCCAAAACTTAATGAAAGACACTTCATAAGCAAAATCCTGAAAGCATGTCCTTATTGCTGAAACTATGGACTTCTTACTAAGAAAGACACTCAGAGATAGGTATTACTGATATTTTTTTAGTGTGAATTGTTCACATAAATGCAATGAATTACATTACAGTGCTACTGTGTGGCTCCTGTTCAATCACTGTCATTCAGCTGAGATCTGTACATATGAAGAATGTGCACATGTGATGACGATAACAAAATGAATAACTTAAAACATAGTTTACATTAGGATTAATCTCCCTGAAAATGTGTTTTCCACAGTTAAAAAACAGCTTTCTGCTATGATAACTGATAAATCAGATGGGATGCTCTAATTCCAGAGGATCACTGCTTAAATGGATTTTAAAGATGTAGCTCTATATCTCCTTCATTGTTGTTTATCCCCTTTTCCCCCCAGCAGAATTAATATGATTCTCTGTGAAAGCTCCAATTTGGCCCAGCATGGTTTAAAGTCGCTCTGTTCAGTGCACACAAAGCACCTGATCTATTAGCACAAAACCCAGAGCATTTCTTCCAGTGTTTTGGAGTAAAGAATGAGAAACATAAAAAATGTTTGAATTAGGAACTCGTTACGATTAGCATCACAACTAATCATGTTACATGTGTTACGTGTGGGCAGTGTAATTCACTGAATAAGTAATGCTAAAGGAAATTATGAGAACGACTCAATTTCCATGCCATCTGCATTCACAAACTCAGCTACGTGCCAGGAAATTGGTTTTCTTGGTGCTATATGACTGCAATCACCAGAAGATACTGTCCTCAGGAAGTAGATATCCTGCAAACAAGTCCAAATTTTTTTTATCAACTCATTTTTTTGTCAACTGTTTTATTTCCCCATATAATTCAAACTGATTGAATAACTGGTAGTCTCCAATTCTTTGTGTGACTCATATTTGTTTGATTTTTTTTTTTTCTTTTGAATAAATCAAATGGATTTTCCCAGAGTTTTAGAAAATCTTTAAAAGTATATAATTTGGGGCATTCTTTTAAAATTCAAACACATTGCTGAACTGTCAATGGAATAATACTGGGTAGGTTTGGGGTATGATTACCTTGCTTCTATATACCAGTACATCTTTTCTTTAAATAAATCCTGCCTGAATTCACTGGTATTTTGGAGCAGGCATAACGGCCTAAATAAATTTAATGTTTTCGTCAAATAACAAGTAGGGGAGCTCACCAAAATTATGTTTTTTTTTTTCTTGGAATTTGCTGTTGAACTGGCCTTTTTCAGCTTTAAGAGACAAACGTGAAGGGAGACGGTGTTCACCTGTACAGTGCTGGATGTTTTGCTCTGCCTATAAAAAGAAATAGAAAAATGGCTTAAAGTAATTAAACATGTTTGAAGCATTCATATCTCCATGCCAGTTATAGGACTTTTAAAATTTTATTACTGTTGCCTTAACCTTTGAACTCCACTAAAGTAAATTCTTATGATGGAAAAGTTTAGTGATGGATATGCTCTTGTGGTCTGGGTCTATGTTGTTTTGTAATTCTGTTATTTTACTTGCTGCTTTTTTGTTTGTTTTGGTTTTTTTTGTTTGTTTGTTTGGTTGGTTGGTTTGTGTTGGTTTGGTTTTTTTGGGATTTGTTTCATTTGGTTTTGTTTGATTTTGGGTTTGGGTTTTTTGTTTTTGTGTTGTTTTTGTTTGGTTTTGGGGTTTCACTAAAACAGATATCCTGAAATAACTGTTTGTAAGGTTCTGTTCTTTCTCTTTACTGTAAGTAAAGATCAGGCCCATGACCACCTGAGGAACATAAATATACATGTCTGTAAGACCTGATGAGATACATCCCAGCTTCCTAAGGGACTGATGGTGTAATTGCCAAGCCACTCTTCATGATATTTGAAAAGTCATGGCTGTCAGGTGAAAATCTAGTTTACTGGAAAAGGGGGAAACACTGTACCCATCTTTACAAACTGTAGAAAGGAGGATCCTGGGAACTGCATACTTGGTCAGCCTGAGCTCTGTGTCTGGGAAGATCATGGGGCAGATCCTTGTGGAAGTTCTGCTAAGGCACATGGAGGGAAATGGCTGAGTTCTGATGGACATCAATGGTAACTGGTGCCTCTCAGGGGTCTGTATATGGGCCAGTGTTATTTAATATCTTTAGTAATGATGTATATGAAGGGACTGAGTACACCTTCAGCAAGTTTGGAGATAATACCAAGCTGAGTGGTGTGGTTGACACACCTGAAGGATGCAATGCCATCCAGACCTGGACAAGCTCAAGAAGTGGGGGCATGGAAATCTCATGAGGGCTAATAAGACCAAGTGCAAGGAGCTACATCTGGGTTGGGGCAAGCCCCAGTATCATCACAGACTGGGGGATGAACAGATCAAGAGCTGCCCTGCTGAGAAGGACTTTGGGGTGTTGGTGGGTGAGAGGCTGGACATGAGCCATCCATGGGCACTCACAGCCCACACAGCCAAGTGTGTCCTGGGCTGGATCCGCAGCAGGTAGAGGGAGGGGATTCTGCCCCTCTGCTCTGCTCTGGTGAGACCCACCTGCAGTGCTGCCTCCAGCTCTGGGATCCCAGCACAACAAGGACACGGACCTCCTGGAGAGAGTCCAGAGAAGGGCTATGAAGATGATCAGACGTATGGAGCAGTTCTCCTATGAGGAAAGGTTGAGAGAATTGGGATTGTTCAGCCTGGAGAAGTGAAGGCTTCAGGGTGACCTAATTGCATGCTTCTAGTACCTGAGGATGAAGTGCAATTATTTCCAAGAAAATGTAGTGACAGGACAAGGAAGAATTGCTTCAAACTGAGAGAGAATAGCTTTAGATTAGATGTGAGGAAGAAATTCTTACTGTAAGGGTGGTGAGGATAGGTTGTTTTGTAGGACAAATATATTTATTTTTCACTATGCGTATATAAAAGTCTGCTTACTTTCTCATTGATTTCAGTTTGTCTCCCACTATTTTTAGCATACACAGTTCTGACTTGTCCTGAAAGCAAAGTACTACATTCATCTTTCTCAAATGTAAAACTGAGTAAGTGCACCATGCTGAAACATCAAGTTCCCTGTAGACATGGGCTTATCACCCCCGCACACCCTGCCTTGCTCCTCAAAAAAGCAAAATGAAAAAAACATTAAGTTTTGAGCCAGTGGTCAGTATTATTCTTACAAAGGTAACAGCCTGAGCTGAATAAAGAATAAGAAGCAAAACTGTCAGCAGGTGATCTGATTGATATGTTTTACCAATTGTCCTGTTGAAGCTTTGAAGAGCTGATAATTTAAAACTATGACTGGTCAGTATAGTCAGATGTCCACAGCAATAATGATGGTGTTCAAGGAATTCTGAAGCAACTGTCAGGAAGACTCTGACATGACATTTGTTTCACAGTACAGCTCTATAATGTGCTGAGGTACAGATTTATGTTAGAAAACTTTTGGGCAGATTCCCTTTAGAAAGTTCAAAGGATTGAGTTCAAATAAAAAACTCACAGAATCATAGAATCCTTTGGGTTTGAAGTGATCTTAAAAATCCTGTATACCCTCACAGGACTGTGTTTAGCATCATTTAAAAAAGAATAAACTCTGCTTCTTTATGCAGAAAGACACATATAAGAAGCCTACTACTTTATGTTCAAATCTAAACATATGTAGTTTGTTAGACATAAAGAATTTTTTCTTGACCAGCCCCTATTTCGTCCAGATAAGAACAATAGATGAAAACTATTTTGGCGGTAGCGTCTGAATTATTAATATAATTATAGCAGTATAATATAATGTATATGTGCATGTATATGTAAACATCTCATAAATGACACTGAAAAATTCTGTAATTCTATGGAATTGCAGTATTATAGAGTGTTTTAGGTTACTTAGTTCCAAATCCCCTGACATGACAGGGACATCTTCCACTGTACCAGGTGGTTCAAAGCCCCATCCAACCTTGGCCTTGAATAATTCCAGGGATGAGGAAACCACAGTTTCTCTGGGCAGTCTGTGCCAGTGCCACATGGCCCTCACAGTAAAGAAATTGTTCCTAATATCTTAATCTGCCCTATTTCAGTTTGAAGTGATTCCCCCAAGTCCTGTCACTACATGACCATCTTTCTTGTAGGTTGCCTTTGGTACTAAAAGACTGCTATAGGGTTTTCATATTCATAGTACTTCTTCACTTTTCCCTATCCTTTTACTTTCAGCATCAAGATCTACGTGCTTCACATATATATATATTCTTTAATTATGACTACCTGACAAAGTAGATATTATAAAGGTGAAGTTATCAGACACTTTTGAGTGTGTTAAGGAGTAGTCAAAAAAAGCAACTTCTACCATGTATTGAATATGTGATTATGTGTTTTAAACTCCTTCTTAAGTTAAACCAATACCAGAGCAAAACCTGGCAAAAACCTCTAGGTATTTCTGACATTAGCTTAAAACAAATAAACAAAAAATAATTATGATGACAAATGACACTTTTGTTTTAACTAGCATTTTGCAAAAAGTAGATGCATTGCGATGTAAGGGACCAAAGCTGGACTGAATCCTGAGAAGTAATCAAATAAGCTTTACTGTGACCCAAAGAAATGAAAGAAATTGTAAAGAAAGTAGTGGAAACATTGACAGAAAGCAAGTTCAGTGTTTTGGTTTTGCTTCTAAGACCCTCTCCTAACCCTCATATATAATGTGCTTCATCTCCAGCTACACATTTTAGTTCTGAGCTACTTAATGCACTCTCTATTCATCTCTATCTTCTCAGGTTAGTCAAGACCACAAAGATTATGTCACACACAGAAAGAGCTGTGTCCTCTTTTACCCTTTGGCTTTAAACTTCCTATTTAATGCAGATAAGTTCCAAATAAATATCCCTGGAATTCCTGATCTTCTGTCCTGAACTTGAGCTGAACGCTAGAACTTCCCTTGTGATCATCCACTCACCCACCCCCCTACACAAACATGTGCAGAAACACACACATGTAGGTTGTTTTCTGCCTGGAAAGAAATTTCCGTTGTGCTGGAAAGGTGACTCCAATTTTGTGGGGCTGAGCTTAAGTTAGAGTTTCACTCCATGTGTTGTTAAGTCCCCATGCATGCTGCTAAGTTGCTTTATCTTCAGAGATATTACTGTCACCATGGGAAATTCCTTGTATGCATATACTGGCATTTATAGCAATTCTCGAAACTGGCAGCAGCTATGTCACAGGGGATGATTTTTTTTCACAGCTTGCTCATTTCACTAAAAAGAAAACAATCCCACTTGTCCTTGAGCAGTCCAATTTTTCAGAAATAGAAATATAGAACTCGTATGCAGCTGATACAAGATAGAATCCTTCACTTAAAATCATTTAGAAAATTATTTTGACACTTAAAATTTTACTTAAACATTGAAAAAAAAAAATTCAGAATTTTTGTTGGTTTCATTAAGTTGTGGCTGAGGCTAAAATTAGTGGTACTAAATTACTCTGTATGCCCACTCACACATATACATATACACATATATATATGGATATAGAAGAATGTCACATTTATGGTCAAAGTGGAGGAAAGTTGATTGAGAAATCATGGAATAATCTGATTTTGTGCTATTGTCTCCACGATTTTGCAGTCTGTATTGATTATGCTATGTATGTTGATTTAGGAAACAATGAATTAAGCCAGTGAAGTTCTTCAAACCCAAGAAAACCCCTGAAGTAAAGCAGAATGCTGGGTTTCTACCTAGCACTATAAAAGGTCCCTGAAGACAAGCACTACCCACTTGATACATATCCACCTCCATGCCCCTGTTAGCTATTTTGAGAAGTGTTTTTCACTTCTGACCCATAGTAGGTCTCTTGTTGGAACAGTGAATGCAACTTATTTCTACTGTTTCAATATTTTACCTGCATGGATATGTCTGAGCTTCACAAAGTAACTCTAAGTGTTATATGTTTGAAACAGGTATATCTGTGATTAAGACAATCTCATATCTTTATTGGACCTACTTGCTATCTTCCTATTTATCATATGATATAAAAATTAAGAAAGGGGTATTCTGTGTATGAAAATAAAGACAACAGTCTTAAGTTTTGCAATAAAAATTTCCAAAAATAAAAACCTTCATAAAAGCAGCTTGGTCCAACTCTAACTTTGTTCTTCAGCTCTCAGCATAGTTATTTTTAAGTAGTTTCTACATTAGATTATAGAATTACATAATGAAAAGCATTTTGGACCAGAAAATAATATACAGTACAATTTGATCAGTATTTTTCTGTTATAAGTCTTTTACATGCAAAAGAAACATACACCTACCATAATACAAGTTGTAAAGATTAGTGGACACAATATCACAGTGATTAATTTTTCAATATAAAATGAGAAAAAAAAAAAGTCATCTTACATATACTACCAAAAAAAAAAAAAAACAAAACCAAACCCCAACATTATTAATAGAGATAGCTCTTGAAAAAAAAAAAAGGGGTTCAAATCAGCAGGGATATACAGGGACTCTTTTCAAATGTGGGAAAGATCATAGTAAGACACACAAAATCATTGTTTTTCTGTTCATAAGAGTTTTAAAATCATATACAGAAGAAGAAAAACAACAACCTTAATAGAAGACTTCAACCATACCTAAGATTGTCAAATGAATAGATTTTTCAACATAAAATGGGTAATTCTACTCACAACAGGACTCTACATAAAAACTCCAACAAATCTTCCATCTCAGTGGGTCAGTTTGACATCTGCAATATCCAGGTTTTGGATGGCAGCCTATATGAGTGACACTCTGGTATTAAGCCATAGTCATATGAATAGTCAATTTCAATAAATTCTTATTCATTCTAACAACAACATAAAGTCTTTGCCCTTTAGCGGTAGACTTTTAGCCAGTAGCTACTCTTTCTATTTGTCAAGGGTATACATAACTAGCATTATTTTTATAACTTCTACAGGGATTAAGAAGTCATGAAAAAAATTGTTAGAAGTCTCCCTATCCGTTGATTGGCCATCTACTGGCACATTGATTTCAGGTTATAAAGTCTTAACTATTGCACTTGAGGTTTACAAAACATAGCAGGAAACACAATTGTTTAAAAAGCCTTTATCAAGCATATTGTTCCGTTTATATAAATAACTGTATTAATTTGACAAATAATATTCTTATAATAAGTTCAGACTTAAAAAACACATTAATGTTGAGTCCTAATTTAAACTATCTATTGTTGAATAAATAGTTTACTCAAAACCCAGAAAGCATAAGTTACTCAAGGAAAAAAGAATGGCATGAAAAATGCATCCAGTTAGATATTAGTTTTAGAAATCTATAGCTTCTTTTTGATACAGAGCATGACCTGGATCAAACTTAATCTTTGAATATGTCTGTGGAAAGCTACTGACTGTATTTGTGTTTTAATTTGAAAGGACTAAATTATTAGTCCACCTAGTACAACATCCACAATATTTTTTTTTTAAATATACTCTTAGCTGATAATTATTCAGACTAAAATCCAACATTAAACTTGTTGATGTGTCTATTAATTGCAAAGTGGGATTTTCAAAACAAGCCTGGAGTCCCTTTTCCTACAGGTTATAAATGGAAAGCAAGAAAGAAGTGTAAATCAATAGGAAAAATCATGTGTATAAACTTTTTTCAGGGATGATTCTTAAAAGTACAATATATTTTTAAAAATTAAGCAAAATGGGAGAAAAATAGACATTTCTTCTTTTAATGCCTCAATTTTCAGAGGAAAATGCCTATTTGAATTCAATTTTGCACTCCAAAATTAGGGAAGTAACTTTTTCTTCAGTTTTTTTTTCCTCCATTTTGAATGTATGAGGGGATTTTACTAACACTGAGGCCAGAGGCATTAGCAACAAATCTTTGTTGCAAATAAATATTTCTACTTAAAATAGTGTGAACACAGAAGCACACATACACAGATAAATACATGTAAATCAAAATCAAAATAAAAAGATATTTTCATGCCAATAAAACCTCTGTTCACTCTCAGGGCATCTCTGCATATTTTATGCTTATCTGCTCTACTCATGCTTTCCTACAGAGTGAGTTCTATTAATTCATTAAATTAAAAAAAAAGAAAAAAACAGTCTGCCATTATGACAGAACCAATTTTAGTGAGACTGAGGAATATATGAAAGGCATCAGTGCAGTAATTAAAACTTCATTCTTTCTAATTAGTTTTGGATTTGATCAACCTGCAAGATGTGGAAATAAGCTACTAAAGAAGGGTTAAAATATCCTGGAAGGATTTAGTAATTATAGATATTGATTACTTTTAGACCATGTTGAGCTGACAGGATAAGAAAGGCCCACTTGCCTTACTGTTTGGTCCTTTTATTTCTCACAAGATTGATGAGTTAATAAACAGGGAGCAAGCATTCACATAAATTCAGCATCTGTAATATTTGTCACCTTTTGAATTACTTGTATGAGAGGAACATCCTTTATGTGAAGTCACCAGAGAGGAGCCAGCAGACTGGATCTGCAGCCTGTACTCCTTCCTGTGACTAATACAGTGTTGATGTTTAAAGAGGCAGCACCATTAGGCAAAAACTCAGTAAAAATGGACTATGCTCCTTCAGTGGGACCTCCTGCCATGCACTAATGTGTTTTTCTGTTTGTAAAATGCATCTTCTTCATACATTAGAGTCTAGTCAGCCATTTTCTACATACACTATTTGTTCTTAAATAAATCTACCAAAAACACACTTTCTAATGTAACATGCTATGCTTCTTGCAGGTTTACTCCATTTATTTAAGTTTAAAATTAATAAAGAAACTGAAAATATGCATTTATTTAGTTATAAAATTAATTAAAAACCTGAATTTGAGGGCAAGAAATTGGAAATATTATTGGATATATCACCAGAAATAAATACAATCCATTACTTTAGTATCAAAATAATCAAGAGTCTTAAATTCTGCCACAAGAAACAGAATATCTCTGCTTATAAATCTTTTTATACAAACAAGAGCTTTCTGATCAACTGCACCCTAAAGTGGAGGAAAAGGAAAGTATAAAAGACAATCTTAGATGGGTTTTAGTTATAGGAAAGCTGTATTTAAGTTAGCAGAGAAACAAACCATGAAAGACAACACATCAAAAGTTTCAGAGGAAGCCAATGTTATTAAAGTATGGAATATGAATGAAGTCACATAAGTACTCTTATCTTTTCTAGTTAGTATAGTAGCAATACTATTTACTAAACACACAGTGCTAAGAACAGTTTGTAGTCCCAGTTAGATTACACTGCAATGCTTCTGTACTCTTTCAATTTTCTTCTTTCTATGGCACTGCTGGATTGTAGTCCCCTGGTCCTCTACCAAATTTAATCACGTGAATCCCTGAAGAAATATACTCTGTGTGCCTTCCTTCCTTTCTACATTCACTCCAATCCATGGAGGCACACCATATTTTCCCTCCTCTTGCTTCTAGGAGGCAGATAAGTTTCAACATAAAATTTTCTAAAACAAATTATTACTTTTTGCACTCTTTTTGTCGTTGTTGTTTGTTTGTTTGTTTTGTTTTCATTGGTAGAGATTAATGCTTCAAATTTTCTCTAATAGAAACACTGAGTAAAAAAATGCCTTTTCTCAGCTGTTGTTCACAACATGAGATCAGATTTGTCGTTTGCTAAAATGCCATTTTAAAACTGGCTATTGCCTTTTAAATGTCACAATGACAATGAAGTGAATCTGCCCTCAAAGAAAAATGTTGGCCCCTTATTTTGTCAGGAAGCAGAGAGCACACAAAGAGAAGGCAGCAGAAGACCTCAGTACAACCGAGCAGAATGAAAAAAAATGTGTCTTTTCCAAGTTGCTATTTTTCGTAATGATAGTCCATAGCCTTAATCCCATTGACCTTTATGGGATATACAGATGTTTTGAAAGATGGAGAGGTTTTGCTAGATTGTATTTGACTGTTATTGATGAACACATTTGCAGGTGACAAAACTATTACAAAATATGCTTAATAATTAAATATCATGAGAGAGGATTAAAAAATTAAAGTATTCCTTCCCCACATGTTAAGAAATGTTCATTAAATGTTCTGTTTAAGAGCATTTTGTATAAAGTTGTAAATGCTCAATACATTCCATTTAAATATTTCAAAACAGGAACACCAACCACCAAAACATAAATAAAAAAGAATGGCTTCTTATTTTGAAATGTACATTTTACACCCTAACTAAATATAAAGCAAACAAACAAGAAGAACCAAACTGAAAACAAAAGCCAATAAAAATAACACCCTCAAAAAAACAACCAATGAAGGAGACGAACTGTAGAGAAAACACATGAATACAATATAAAATTTTACTCTGGCAAATTCAGTTTTTCTGGAAAATACAGAGAATCTTTAAATTTCTTATAGAACCAACGCATTTTCTGTCCATTGTTTTTTGAGAATACATGTGTGTCTTCCCTGAAATTTAAAGTAACATGCGAGTGTTTTTGTCATTCTACTCTAACAATATTAATGGCTAGAGAGATGTTAATATATTTATCAAGAATAAGAAAGTTACATTCAAAGATATCTAATTTTAAAATGTAATTTTAATGCTGTAAAATATTCAGTTAATTAATATGAGTTTATGGAATTTTATTCTGTATTTATATCTTATAACTTTTAAGGCACTCAAAATTCTATTTTATTCACGATAAAAATAAGAAAAAGCATCAATAGTATTCCTTGTTATAATTTGTCTTATCATTTAAATAATGATCTGGAAATTCCTAAGTCTGTATGGTTCAAAAACTACTCAGATCTTCTTATGTTACAGGGTAGTAATATGTTATTCTAACTAATATGTTTATATTAAGCACAGGCTTAAACCCCTTTATCTTACTTTCCTCCTTTTAAAGTATCAGAATACTGATTTTTCTAACTGTGAAATTACTTGGCAGGTAGAACCTTTTCTACATATCAGATATTGAGACAGATGTTCAGTCTAACGATGTAAATCCTAGACATCTCCAATCCTCTTAAATGGTACTTAAGTAGTGGCCTCTGACACAGGGTTAACTTTTAAGAGCTTTGTACCTAGAAGAACAGCATGGCAGGCTACATCAGCTCCATGCCTCATTGTTTTTTCCCCATTTCGTTCACAGATTCTGCACCAGATTTCTGCACAAGCCAGTTGTCCAAGAAATGCTATCTAGATTATCATTCTTACAGAGAAGCACCCAGAAATTTTTCATGAAAATGTCAGAGAGGCCTTGAACGGTCATTCAGCCCTGGTAACCTGTAGGTTTTTTGTATTGTCCTTTGATTATCACCTTTGAGCTTTAGTCTGAGGCTTGGCACTAAATTTGTGTTATTCTTTGTGTCATGCCATAAAAACTGACAGAACATATAAATGGACAGGACATATAAAAAAGTCCTTTCTACAGAAAAAGAAACCATACACAAGGAAACATCAATTCTGATTACTCCTCAATTCCACCAACAGTATTCAAGGACTAAAGGGAGGAGGCAAATCCTCATGTTGTGACATTCTTTAAATGCAAAATAAAAGAGCTTAAACCAGTAGATTTGTATCACACTGTTGTAGTGATCTCTGTGCTGTTTGTACCAGCAGGAACTAAAACTATTCTGAGCTTCTATAAACAATTTTGTGATGCAATGTAGTTAGAGTTCAGGTATTTTTATGTGACTTCCAGTGTACTTCTTAGGCAATATAACTCCAATTCTATTCTAAGGGAAAAAAATAGACTTGAACATGAAGAAAATTTAAAAAAAATAAATGTGGAGAACAAAATCAGTTAATGCTTCATGAGTCCGACCCCACAGGGATACATCACAGAATTTTCTTTGTTCTCCATGTCTGTCTCTGACCACCATTATGAAATGTTTACGTGTCTGATGTTATGTTGACTCAGATGATTTCTGGACACAGGGTTGTGAAAGGGGATACAGATGACAACAGGAACCTGACAAAACCATCATTCATTAGAGTGCATTACCAGCAAACTTCCAAGTGGGAAACCAAATCTTTCAAAATATTTGTTTATAAGTGTGTATGAAAATTGCTCAGCTATTTAATTTCAGACCTTTTCACTCTACTGAATATGATATATGATATATATCTGGGGGAGGGAGAGGTCGAGAGGGATTTATGCTTTGGCATATTTACTTAGAAACCTTTCTGGAAAGTATTCCTCTGACTCTGTTTCAAGAAATAGTATTCCAGCTCTAGTTAAAATTATTGAGATCAACCTGTTTTCCTTGTCCTGAAGAGGATGGAGAAATGACCTACCATTAAGCATCTGCTTAGGGAGAGGGTGGGATATACTGTCTTTAATTCAGCAGACAAAAGCATCTTATTTTCCAAAGGCTGGGGGGGGTGGNACCAATCAATGTAATAACTTATCTAGGGATCTGGGGCATTTTAGACACCTCTAAATCAAAATTGTCTATCATTATAAATTTCATTTATAGAAATGCAGACTAATGTAGAACAACTTGTTAAATTGTATGATCACTTTCATAGAGCTGATAAGACTAATTGAGTAAGACTTATGGATTTGTGTTTCTATTGTAAGCCAATAAAGAACAGAAAATTCTGCTAGGTTGTGGAGAAAGTATCTTGAATAATTTTAAAGTATGTTCAAATTTAGTAGAACAGCCTGTCTTTTCCTATCAATTGCAAGTCCAGAGGGTTTTTTTTGGGTTTTTTTTGTTTTTTTTTTTTTCCTATGAATCTGGATAAAAAACATTGTTCTTAAATTATTTGCTGGATGGTTTTTCAAAATGCAATTTAGCTTAAAAATGTCTAATTCGGTAAAACTGCCATCAGCATATAGTTGCTTATGTTACTTTTGCCATCTGCTGTTTCAGGTCATGTTGCTAAGTTTATTGGAAAAAGACCCCAACCTTTAAAATGTGGCAAAAGAGTATGCAAAGCACAAAGAGAATTATACCAACTACTATTCACCTGTGGTGGATAGATAGTCTCTCACCTGGATAATATATTCAGTTCCTTTAAGATATAACTGATAAGCTTAAAAATAAGGCAAGTTTATTTAAGATCTAATTAAAGCAGCAACAACAGGAAAACAATCATCATGCTGATAAAGAGAAAAGAAAGAGCTGTAGTTGAAATATTAATATATTCATTTTCTCCCAAGGTTAATCAATATTTGGAATTCTTTAGCCCAAGAAAAATTAGCTGACTCAGATTCACAATGAAGAATTCCTTATTTATATTCAGGAAACCACTTTGTGACACAGCAATATCAGCTGAACTCATGTAGGATGTGAACAATGTGGATCATGAAATTCCATCTTACAAAAACAAGTTATTGTGGTAGTTCACAAACCTTTCAGTATTTTTCAAGAATTCGGAATTTTCAGCAGAGATTGTCTGTAAAGGATCAGATCCTGTCTAAACAGTGAAGCATAACAGTGATATCATTTAATGATAGCGAAGTAATTCAATTTCCCTTTAATAACTTTCTCTGTTTTAAAATTAAGCCTGGTTAGTGGTTAGGATGTGGAGTGTTGTGGGAGGGTCAGAGAGATGAAAAGGATGGGACTGTGTTCTCAGAGCACGCCCCTGTTTGAACCTGTTTTGTGCCAGGGGGCATAAGGAACTGGAGTATTAGAAACTGTAATCAAACTCTGATGGGCATCAGTGTATAGGTCTGCATTTCTTGTTATCCTTCCTGCTACAACTGCCAAATAAGCACAACTGGAGAACTGTGTTTTTCCTCCCAAACTCTCTTGATTAAGTACCCAGAGGTACTTCTGAGCCCACATCCTGGGTTTTCCTTCAAAAGAAACCCCAAACATTTCCTTTTTCTCTGAAACATATGAACTTCTTGATCTCTTTGGAGGCATTTCAACATCACCTATTCCATACAACTCCTTCTATATTTTCAGAAGAGTACTCTAATCTGGATTTCCTGTGTTTTATATGAAATACATTCAGCTTTAAAACTTGTGTTAATTTATTTGATCACTGATGGATAATGAATAGGATACTGATATTAATACTATGAAACTTTCTCCAGCAATAGTATTATTTTTCAGCATAATTTCCTTACTTGAAAAGATGCATAATTTTCCCCTTAGATTATTAATTCTTAAGGATCATGTTGATTCAAAGATGATAGTTTGTTTTTATTAAACTACAAAATAACATAGATGCATTCAGGATCTATATTTTAGAATGGATTCAAAATATATGTGATATTTTATGAATCCAAAGCAAATTCTAATTTGGTCTAGGAAGCAGAAAGTCAGTCATAAAGGGGGAAAAAAAGGCAGAAGTATCAATCATTCCAAACATTGACAGGGCCATGGTTCCTGTCATAATCAAGGATCAATTAGCACTGTTGCTATTTCTTCAAAACAGTTGTCTTAAAATGCTATATTACTGCTGTTATTACTGGCTGGACATCTAGTCTATACTACTTAATTAAATGGTTCTGAGAGCATTCACTGGTCATCTGGCTGTTCTACATACAAACATACATGTCCCTATTACTACATTTCTTTAGCCTCCGACAAGGGTGTTTGCACAGAAAACTGCCTGCTGGGAATGCTTCCTGGATATTCACAAATAATGCTTTTATAGTTCTCAGAACCTGCAAGGAATTTTTGTCATGTCAGAATATGGCGGACAGTGCAGTTCAAGAGTGTGATGACAAAAAGGTGCCATGTGATCTCTCCATGGAGATCACAGTCTGGTGGTGACCAGACTGAATAGTGAACTCGTTGGTCAATGTAACCTCAATTTCTGACACCAGAACTGGAGATGAGAAAGTGATAATAGCTGATAAAAGGAATCACTTTCTTGGGGGGAATTTCTATGTTTCTTCAAATTTTTTTTTCCTCAGGAATGTAACAGTACAGGCAGAGTGGATGGACCATTTCAGAAGGTTGTGTTCTTGAGGATGACGTCCTGTCAGTGTCTGTCTGTGGCATATCTCTGAATATCCATTTTTTTATCAGGGGTGAGAGAAAACATCTCATCATGAGATTAAAGTATTGTCTACCACAAATTCCTTGGCAATGGGTTGATGACTCAGAGAAGTCTTTGACAGGATGTATTTATATTGATAGCTTACATTCCTTTTTCTTGCTTTTAGTTTGTTTCATTTTTTTTTTCTTTAAAAGAAAGCAGAGAAATCTGTGCGAGTCTCATCTTGCAAAATATTATTGCAGAAAAAGATTACAGATATTCTAAAAGCTGCAGAAATCTATTCAATTCTAAAAGATCACATATGCTTCTCCTGCAAACCAAAATGTAAATTAATGAGTTCAAATATTCATAGTGCTTGATCTTTTTCTTTCACAACCTAAGAAGGCAGTGTATCGACAACATACAACTGTTGAGTTGAATCAAAGTAAGTGTTAATCCTTGAAATAATTTTTATATCTAAAAGACGAACATATGAAAAGTAAGATATTAAAATGAGAAGCATTAAATATTAACAGGTTTTCACATCAGAAAGGTCTCACTCAAGGGTTTTGAATTGTCTGCCAGACAATGAAGATGGGAACTAATTAAGCAGAAAATTAGTTCAAAGGTAGTGAAGTAGACAGCCATAATCATTTAAAAAATCCCACCAAAATGTTCATGGATCATGATGCTAAAGAGGGTAGAGGGTTATAAACACTTGTTCTCTGTTACACATGGTACTAAAATGATCTTGTAGGGCAAATGCACCATCTGTCAATTTTGGTACAAGTTAGCTGGATGTTCATAGAAGACATTAGCCTTGCCCCCTCCCTGAGATTTCCTGGGTTGAGATCAATCCATCAAAATCAGAAGCACTTAGGGGTTTATGTCTTATTACTTACTGTAACCTTGTGGTATCCAGAGGAATGTTCTCAATTCTAAAGAAACAGACTGGTACATATATGTACTGATTACACGTACTATTTGTATGCATTCTGTTATTCATGTTTCTGGTTGCATTTAGTTCAAATCACAAGTTCTGATGCAATCTGTGAAAATTTATTCTGCCACCTGCAGAAACAGAAGTGCAAAACTACCTGTATTTTTTTTTCAGATTAAATGTTTTCCTTTCTTCTATAAGGTTTTGATTAGTAAGGTAGTATAAAAAAATTAGCTATAGTTAATACTAAGATCTTATACAGAATGGAATCCTACCACATTTGTGCATATAAGTAAATGAAAGGTCTAAGAAAGGGCAATGGTATTATGACAGCTAAATTTAATTTCTGTAATAAATGCTCACAAGTTTGGGTTGTTGAATTTTCTCCTTTATATTTGTTGAAAGAATTTATTAAGTATTTTGAGAGTTTGAACCATCCATTTAATCTTAATGGAATAATCTCAAATGCATGTTTTACATCTCCAATATGGGAATTACCTGATTTACTTGTATTATTTTCTGTTCCATGAAATATGAAAGTATTCTGACAACAACCAGGAAAAAGAAGCCATACTCATTAAGTTTGAATTAAATTCTGTAATACATGATTAACTGTAGAATTTCACTTCATGTAATCTAAAATATAACTTTTTGAGTGTATCTGCTACCNAAAAATTAGTACAGAATTCTAATTTCTTTGCAGGTATTCCTATTTTATTTATCACCAGGGCACCTCAGTGCTTCCCTGCTTCTTCTGAGATGCTAAGATATAGGTAAGGCATATTTATTGGAACACAAGTCTAATGCTTAATATTAAGAGTAACTAAATAGAGGTTAATATCAAATTTCACAGCTGCTCATTCTGAAACATGATCTGCTATCAGTGTCAGATCATTATCAGCATTGGCCTTGCTATACAGACACAGATCTGTGTGGTGTCTGTTCAGCAAGATAATTCCATGTAGTTGAACACTGGCAATGCTGTATTACTCTCAGTGAATTCTGTAGTGGTCTTACTGAGACAGCAAGGATCTAAATTTTTGTCTGTATGACAAAAGACTCAAAATTTTCCAAACAAGTAATCTAAGTCACAAAGACTTCTAACTATGGTTAAAAGTTGCAGGTCAACAAGAAACCCTGACACTATTTAACTTAAAAAGTTGCAGTTTTTACTGCAAAAATTCCCTGTGGTTAGTAACTCCATATGAGTTTTCAAAATTAATTGAGCTAGTAACACTAGGTGAGTTTTCAAAACACAGTCCCACAGATTTCAAAACTGGCTTTCAGAACAACACAACTGGTGGCTATAACAGTTGTTTTGAATTTGCATAATTTTAGCTCATAGACAACATAATTCCTTCCCTGATGCTTATCAGTCCCATGATCTTAACAACACAGATTCAACTCAAAATGCACTGTGCAATTATTTTGAGTTTATGATAGCTCAATGTTGTCCACTATTTTTTTATCATAGGCTCATTTCAGAAAATCTGTGAACTTCCTTGCGTCACCAGTCAGGGAAAGAGGACTATAGTTTGGCCTGATCTACATGCACACTTGGTGTTTTCACTGAAACTATTGGAAAAATCAGTGGATAATAAAAATGGCAAAATCTTTCCAGTCTTTCTCCCCTGAAGAGGCTTTCATACACTTAGCACTCTAGCTGTCAGACGTTAGCAGGAGCAAGAACAGCAGGTACTTCTGAGAATGAAATACAGCATATGAAGGAACTGAGTTGCTAGATATGACCCATCATCAGTCCAACTCAATTTGCCATATATATGTTTGTTTACGTGCAGAAAGTCTGATATATTTGGGTAGTAAGGTTGCTACTGGGAGCATCCATCTCAACTGTGCTGTGCATGAAGCATCAGCTTTGACTGTATTCAGGAAAACCAACTATACTACTGTGCTTCAGCACCAGCTGTTCTCACAGTTTGGTCCTCACATTCAAACTCTTTTATCTTGCATAACCTTTACTTCTCTCCTCCTGTTTCAGGCATGCATAGTTTCCTACCTGTTAAAGCAAAAGAGGGATGATGACCTGGTTCTTGTTCGTCTATGCTCCAAAAGCTTCTGTTGAAGCTGATATTTCTGTTTCTGGAAAATGACATTTTGTGTTTGAAGTACTTAGAGTATGAAAGATTGTCTCTTTCTGGACCACAATCTCTTCAGGAAAAAAATCAGAACAGCAACTGAAATGGCCATGATCATAGCATTTCAAATATATGGATGCTGAGGATATACTAAGATAATGGAGAAAAGAATGGCCCAGAAAGTGAACAGGTGTGAGGCCTACCTAAACAACATCTCTTAGTGGTTCCATTGCAACAATTAGGTTGGCTAGATGGAAGGTGAATGAGATTGTAAAATAATTGTTACATTTAATTTAGGTAGGGGAAAAGGAACTCCGCAACGTAATGATTTTGGATGAAACCCACAAGCCAGATTTAACAGACAGGGACAGAGCTTCTTGGGCAATGTTTGTCAGAGTCCTTCCTAATAGAGAGCTAATCTCCTCAAAGTTTTTATAATGCATATGCTTGAAAAATCAGACACAAAATTGTTCTGAAAATACATAATCAAAACATGATAATGTATACATAAACAATAAGCAAAGGTAAAATATGTTAGAATTCTGAGATTTTAACTAAAAATTCTTCAAGAGAACTGTAAAACTTGAAGAATTTAAACACAGGTCAGTAAGTAGAACTTCTGTTGCTCCAATTACCTTCTAATTACATACAGAGGAAGTCCTGTCTCACTGTGAAATGGATGACATTTTCATTTAAATAAGTCAGGGACTCAAACCGCAATACATAAAGCATGTGCAAAACTTCCTGCTATGTTTTTCAAGTACACAAAGATGCAGTAAAATTTAAGCATATCACTCATTTAAGAAACCGTAGTGTTGCACTCGAAAGAAGCATAAAGTTAAGCATTTTCTGAATTCTCTTAAGGGTACTTTAAAATGTCACAAAGAACAAAGGCCAATAGAAAGTGTGGCAAAAGTGACAATCAAGTGGCAGCAGAAGCACTGGTAAAATGTGTTAAATATGCAGAGTTACACATCTAGAATTCTGTAGTTAAATTTTCAAGTGCAACAAAGATATCCGAAATTGAAACAAAACTGTAATTTAATTTCCCCCTAAAAATAGCTGATTACAAAAGCCTTGAACTTTTCATGAAAATTGGTCAAGACACTGAGCACTGAGGTGTCCTCCAGAATTATTTTCATACTTATGTTTGCTTATTAAATGTCTGCAGTTTGTGTAATTTCAGTTTCAAAACAATGCTTATTGCACTGATCTTGGATTGTTTTGATCATTATTGAGCTTTGTGAAATATGATCTGTATGGTCTTAATTATTTACCCATAGCTGCCTACAACTATTCTGTGCATTTTCTGAGATATTTAATTTTTATTTTTTTTTTAACATCAGACAAAAATCTGTCTTTGTTGGGCAGTTTTTTATACAGTCAGGATGTCTGAGAGACTGTATTTCCAGCCTTTTTTTGTGTGTGGCTGCCCCTGTTAAACAGAGGTACACAAAGCTGGTGTGTTTCTGATTGTATAAAGTTAGTTCATATCACTTGAAGAGTGATCAGATGTCAGACAGGACAGTTGTGTGTTCTCACTGGGAAAAAAATGTCCAAAGATCAACATTTTGTAGCAACAGCAATGAAAAACATGTTGCTAGAAACACTATTAAAAAAAAAATAGGGTTCTTAATTTAGGAATGCCAACTCCACTGTTCAGAGAGTATTATACTCTCATTTTACATATATTATATATATATAATATATTTATATATATTATAACAGATCCTTGTTAAAAAATGCTAGTAGAAAGAGGCATCTTTTTGTTCTACATGGTCAGTTGCAAGATAAACTTATTGTCTGAGTGGGCTGATTCTTACACAGGCCCAGAAGAAAATTCTTCAGTCCTCCTTTGCTGCTAACAGACAGTGACTAAAATACTAAAACTTCAGCCCCGTCACACAGTACCATTGACCCTAAAATATGAAAGAGGAGATTGTTATGTTGTTGTTGGCTAGACTTCGCGAACGAAGATTTTGGGATAAGCCTGTGCAATGGATTTTTTAGGTGAGGCACAGTGTGCGCGGACTGGCCCCACCCCCTTTACTCCTGAGGTTCATCTTGCCACGGCCGAGCAGCTCGGACAGTGACAGCGAGTTCCTCGGGATTCGAACCAGTGTCCTCAGAGGAGGAGCCAGCTCCACAGGCGGCGACTTACACCATTCGGCCAACGCCTGCCGCTGAGATTGTTATACAGGCTTATTTTATTGACGCATAGAAGGGTTTGGCTTGGAAGGGACCTTGATGGTCATCGAGTTTCCACCCCTCTGCCATAGGCAGAGACACCTTCCACTAGACCAAGTGGCTCAAAACCCCATCCAGCCTGGCCTGGAACACTTCCATGGATGGGGCAGCTGCTGCTTCTCTGGGAAAGATGTTCCAGTACTTCACCATGCACATAGTAAAGAATTTCTTCCTAATATCTGATCTAAACCTACTCTCAGTTTAAAGTAATTAACTCTTGTCTTATCACTACACTACCCTTTGAAAACTCCCTCTCCATCTCATCCCTTTAGCTGTCAGAAGACTTCTATTAGGTGTTCTTGAAGCCTTCTCTTTTCCAAACTGAACAATCCCAACTTTCTCAGCCTGTCCACATATGGGAGGTGCTTCAGACCCTTCTGATCATCTTCTTAGCCCTTCTTTGTGTCCATGTCTTTCTTATATTGAGGGTCCCAGAGCTTGGCACAATACTCCAGACAGAGACTTACTAGGTCAGAGTAGAAGGAAAGACCTGCTGTACACACTGCTTTTGGTGCACTCCAAGACATACTCTGCAACACATTGCCTGCTCATATTCAGTTCTATGTCTACCAATATCTTCAAGTCCTTCTTTGCAGGCCTAATCTTACTCATCAACCTGATTGTATCCATGTTTGGGATTTTCCTGATGCAGGTGCAGTATTTTCCACTTGTCCTTGTTAAACTTCATGAGACTTGCATTGACCCACCTCTCAAGCTTGTCTGGATGGACCAAGTCAGCAAACTTGCTGAAGGTGCACTCCATCTCCTGCCCACATTTCTGTCAAAGATGTCAAAAACTAGTAATCTCAATACTGGCCATTGGAGAACACCACTCAATACTGATTTCCACTTTGACACTGAGATGCTGACACCAACTCTTTGAGTGTGACCATATAGCCAATTCCTTGCTTTCTGAGTGGTCCACCCATAAAATCCATGTCACTCCAATTTAGAGACAAGGATGTGTAGGACAGCATGATGGTTGAGGCTGTGTTTTGGTTTTGTGATGGAAACAGTGTTGACAACACAGGGGTGTTCCGTAGTGCTGAGCAGGTCTTACACAGAAAAATTAAAGACTTCTCTGTCTCTCACTCCAGTACTTCAGTGAACAGGCTGGGGGTGCACAGAAAGTTAAGAGGGGACACAGTTGGGACAGTTGGTTCCGATTTACCAAAGGAATACTCTATATTCAGGGACATTTTGGTTTTTCTCACAGTCTTACTTGAAAGAAAAAAAAAAAAAAAAAAAGAAAAAAAAAAAGTAGTTTTAAAAAATTAAATGGTAATTAAATGTTAACCAAATCAAGAATCTAAAAACTCAGTGACCTAATTACAACAGTATACGTCTAGTGATCTCCAGAATAACATACACATGACCTGAATTCCCAGGATAGATGAGAGTTATATTTTGCCTCTTATTGGGCCCATTGTCATTAACACATCTCTAACCTTCCAGTGCAGTTTCTCATACTTACTTTGCTCTGCAGGGAATTATTCAGTCACTATGGTAGGTAAAACTTCAAGGAGTTGTTCATTCTATGTCTTTCAGGAGCGGAGAGGAACCTACTATAAAGAGATTCCAAGTCTTGCATCTACATGGCTAATGCCAGCAGAAGGGGAGCTTTGGCTTTTGAGGACAAACCAACAAGATAAGAAAACTGGACTCTGCTAAGAGGAGAAAGGAAGAGGTTAGAGATGAACACATCTTGCTTGTTATTTTTCTTCTCCCCGTCCTTTCCCTTCCTTTCCCTTCCTTTCCCTTCCTTTCCNTCTTCCTTATTCTCTTCTCCTTTTGCCTTCTCCCCCTCATATTTTTCCTCCTCCTGGCCAACAGTACTGTCAGATGAGATATTTTAAGGCTTCTAAAATCACATTAGGCACCTAAACCAAATAGATCACATTTTGGTAAGATAAAGAGAGAATGTAAATAATATTATTTAATTGCAGCATCAAAAATAGAGAACAATGAAATATTTGTTTATGATTAAATGAAATA
>VXAU01003317.1:0-51743 GCA_013399695.1 Formicarius rufipectus
GCCAGAAAGTGGTCTTTTAAGCGTAATTCCATCTCCTTGTAGGGCAATATGTGTCACAAACAGAAATAAAAAAAATTGAGAGTTTTTAAAAAACTGGCTTAAGAAATAGATTTTGTCCTGAGAAATCAAAGGGAGAAGCATCAGTTTTGTTTTGTCGTTATATCTGTGTTCTGCATATTTGAAATTGCAAGGCTGCAGAGGAAGTCTAGCTTCCTTTGTATTTCCTGTTATGTTGATATCTCCAAGTGCACAGAGCAGCAGACCTGACCAAGCAAAAGAGCCCCTTTCTGGTGATAAACTTTGCAAACTTTATACTTTCCAGGAGAAAACCTAATATTTAGACTGATTTATTGTCTTCTGAGTCTTTTTTATATACACCATACATGTCCTAATCAGTTATCATGTTACTATGATTATTAAATGACAGTGTTAAAAGTTAATTTCATACACAAATTTTGTATTTGTTTTGGCAAGTATTACTTACACAGATCTGATTCTAAAACAAATGAAAACTAATTCATACAGATGACTACACTATAATATGTGGAATCATTGGGTTTGAATATAAAATATCACATACTCTGAATGATCTACATGTGAATGATAGATCACCAACTATGCATAAAAATACATCCAGAGTAGAATTTCAAGATATGAACACTATTTAAAGTTGCAACTTATATGCAAACTGAGAAAATCAGAGATTGAATATATGCATATCTGCATATGTTTTTATGGTTTGCATAAATATTTGCTAGTGACATTGCATTTCTGAGTAATAATAATCTCAGCACTGCTTTTCAGGTGCATTGTAAGCATGCCATCTCATGTTATGACATGTTAAAGACTTCTACTTGAAGGACTCTAAATATGGAAAATCCATTAGATTTTTATATATACTTGCCTCTGATTATAGGGAAGTCTAAATTAATTTACATTTTTCCAGGAAAGGGAAAAACCAGAAAATGCTCATATCATTCACTTGACAAGTTTCTGTGTCAGAGCTGCACAAAATACATACTGCATTTGCTATCATCTATGTTCTTAGAATATTTATACTAGGAAAACTATATTTTCATTAGTCACATTTTGCACCGACAGGACAACCTTTGGCAAAGACATTTATTACAGGTACTGTGGAACTGCCAAGCATCATGACAGAGAGGCATGGTTTATTATCAGTTGGTTTTGAATTGCTCCTCCATCTTCTTTATTCAGTTTTCCCTGGGACTGAGTGCAGGAGTGAGTGGAAAAGAAGATTGTGGCTTCCTTTTGCCTGTACCTCAGAACTGCAGGTAGTGTTTAGCTGTCATGTTTCCTTCATATTCCCTTCTTCTTCTAAAATGTTTTCAAATGGAAAAATTTGAAAATATATAAAAAATGAAATCATAGCCAGAAATTACCAAGTTCCTCAATTTAAGCATATCAACCTTTAATGAATTGTGGATAGACAACTTGACAGAAAATAATAGCTGGTTTGGGTGCTTCAGGAACAGAACTGGTATTTTAGGTCATTGTTAAATCAGAAAAGAAAGCAGAATTTTGTAGAAAGGATAGATGCTGTGAAAATAAAAAACACATGTATTAATCATTTTAATGTCCTTATTACAGGGGCAGAAGTTGGTGTTATCATTTTTCCTGTATGAGAAGAAGACACTTTAGTTAAAATCTTAGAGGGAAATTAATAAATCTGCAGGAATTAATGTAAAGATTATGTGGGATATTTCTAACACGACTTTCAGTAATATAGCTGTGCTAGAACAAACAAACAAACAAACAAAAAAAACCAACAAAATTTTACATCTTCCTCCATCTAGAAATCTGAAAAGAATCTTTTCACCTTCATACCACTTGGCATTCATGTTTATGAGATTCTTGAAAAGGTGAGTGAAGTTAAGTTTTTCCTTTCTGTCATTGAACGACAAAATGCATACTCATTAATAAGAAATTTTTCCAAGATTGTCTAAAGTGCTTACCAAAACTTTAAGGTTTGCAAGTGCTAACTAATCCTCAGGTAATTTCTAGAAACCAGAATACATTTATCAGAAATTCTTTCAGTTCTCCCATTCAGCCAGTTTTCACTGTCATTGACTGAAAACACAAGAAAATCACATGATCTGTTCTGGTGTACACATGAGTTATTAGCTTGGTTGGTATATGAACCAGAGAAGCTTATATCTGCTAATCTTTTGCTTTTACCAGGAAATCATGATGCTTATACAGTCTATTTATCAGGGAGCTCTTACACTACAGGAATACTCTCATCTGAAGAACACTTATTAAAAACAGAGACTCTTTAGAATGAATGCCATCTGAAAAATCATCTACGTTTTTGGTTATCCCAACAAATTAATTCAAGCTTCTTGGATACCTTATGATGCCCTCACTATAATTTACAAATATCCTAACAAGTTTGGGAAGAGGTTAAGAAAGCATAAAAATGATACTTATTAAATACTAAATTAAGTAAATCAAAATAAATCTTGTGATGAACTAATAAATATGTTTAAAGTGTATTAGTTTAACTGCATTTGTTTTTGCCATTATATCAATTTATTTTAAAAATATAACACTGATGGGAGATGTATACCATATTCCCCACANTAGTCTTGTCATACTTCCATATTGTTTTGTGCAAATATAGCAGTCTCTTTTTTCAGTATTAAAAGTACTTTAATCAACATACATACATAAAAGCACAATATTTAAAGTATGACCGGCACACTTAACTTTCATTCAGTCTATAACTAGTACAGCTCTTACAGGTGGAGGGAAGAGATCAGGATGTAGATCACTAGTGCATGTGTCCTTGACATTAAGTAAGGGAAATGGCTTCCTATTCAGGAGTGTTGACAGGCACTAAAGATCTTAAATGAAAATGCATCATTTTTTTAAGCCAAATAGAAAGCTTGTTTTAAGCAGAGAATGGAGAATCGAAAGGTTGTTGTAGATTTATGGTGGAATGTGATCATCTCCAAATGTCTCTATATCTGAAGTAGATGCCAAAACAGAAAATAAGTCAGTGCTTTACAGTTTTAGAAGATCAGGTCTGAGCTGATTTGGTCTGATCTGATCTGACCACATCTGACAGCAACTCACTGCTGTTAAGGCCCATGTTATATAACTTAAAATAGAATAGGGTGAATAGGAAGGTGAGTAATGCATCATTACTGGTGGTTGATATAGATTTTCTTTGACCTCCATATAATATAACAGGTCCTCCTTTTTTTTTTTAGTTGTATATAGTTTTGAATCTATGACTAGGTCGTCCAGACTGAGCTCTTATAGTCAAGACACATAATGCTTAATTTTTATACATGTATTTTCACCCTAACGGGGAGAATGTTTGGGTTTTTTTAAACAGAGATCTATAAGAAGTACATGTCTACATTAATAATGCATTTTTTTTAATCTAAGAATTATTTCATTTTCTTCATCAGATTAGATAACTATTTATAGATAGTATTGTCTATCAATGTATTTTTTACATATTACAGCTATCTCTTCTCTCCAACCTCTTCTTGATAAATCAAGTAGATTGATAGATTAAATCTACTATTGTCAATCATGTTGCTTACCCAGATTAAATCTACTATTGTCAATCATGTTGCTTACCCATCAGTTAATTTTTCATGGATTTTTCTCTGTACCTTTTCCAATTTGAAAATATGTATCCCACAGTATACTATCCATGAGCAAACAGAGCAATCAGATGTGATCCAAAAAGGTCCATCTGTGAACAAGTAAGAACTAGATGCAAAGCATAACAAAGATGCATTATCAAATTAGTACATGTTTCTGATTTCAGAATTCTCAGCACTAAAGAGAAGTGTTTGTTTTTTTCTTCATTTGAATGGATCTTTTGGAAGAAAAATGCTTAAAGCTTGGTTGAAGTAGTTGTATAAATCCCTAGATAGTACAGTCAACTTCATATTGCAATATATGCATTGCAAATAGTAGTCCCAATGGATTGTTAATTAGAAGTGGAACACCTATTCCCCCCTGCCCATGGCAAGGATGTAAGGGGTTTCATCAGTCCAAGGTCCTAAGGAAACCATGTAGATCTCAGAACATTCAGATCTGCCAAAACTGAACCAATAATACTACAGTATAATGAAAAGAAACACTGGGAAAGAGTTGGTTTGTGCTCTGTTCAGTTCATCTTGCATAACTGTATTCAGTTGGAAATTTGTCATCACTTACTTGATCACTGGTGGATTAATTTCTTCAGTGCTGTGATTTTTTAAAATATCTGTGGATTTTAATAATGCTAATAGTGTCACCAGTAAGTGGTGACACTTGTAGACTACTTTAATCTAAAATGAAGAGTTTATCCAGGATTGTTCATTCTCACTGCAGCCATCCATGTTTTACACATGTAAAAATTGCTTTTGGTGGATGATCTGAAATAGTTCTATTGGTAACATTTGACAAGATAAACATTTTATTGGCATCTGAAAGATAGTGCTTACTGTATATTCAGTGTTACTGAAAGCAAGGACAAAATGACCAAAAAAAACCAACAAAGAGTCTCTCAAAGTCTATTAAAGTATCAAGATCTTATTGGTACAAAGATGGCTTTCAGGTTTCATTTGTGTGACTGCATAAACTCCAAGCAAAGAGGACAGACAGATCATCTATTCTGAAACATAAAATTGCTACCACATTGTGAGAATATTGAGAGCAAATATATGAGAAATAATATTTTATTTAACTACACAATTTTATACATTAAGATACAAGAAATGTTTTTTAAAAATTAAGGTACATACTTAAGATAAATCTAAAAGAGGTAGAAAGAAGATCCTACATCTTTATGTTTGGTTTGAACTAGAATTGTCACTGCATCTTTGAGAGTATATATGTTTATTTTATTTTGAGTGCAAAGGTCATGAGGCCAGAAGAATGAACACAATATTTGTGGCACCTCTTTTAGAAAATCAGTTGTCTGTGGTAATATAGGTGCTTAAAAAAAAAATAAAAAAAAAGACAATAGATGAAGAAAACATCAAAGAAATGGGAGACAGTATCATTAGATTGCCTGTGTAGCAAAGAATAAATGCCAAGTAAAGGTAAAGACCACAGTATAATAAGGCACAAATAAAGACCTCTTATGATTGTAGCCATCTATTACTGTAATTAGTGTGCTCTAACCAATTTTTAGAGTAAAAGTAAGCCTTATCAACCATGTTGATTTTTATCAGATGGTCTTCATCCTTTTAGCAGGATGTATTAGATTTGCTGAAAGATTGCCTGTGATCCAATGGTTTACTCAAGTTGTCTGCCAAATTGCAACTCTTCTACCTCATACATTCTGAGTATTTGGATATTCATAGACTATTCATATCTAAGAAAAGATTCAGATTGGAAGCATATACCATGTGTGGAGTAATGGATAGGGTTAAAAGTTAAAGGAGAATAAGAATTAAAGAGGAGAACCAGCTGCTTCTTCCAAGATGAAACATGGCCACGATGCCCCACAAAGGTTCCACAAACACTGATAAGCATCTGGTATAGCGAATGCAATGGAGAGGGGAGTGATGTGAAGGTACTGCAACCTCCTTCCACAAACATCCTGCAAGAAGGGGAACATGGTGACACTTTGATTGCGCTGTCTGTCCATGAAGAAAGATATATGCCAAGAACAAGTACCCAATTAAGCACTTACTACTAGACTGACTCAAATTCCACCTGAACCTAAAGAAATAAAATAAAAGGAAGTGGAAATAGAGAAAAATCAGAGGAAGATTTCCACAGAAACTGCTGGGATTGGCTGACAGGCCGAACCTGTCTTCCTTCTGCCTTAGGGATGCTTATGGAGTAAGAAATTTATTTTCTGTGTGCTGACTGTTGCTTTTAAGGACTAGAGGTTGTGTTTTGCTCCATAATATTAGTAGATTGTTTTGTGTTAGAGTTTGTGCTTATGCTTGCTTTATACTTTTATTAGATTCCTTTAAATACATTCTTGCAGTTAGACCCTATCACAAACGACCAAGAACCTTATTAACTTGTCACAATTTGTATTAATAAAGAGGATGATTCTGTAAACTGTAAGAGTGAGTCCTTTATAAGGTGCTGACAGTTTGCTGACAGTGGAATAACACATGGGAAGACCTGCTGAGGGGTCTCTTTTATACTGTTTCATTGCAGTCTCCAAAAAAGGGCAACCAAATTGCTCCAATCTTGTGGATCTGTCTGGTGAAGAGTTCCCTTCTGGGATACCTGACAGACATACATTTTCCCTGGAGCTCTAACAGACAAATAAATCTCTGTGCATTGAGAATATCTCCCCTCTCTAAGGGTCAAGTGAATCCTCCCCACTTTTCATATGACACCATGGCACTGTCATTTTTTTACTACTCTTGATTTAAGGAAATTGTTTGACATACTGGTCGAAAAGGCACTGGATTTTAGAGGTGGAACACTAGTGTGAATTTTTGCAGATAAATATAGGCCATAACATATTTCTACCATTACTCTAACCAAGGGAGAATTATTATATTTCATTTGATAATGTAGCCCCTATAAAAATCTATGATCATCACCATTTGCTCTTAAAATCTGGCATAAATTCAATGTTTGTTGATATTTAGATAACCCATTCAAGTTATACTTACTGTGACCAATATAAAAATTAAAATGAAACAGAACACATTGTATAATTGCATATTTGAGGAGAAAAATATTTTGGTGTTATAACTTTTCATCAAGATGGCATGAAGCAGCCTTGTTAATATGGTGTGCAGCAGACAAAAAAACTATGCAGATAAGTAAGGCCAAAGTGTCTTTACACACCTGCTAATTACCTTTATTATATGTAATAGCTTGACTTGAATATTCCACAAATGTTCCAAAGTATTTTCTGTATAGACTCGTAGGAAACTGTCTGGCACTCTTTCTTCTCTCCTGAAAGGAATCAAACTCTGTTATGCTTTCTGTAGTTACTGAGTTTGAAATTGGCATGTATACTTGGCATAAAGCTCATGCATTTATATATATATGTGTGTGTACACTTAGATAAAAACACACACAAGCTCTACATATACATATATGAATAAGTGAAGAAATGGGACATATTATAATCAGTCTGGGGTGAGACTGTGACAATGTAGTGCTTTTAGGGTTTGTTGTAAATCTCCCATTGGACCCAAAAGGCCTTAGTTTATTTGGTATCAAAAGCTTGATGTAATTTGTTGCCTTAACAGGCAATTAATGTCTTTTTACTCTGACACAAAGTTTAAGCGCAAGTTAGAGTGATTCACATAGTCTTTCCGCATCCTGAATTCTCTCTGTGTAAAATGGTGATGATACTTCATTTCACCCACACATTACTTAAATTCCAGACTGTTCTAGGCAGGACAGTATTATCACAGCTTTCAACAAAATTGCACCACTTCTTTTTTTTTTTTTTTCAGTATAACTAATAGATCATTCTTTTAACTGGCTTAATTAAAAAAATGAATGAAAGTAAAATGCACCCCATCTAATTTTAGCAATCTAAATTCAGGCATTCCGTCTTAGCAAGTCATCTGCATTTCTGTCGTAAATGAAGAGAGGTAGGGAGGCCCAAAGGGTGATTCATCCCATCTAAAGATAAGTAGACGGATAGCATAGACGGAATGAACTGCCATCTCTCCCTTTCTCTGCCCCTACCATGGAGACAGGTGGTTGAATCTTTACAGCTGAAAGTAGTTGAAATTACTGCATATTTGAGTATGCTTTTTAAAAATATCATGAATAATATTTCTCAAATTCATTGTCAGTACATATAATCACATGGAAGAGATTCACCAGCTTCAAGTTTCAGATAACACATGGTTAGCATTTAAGTGTGTCTAGTGTTTACATGAGAAATGTATACTGCTTTGTGGAAATGGAATAGAATTATTTGAGGTACAGCACTAAGCATGATGCATAGCTAAGTTGAGACCCACTTTATCTTCACTTTTGTTTTTGAGAAACAGAGGTCAATACAGCCAAGTATATTTTAAACTTTTATTTCTTTTCAGATTAATTTAGAACACATCCTAAAAAGATTGTAAAAGTTGAAACTACTAGCATTACTGTAAATCTTCACCTGTTATATATCACTGTGTTAGAAAGTTATAAAAATTAGTTGGTACGTCCACCTGAGCTACAAAATTTGGTGATGCGTTTTCAAGATGTCTACTGCAGGATTTCTTAGTTGTAATAACTTTGGCTAAGTGGTTCCTCAGTGGTAATATTGATGTTAACAGCAAGTATCATGCTACAAATGTTTTTGCATCATAAGAAATAAAGAACGAAAATATTTTCATTGTTTGACTGCAGCAAAAGCTATAAATACATACTACCATATTATCCCCTCATAAAAACATATTCAGTACACTAGAGAACAGATTACAGCAATTGTTGTGCTGAGTGTATGAACATTTGCATTTTCATCATTGATACGTTGATTAGTACAGTTTTAAGCTCATACTTTTCTGTATATCTCAGTCTATTACTCATGCTTAGAAATGTATTGCTTGGAAAGGAATGGACACGGTTGCATTTCTAAACTTCAGGTTTCTGTTGGGTAGTGAAAATGCAGTCACCTACCACAATATTGAAATTCATTTTTGCTTGATTCATCCAGCCATATCTTATGTATATCACTGCAGAGATTGTCTCTAAATTCCTGCTTGAGCTTTTGCATTAAGTGCATCATGAAACAGACTGTCTTTGCTTAGTGATAATTATGTGGAATGAATTTCACATCTGCTGATAATACTTACATTTAAGCAGTTGTCAGACCTCTACAGACATACTGAAGTCATGATGATGCCTAACATTTGTTCAAGAGATGTGGTAATAGCTCCTATTGTCCAGACTCTAAAGTATGGGCTCTGCTCCCTTTGCATAAACATTTTTTGGCCTCCAAAAGATCTACAAAATGTATAGTTCAAAACCTGAAGAAAAGAAAACAAAGTAAAAAAAAAAAAACAGGAAAAAAAAAAAAAACAGAAAAAAAAACAAACAAAATGACCAAAAACAAAAACAGGAAGACACAAACACCATCAAAAAACACCAAACCAAAATGGTCGTGTAGTACTGTCTGTGTTCTCTGACTCCCAAGACATTGTACTGGTTTCTCTGTGTGTCTTGTCCCGCTCTTTCTCATAGATGGGGTAAAACCTTTCATTGTCAAACCCAAAGCATCACACAAGGATGTCTCTACCAATAAGTGTGACTAACATTTCATTTCAAAAATGGGAACATGTGCAGCAATAGATAGGAAAAGCTCATGCACGAGGATTTTGTGTCCCTCAGAACTGTTTTCAGTTAGCTTGAAGCACGTTACATAGAAATTTGCTTCCTGTGTACAGAACTGTCAAGCACCCTGTGTTTATAAACTTTTTAATTCTTTAAATAATTACTTGGTGAGGCTTCTCACCACTGCTGGGTTTTTTGATCTGATGCTACATTCTTGAAGCAGATCTAATGTGGGGTCTTGCATCTCCTTTTTCCAGTAAATATCACACACAGCCCAAGTTCTGTGGCTTTCTGTACCTTTACACAATACTAAATGCTAAACAAATGCTTCATATTCTCCAGATGTGTCATGAACACTCTTCCCTCTCTGATCCAGATTCATTCCATCAAGAATACAAATAGCATGGAGAGAATTTCAATGGATCTGTTCTCTATTTATTCTTCTCTATTTATTCTTGCTTTGGTTAGTCTTTTTAGTAATCCATGTATTTCTAACATCAGGTAGTGGCTTGGTAATGGAGATCCCTAATTCTCTAATGTCCAAGTCTGAGGTTTGAACAGCAATTATCATGTTTTCAAGTGAATTGCTGTCTGCTTTGAATATGCTGTTTCCTTTCCTTACGTGAGATTGTTTTGCCATCTGTTGCTTTTGATTTAGCTTTTTTAAACTCCATCTTTAACATATTTATGGAAAGCTTATTCATCAACATGTTTTTCAGTATATGTTTTTGTATGTGTTTTGGTATGTGTTTCCCTTGCACCATCAACACTACTCTTCCAAATTCAGATTTCAGCTTGCAGCCAATCGTTTTTGTTTAGCAATTTTATTTATTGAGTTTTATGGGATACCTTACATGCAACTCTCTTTCTCTGGGTAAAATCAACACTATCACTTACAGATTAACAAAAGGGTGGGGAGGGTAAGGGGAGAGGAGGATTATTTATGCAAACAGTTCATGGTGTACAGTACTGTCCATTGAGAACATTCACTGTCTTCTCCTATGTTATTTTTGTTCTCTTTACCTCAGTGTACAAAACCATAATAAGGATCCAGATATCAGTTGCTTTGGTGAAGCCTTTTGTACTTGTGCATTTACACATTATACTGTGCTTAACCATGTCTCCATGAGTCCTTCTTCCCTTCCTCACAGAAGAAACATTTAATCTCATTTGCTGTGGAACCAGCTGGAGCTTTACTTTGAGTCTAGCCTGAAGTATTCTCCAAAGCTTACCCAGCAGTCCTGGTCCCGCAGCTATTCAGATCAAAGCCTGGAAGCTGCTGTGATTTCTAGCATATACAGCTATATTTCTTTCCTAAGAAAACCAAAGTATGGAGAAAATGGAAAAAGAAGGAAGGGCCATTGTTGAACTCATATTTGGGAAATGAGACAGGAATTTTACACGTCTTCTGTGATTACATGTCTGATATCCCCACCTTCACAGATCAGCTTATTAGTCATGACACAAATAGCATATATTTTATACTCTACAAAAAATAATGAAACCACCATTAGGAGAATGAATACTAGCAAATTTATATTATGGAATAAAGTTACCATTTTACACCTTGGAAGATCTGTAGATAGGCTTTAGATATAAGAAGCCTCCCCTAAACTAGCTATTAACTCTGTCCACCTCAAACTTTATCACTTTCAGTATTACTAAGCATCTGCCTGGTAACTGGACCATATGAGATTTATGAGTTCAATGTTCTAGTGTGTTTCCTCACTTTTTACTCCATCCACATCTTACTTTCCAAAGCATGTTTGCTGATCAATGGAACAAAAGTAACATTTCCCTTTCTGACAAAAATGAATAAGCAAGTACTTATCAATTCTGAGACACAATTACGTATTTCTAGAAATAATTAAATTACATAAATTTGTGTTCTAAATTTAATATTTGCATCCTTTTGAATTCTCCTTTGCCAGATATTCAATAAATATATGTATTCTCATCCTATGAGGAACAGCACATTTATATTAAAGCTCTGGCATAAGCCATTGAGAATGGATTGATACATTGTGCAGAGACTCAAAATATGCACTATACATTACTAAAAACTGAGTCAGTGAATGAAGCAAACATCCTTCAGTTCCATGGTTATTAGTAATTTCTGAACAGCATGCCATAAAAGAGGTGTCCTAAATGCAAAAGCAAACCAGTTAGAAAACCTAACATAACAAGGAAACAGATTTATTGGAATGATGAAATGTAAAGCAGTAAGTTGTGCCTAACCAAAGTCACCAAATGAGCAACATGGGAGCATTACTATGCAAAGATGTTCAATAGACAAGGTGAGTTAGTTATAACAAAAATGCTGTCTTGAAGTACTCAGAGGCAATATGGTAATGCTAATGTAATGGATTGTACAAAACTAAATTTTCCATGATTAACTTCAAATTCAGGCCACAGTATCTTTATTTCATCAGAAGTGGAGGCCAGTACTTTATGCACTAATAGTAGGCATTAATAATAATCAATTGTCAAGAGAAGATGATGACTTTGGAGTATTTGACAAACATAAAGAGGATAACAGAGTTTAGTAAAAAATCTGAATTTAAATAAGCCTATAAGGTTTGATGAAGCATGGACTGTGACCACCAGAGCAACTACTGAGAAAAGGTTTCTGAAGTCAGTACTTAAGGTTATTCATAACTGGTAGTTGTGCAGTATATTTTTATTCCCTCCAGACAGTTTAAAAAGGCTCTGAACACTGTATGAGCTGTTCTTTGAAGATTATAGTTTCTTGAGACAATCAAACAAAACAAAACAAACAAACAAAAAAAAAAGTAGAATGCCAGCATGCATAGAAAATTGTATCCTGTTCACTATGGCAATAGGTACATACAAAGCCAAAAAAAAAGTAAAAAGTAGCAGTTGCTTGGTATCCCAAGGGTTGACCCTACAGGAGGATGTGTTGTGTGTATTAGCTGTATGTTGTAATTACAAACAGCAACAGAATCATAGAAGGTAGTCATAGGGGTTTATGTGGCTGTTGCTTCAACATAACATGTTTTAAGACATACTCTCTTAACAACAGGAGGCACTGGAGGGAAGAAGCTTGCAGTGGTTTGAGTCAGATTTTAAGCAGGAAGTCTCCAGGCTGGAATAACTGTAGATCAGGATATCAGACTGTTAAAATTAATGACTTTACCAATATCTTGAAAACTATTCTTGGATGTGTAGTGCCCTTAGGATATGTTCTGTGTTATGACCTTCTCTGTTCTTGTAGATTTGGCTATGTGGGGTATTTCTCATCATGAGGGAAGGGAGGAGGGGAAAAAATTTACTGTAGGCTCTTTATACCAGCTTTGCCAAACAGTCCGTCTAAAATATTTTCAAACATCACACCTGCCTGCCAAAAAATGCTAGAGAACAGAGCATAGATGCTAGAGAACAGAGCATAGATTCCTTTTTTTTTTTTTCCCATCCTTCTGTATGAATAAACATACAGGGAATTTAAAAACAAAAANACCATCATTTACTGCTTTAGATGATGTTGACTATTATAAATTTTACTTTTTTTCTTGGAAATGTCAGTTCCTTTGGAATAGATCAGCTGTGCAATGAAACTATTTTAGCTGAAAGATACGAGACGTTCAGAGCTGTAATAACTTACTTCCAAGACTCAGGTCATATTATCACAACTAATACTTGCAGTACGTTAAACTGTTCATCATTCCTCAAAGTATTTGAAAATTCTTGTCATTGTAAACAATATAACTTTCTTTGGTTAAAGGTCACAGCAGCTAAACTCCTACTCAGTAAAATTTTCCCTTAAGTTATTAAGCTGCAGATTTAAACATATATTGCAGCAAGAACTGCTTTACGTAATATCTCTCTCAGCCTTACAACTATAATTGTGAGACAACACCTATTCAAAATATGAAACAGGAAATTTTGGGGTTTTATCTCCGACAATATAGCAGACTGAAGAGAGAAGTCTTAAAGTTTTTCTGTTTAAGGGTGTGATCTGAATCCCTAGTTACTAATTTAGCATTGAGCAAGATGATGGTTTAATTAGAAGCAGCACATTGCCTTTGATAAACAGATGTTCCCTTTATTTAACTGCTGCCCACAAAGTTAGCACAAATAGATTTTTTTTCTTTGTCACAGCCTATTAATTTTCGGGCCCTGGTCATTGCATCCAGATATAATTCCCATAAGCAAAACATTCCCAATTAATATGTATTGCCATAAATTTATTAATTCCTCCCTGCACATCTCCACAATTTCCTTAAAGCCCTACATCTAAGCAGCTGAACTTCTCTGTCAAAGCCATATGAGTAACGATCCAATAAAGCCACACCTAGCTGTCAGTGGACCAAGATTTGGGTAAACATGGGTCAACCCAGTAGTCATGTGTCCAGTGACTTGGTAAACAATGAAGCATTCAGAATTTTAGGGTCCTACCTACTGAGTGAATAAGACCCCGCCTTGCTATTATTGCTGTAACAGTAAGGTAAACAAAAACTCAACACGCAATTCTAAAGAGCTGCCATTAGACATACTTAAAAATAATTCTGTGCAATTGCTCAATGGGTTGCTAAGCAAATAAAGGCTTGGCTTTGTTCTACTCTTTTAGCCTCTAGGTAAATAACAAGTGTAGAAAAGCACCCACAAGTTATTAAGCAAATAAAGCTTTTAACTTTTCAAAAATTATCTATGTTAGATACTATACTAGATGTTACCTTGGTTTTACTGATTGCAATGGTTTATGAAGAATGGCTTGCTTTATTCCTTCGGATTGTATTTTATCTTTATGTCTTCAAGAGCTACAAATGTTTAGTGTTGAATTTATTTTTAAGTTGAAAGAATTACTAGATGTACTTTTAAAATATTTACTATTAATTTATTTTTTCAGTTCAACTCCTATCCACATATAGCCACAATATTGATGTACCTCAGGATGTTAGTACTTATGGATATGAACAAAAAGGGTGGATATGAACAAACGTGCTTAAGTTGTAGTCTGTTGATCGCTACCTCAGTGGGTTTGGTTCAAGATACATTTGTGATTGTTGTATTCCATGTTTTGAAGAATCAGCATCTAACACACCAGTAATATTTGTAAGCTGTCTTTTCAATTATACCTTTAAAGTTTCACAAAAACCTCCCTGGAAATTCTGCCATCCCATGTTCAAATTTTTCATTCACATTTAGTGGCAAGGATAATGTCTAGTGGGCAGAAAAATTTCCTCTCAAACACTCCATCCACTCATAAGAGCATTCATTTTAATGGTATTTCTTTTAGGTACATAATAGTATGGGTTTGGTTATTTTGTGCTCACAAACAGTTAAATATTTATGACATGATCTTTTGAGCAGCTGAGCACCTCCTTGAAGATGATGAATGCCATTGCTCTGGTCAACATGCTGCTTAAAGGTTGCAAAGTAGAACTGCTGCTGTAGTTGTGCTTGCTCCCGTGAAATACATAGGCCATGCAGGGGGATATAAGAATTTCTTACTTTGCCTTTATTTCCCTGAGAAAACACACAGCTGGGGCCTGTGAGTGAACTATTACAAAGAAAGAGTTTTATCTGACCTATATCCTGTATTATTTACACCAATGGGAGTTGTGCAAAAAAGGGCTGGTAACAGAAGCATTTCCAAAATTAAATTGTAAGGTTGTCTGCATGACTGTAAGGGTTTTTTTCATGAATTTCCTTAACTGAAAGAATTAGAAATCGTACATGCTGTAGGAACCACTATGAGTAAAAAAACCTACTAGGAGTCTTAAAACTAGAATACACACATTAGAATCATGAAAATCACGGATATATGGTGAGCAAATCAATGATCACAATAGCAAATAGCTCTGCTACTGCAAAAAAGGCTGCCCTTTCATTACCTAAAATAGAGCAGAAAAGCAAATTAGGCCACAAGTAGTAACATAGTTCAGTTGTAATATATAATACAGTTCCTGCTTCACATTTGCTATACAGCTCTGATTCCTCTGAGAAGACTATCCCAATGTCTCACTTTTAAAGAAATGTTGATATTTTATGCCTTTGAATATAAACAAGGTCTGTATGGAAGCAGACAATTAAGGAAAAGAGGTTTCAATGTTGCTTTTCTAAAATTTAGTATGAAAACAGAGCAGAAGATACTCTGTTAATAGGCTGATTCCTACTAGACAGGAACCAGAGAAGGAGACACCCTTCCTCTACTTAGAAGATAATATGACATCCCATAGCTTCCTGCCATGTTACCCCTGTATGGAAGAGCTCAGTCTATGGTCATTTTAAAAGGGCCTTCTTTATTAGCAGATAGGAATTTTGGCCCAGAGAAAGACTGAAAAAGGTGCCCAGGTCAAGGGCTGGACTGTTTACCTTTGCAACTGGTACATATCAAAGAATTTGTTTAACAATGAGATCAAGTCCTGGGTGCATTGCAATTCTGCTGTTATTTAGGGTTTAGGTGAATTTATGGATTTACAGGTGGTTTGCAGCCTCTTTATGATTCTTATATTTAAGTTCTGTTTGCACAGTAACCAACCTGTAAATTGTTCATGTGTGCCCATCTAGTCTGTATTTTAGCCTCACTTTATGCTTTAGGCTCCTTTGGCTTTTACAGGCAGGAAAATATTGCTCGATAGGAAGGGCTATTTTTTGGTTGCCAGAACTCCTTTGCAGTTTTAATGGAAAGAAGCAAAACTTTTCGGGGGGAGCCAACATCTCATTTCCATTCCACTCTCATACAGCCACTGTTGTATCTGCAGGGCCTGCAGAATGTAACTGCTGCAGCAGGGTGAACAAAGACACTATTCATCACGGAGAGCAGCTTCCCTTCTGCACTGCTCTCTGGCCATGGCAAGGTTGGCTGGAGCACGCTATCTGACCAACACGGGATTCAGTGCCTGAACAAAACTCCCCAAGGACACCCGTTTGGCATCCTGAATTAGTCCAGTGGGATGAAGACTTCCTTTTTAGCACTGGTGTGAGCACTAAGAGACAACTGTGACTTGCTTTTGTTTCCCAACTCTTTACATACAGATATGTGTTTTTTGTGATCGTACTTAATGAAGCTATTGCTCATTAGAGCTCAGGTGGCTGGTTCCACTACCCCAACTGTATGCTGGGATGGTATGTTCCAAAGTTACAGAAGCTGTGAGAGGACATTGTTTCTAATCTGCCACCTCTGAAATCCCATCGCTACAGTCATTTCCTGACTTTTATGTCATTTCAGTCCAATCCCTTGAAAGTTGCCACCCCCTGTAACTTTGTAACCTAAGTAAATAAGTGATGTATTTTCCCATACTCCTAGCTTATGCATATAAAATAAATTAGTTTACAAATTTACTTAAGAAAATAAATAGAGACAGTTGCTGATTTAAATAATTAAACCAGGAAGAAGTTATAAACCAAGCGGCTAAAGAGAAAGGAACACCTTATTCATAGTGTTTGTTCATTTTCAGACTCCAAGTTCATGAAAAATATACAAAAATTGTTAAAGCTTCATGAAAAGCTTAGCACTTCTTAACAAGAACTCGTGCCAACCTTCAACACATCTGATTCTTTAATGAGCAAACCACATCACAACTTTCATTTTCATGCCCTAAATTACATAGTACCTATACTATCTTTGCAAGGCAGGCTTTAGTTCGTAGATAAACAACAGATATGGCTGAGAGAGGCTAAGCCACCATGACCATAAACACCATTTCAACACAGAGTCACCATTATGAACTGTGCCAGTACAACATCAGAAGGTAGCAATTAAAGAGAACGATGAGTCAAGCTAGGATTAGTGGATCAACTTTATTCCTAATGAAATATCACTGAAGCAATGAAAGTTTATATCATGGGTGAATAAGGTCCAGTATGTCTGTGGTTTACCTACATGTCATGAGCAGATGTGGTAGAAATCTTCAAGTTAAACCAGTTTAGCTCCAGTAACTTCAGGAACATACTCTTTATTTAAAATCACTATGATCAGTACAATTGGATGTACAGTATGGTTCTAATTGGAGGGATAATGAAGGCAAACCTCTGATTTCTGTAGTATCTTGTGTTTCCTCCTTTCTTTCCAAAAGTAAAAATTATTTTATAGTCATATCCTCAAAATGGGGATTTCAGTAACAGACAAGTCACAAAGAATTGGTGGTTCAGTTCAGACACACATCCAGAAGTACCTGGTCTTATCCAAACTTCTTCAGCTGGGGAATTGTACTTCAGACTACTAAAAACAGTCTGTCTTGTGATTTTGCAGTGCTTCCTTGTTTCATTCAGGTCAGCTGTAGTGCAAGAACAGCCTTTCTCACAGTACTTTGGCATTTCCGATTTCAGTTCTGGATGAAACAGAGAAGTGCTGAAACATGAGAAATAACTTTGCAATAGCTCCCAAAACATTTTTAAGAGATTAGATTTGCTCCCTGTTAGTTTGAATTTCATCTTAGTTTTATTCTAGGTAGGCTGATCTAGCTATTTCCACACAATAATATCCCTAGTTTCCTTACTGACCAAATATAATTTGTCCAGCAGCATTTTCCAAAGAACAAAGCAATTTGAATGGAGTGTAAAAACTATCAGGCACATAATTACATAGAAAGATTACTAGACCGTTGACAAAGTATTTTTGGCAGTTTTTAATCTAGCTCTAAGTCATAGTATATTTATCCTTGGACTAAAGGGCATGGATAAATTTATTGCATGCTGTTACTAACAGAATCATTTATACTACAGCAAACAAGAGGCAGAATGCTGTTACACCTTACCTGGCAACATTCGCCTGTATTAGGCAGTCCTTTAGTTGTGTGAATAAGGATTTTTGAAACCATTGCATCAGTATTCCAGTCCAAAATGGAACGATAATCTTTAACAGTGATATTGCCTAAAACTTCTGATCAAAAATCATAAGTTTTTTGATTTATTTTTATTGTATTTCTTGAATTCACTATAGGCAAACAAATGATCTTCATCTGCAATTGAAATGGGTTGGTCATTTGTGTAAATTTATTTGAGTGATCAACTTTTAAACCCTTAAGAATCATCTTCTAGAATAAGGAAGATAAATTTTAAAGATAGGGGTTGAAGAAGACAACCTATGGATGTGTAATTGATTTTTCTTGATTTCAATGTGTTACTCTTTTTTCCTGTATTTTAACATAAACACACAAACATGTATTCCTGAAATCCAGTTTTTGCAGGCTACACTTGAAAGTCTCACACCTGCACAGCTCTTAAGTGGTGATCTCTTATAAAAGTGTCCAAGCAAAATTCATACAGGACAATTTCTGCTAAAAAAAGCCCTGATGATATGGCAACCTTATGCTTGAAGGATGTCAGTGAATTCTAATGGAATTTAATAGAGGCAATGTTTTCCAGCCACACAAGTACCTGTGAATTTTGTTGGCCACAAAGCTGACTGATTGTTCGGATTTTTTTCTTTCTTCCTTCATACTTTTGAATTATGAACTCAATTTGGTTTAGGTGTTTGTAATGAAGAGGCTTAGGAAGGAGAAGAGAGTTTGATTAAGGAAAAACAGAGCCAAGACAGATGGAATTTAAGAAACCAAATCATGTAGCCAATAGGATCCTCTGTAATAACGAATTCTTAAATGGCCTAAGAGCTGCAAATTCACCAAGCTACAGAGCTTAACCTAATGAAAAGTCCATCTATTCTGTTTTATTCTCTTTTGACCTTTCAGATGATCTGTAATTATATTTCATGCTAGTTGTTGCCAGTAGATTTACTATCTTTGGTAGACAAATTCTTCTGTTAGCCATTGTTTAACTAAATGAAGGAAAGCAGTAGTCATGGAAATGTAAGCTTTTGCTACATTGTCTACTAATTACTTGAAAAAAATTATGCTAGGATCTCTTACCATAGAAAAGTCTCCAAATCAGTGACTGACTATCTAACATGTCTTTAAAAAGTGTGGTAATTAATTTCAGCTTTTCTATTTTTTTTTATTTCATGAAAATTCTTGGATATTAAAAGGAAGATCCTGGCATATGTCATCCTGCTCATGCTAGAATAAGAAGCTGGAAAATAAAACCAAACTCGTGCCTTTGTTAGTCTGGTGAAAACTTTTAAGCTACACTCAAGAAGCAACTTCTTTCATGTCTTATTCCCAATACTTGTAGCCTGCAGAACTATCATGGGGTTTCATATACCTTAGAACTAGCAGAAGGCTTTATTTTTCACCTTATATAAAACATAGTGTTGCAATCTCTTTCTTTTTTTTTTTCCTCCCCCACAGGGAAAAGCTTTTGTGTAGTTTCCCTCCCCTTTCCCATTGGGAATACCAAGAAAATAAATAGATTCTTTCCAGTTGACTGAATATGAAACCAAATATTCTGCTTTGCTGAACTAATCTGAAATGTTTCATTTTAAGTCAGCACATTCTGAAATTCACATCCCTCTGCAGCTGCTTTGCTATATATGTCTCATACCCATGTTCCCTCTTGCAGGCTAGTGTTTCTTGGTCAAACTCTTTTCCAATGAGATGGATGGTGTTTCATTAAAGACACATGACCTATGTATTAAGGAAAAGACAATTTTACCATATGAAAATCTTTCAGTTGTGAAAATGCTGATATTAAGTATTCCCTTATTTCTGCACTGGAATTTTTCAAAATACTCTGTTCAACACAACAAATAAGAATTTCAGCTTTTGTTTCTCTCTGAGATGAAAGGATGCAGAGCAATATTATTAGACTCAAACAGATGATGGTCTGATTTTTATTCAGATCAAGCATGATCAGAAAGAACTTCCCATGCTATTAGTACAAGCTAAATCCCTTCAATCTGTCTACTTTGGTCCTGACTTTGCTTAAGAATCCCATAGTTTTCCATGAGGTTTCCAGAACCAGTTAGAGATAGATTTTATGTTTCTCACACAAGGTCTGAGTGGGGTGGGTTTTGTCACCAACTTCAATGAGTGAAGATCATCCTGAATGAATAGTTACAGGTATAAAAGGAAAGTGATTGGGCATGTGGTTATCTCTCAATAACATGCATCCTACTGTTTGTTTGTTTGGTTTTTTTTTTTCTTATATACATTATAAATGGCCACTTTGTAACAGAGTTGAGTTATCCAAATTCATAAGAAAAGAATCTTTTAAAGTGGAAATACTTACTTGTTATTAAGATTGCTCACTAACATGGCTTTGATATGCAAAAAGAGTAAATTAGTAAAAACCTGACCTGTCTTTTGGTCTAGTCTGTTGGTTTTGAGGGGTGGGGTGGGGTGGGGTGGGGGTGGGTGTTGATGGGGGAGGGGAATGTTTTGTTTCTGTGTTTACATCTCTCTGCTTCATTACTAACTGGGAGCTACCAAGTATCTTGGAACAAAGAAAACCAGAAATTCATCATAAGGTGATCAGGGTCCTTGAGCTTCCTAGAGAAGAAATTAAACTGGATGGTAAAAAAGATGTTCAATAAACTAACTTGGATTATTTGTGCATTTAGGAAAATGTTCAGACATTTGATCTGGACAAAATCATCCTCTAATTTTGTGGTGATTGTTTTTAGTTAGTCTCTGACTGAATATAAAATGTTCAGGTCCTTGCTATAGTTGAATGAAGTGATATGGTTTCTCTTCAAAACCATTTCTATAACTCAGAAATTTACTGGTGTTCTTTGTTTATGTAATAGAATATCCCTTGCTATTCAATAATGCTACTTGACACATCAACTACTTGTTTCAACAGAAACAAAGAAATGAGTAGATAGAATGAACTTTGTGGATATCCATTATTATAGTATGTACAATTGCCTAGTGAAAACCCCTCTTTAATTTACTTGTTGTCTAGGAAATCCTTGTCTATATGATGTATGAATTGTACTTAACATTTCAGAAGTTCTGAATTTAGCTTCCAATGGCTTATGTCAATAAACTATGATACTCATAAACAAAATACTGCTGGCTTTACCAAGAAGCACTGTGGTTCATTTAGAGTTGTATTATTACATATTAATGAATAGATTATCTAACAAATCCTACCCTCAACTGCCATACAGAATATGTGAATGATTTTGCGATTCATCAAAGGCAGTTATTGATGGCCACAAACACAAAACTTCAGTAGCAGCCCTTCATTTCTGTGTGTGTCTCAGGTTTATAAGTGTCACTCTTTGGTTTTGACTGTGGATTTCCCAGGTCATGGGGCAGAGACATTCAGGAGAACAAAAACTTTAAGATGAAAACTTTTCTTCAACTGCAGGTAGAGAATTTGATGTCTATTTCCACATACCAAAAGACAAAAATCAGGTGATAATAGACTCTTTAGTGGCTCTAACAATGGAGAGCACGTGCAAAAGGCTACAATGAAAAAAGCAAATTATAAAACTGACAGTGAAAGCCAGGCAGCCTTACAGACTGTTCTTTGCTCTAACCATCTTTTCACTTCCTCATTTCCATGTCACCTTCATGGTCAGTATAATCTACAAGAACTTTGTACATTTTTAACACCCAGTATTTCTTCTTTCTCTAATGCTTCCTAGGGATGTATTTTTCATAAATATATAGCTTGCATTTGTGAAATTTTTATTTATTTTATCCTTTTTTAAAATTCTTATAAAGAATACAAAATTGAAACTATGCACACTTCCATATTTAGAAATATCTGTATTTGTTATCGTTCTCTTAATTTCTCCTGCTTTTTATTTCTTTCATTTGCCAATTCATAAAAAAATAACGTTATAAGATGTTAGAGGGAAGCATGTGTAGTTTTATGTCTTTATGTGTGGTTTTTAAGGTTTTCTTTCTGTTTATATGTCATGGCTGTGTTATGCAAAAGACTTAAATTTAATGTTAATAATGATGCATCTGGTCCCATGAAGACTTTAAAACAAATGACCAACCCTTGCTCCATTGAATTCAGCAGCAACTTTCCACCAACTTCAGTGCATCCATGACTTAATATTTGAATCAGTATAAAGGTATGTTCATAAGCTATCTCTCAGCAGAGAAGTCATTTGTAATCTGCCTAATTTTCAATGATTGTTTTGTAGTTTTCTGTCACACCATCAAATTAGACGCGGATTGGTTACCAATTAATACAATTTCAATAGTATTTTTGGTGACACTGAGCTACTATTTTTTTAATGAAATATGTTTTATTTCTTGGTTTAGGGGAGGGATTTTATGAGTATTTGAAAATAATACTTTCTGTATTTGTGTTTATTCATATTTCTCTTCTAGTCTTGTTTGTGTTAATTTCCATCCTTCACAAATTGTTTTTCCTGGGGATTTTATATTTGCAAATATTTCTTCAGGTAATTTTAGGATTCAGTAGTTCCTTACAGTTCCAGTAACAACATTTTTATATTATTCTATAGTGTGTGTGTGAGTAAAATAAATTGGGGTTTTTTTTAACTAAAAGCTGATTTTCTTGTCTTCAATCTTTCCACTTTCTTACTAATCCCTTTTAGTTTCTTTGACAGTTACAATTAATCTCCTTGGAAAGATTACATATATTATTGACCAAATTTATCAATTCAGAAATTTATAAGATTCAGATGACCTATTATGAGTACCTCATCTTACTTTGTTAACGATGAAGGACAGAGAATTTCTCTGAGTGATAAAATTCTTATTTGAACTAAGGCTTATCTTCTAAGGAGAAGTAATCAGAAGATACCAAGGACAGAAACAGAGACAGAAAATACACTAATGACACAGCTGGGCAGCCTGCAGAAAGTGTTGTGAGCAGGGACATGATGGAAGATGTACGTATGAGCCTGAAGGCTGAGAGTATCTATCAAACTTCCCTGATAGTAGTACTCACAGAACAATCTGTTACTGTTTGAGTTATCCTATATATATATATATATATATGTAATATATATATGTGTGTATATATATGTAATATATATATGTGTGTATATATATATATATGTAATTTAGTTCAATGCCTTCTAAAAGTTCAAGATTGTTGTAGCAATGTTACAACATTTATCAACCAAAGTCTTTACTATAATCACATTCCCATTTTTTTTTCCTCAAGTTGGACTCTAATTTTCAGAATTATATGGAACGAAGTTATTTCCAAATGACAAAGCAGGCCCTGATCTTCATTCTCCTGAGCACTTCTAACAAGAAACTGCTGCCCTATGACACTTGGGTATATTGGTTTGGGGGCAGTCCAGGTGCTCAGCACTCCCCATGGAAAGTTCAATATGTTCTTTCAAAACAGTGAAAGACAAATGATGAAAGTTCAGGTAAGACTGAATATAAAGGCACATATCTGTGTCTTGTTCCAGGTCTAAAGTCTGATTCCATTTTTTACCATGGACACGATGATGAAACCTAGAAACCCAGTCACTCAAATTTTGCACTCACAAAAACATAGAAATTCAACTTGGGGTAAAACCCCAATAGTCGCTTAATCTGGACCTTTTCAAGCTCTTCCCTAATTATATTTACTTGCAAATTTAATCATCAAATTGCATTTATTTATTATGTTTCTTATGTGCTTAGTTTTAGACACACCAAAACGTGTTCTCTGGTATCCTAGCAAGAGTGGGTATCTCTGGGAAAATATCTTCTGGGGGAACATCTAACTCCTCACCTAAGTCAAATTAAGCAAAGGACACTAATTCAACCTTCTGAAATCTAAAGCTCAGACTTGTCTGAACCTCCACATGGAAATCGTGGACCTGTCTATATAAATGTGTGTGAGATGTCAGAAACCTTAACTCTGCATAGTTTGCACCTTATGTAATATACCTAGATTTAAATATTTGGGACTTAGTGCATCTCACATACGGCTCTCCTTTCCTTTCCTTAGTTCTGTTGTCATTCCCGGAAAACAATAACCGTCATGAACTTTCTGAAAATGTCTACATCAACAGTGCTAGCAACTAAGGTGCTAGTATTGAAAACTGCTCTGATTGAACTTCTGGCTATAGGATTGAAATTCTTTCACATGTTCCCCTACTTTCATGTATTGAGAAAGATTTATTTCAAAGTATTGCCAGCTTCACTGAAAAGCATGTCATGTTTACCATTATTTGTTCTTGTCAAGTAATTTTCAAGTTCTCCTGAGGCAGAACTTACCCAAGAAGTGGGACTTGAGATTCCATTGTGCATATCATTACCATTCCACAGCAGCAAAATGCCATCTTTTCATTCTTTTGTAGCACCATTGAACTGGATTTCTGACAAGCTGAAGTCCCAAGACTAATATTCTGATTGACAAATAACACCAAGAACAACAGCCTCAATTTTTTCATGTTTTTCAGGGTGCTTTTGAGTTTACATGACTTAGAACAGACACTTGTGTTTTATTCATGGAACTTTGGAAGTAAAAATGCAAAACCGTAAGTTTTCTTCATTCATTCTGTGATAAAGCACTAACCACATAAAAGGAGGATACTCACCCACATTAAAAATAAGATCAATGCTATAATGTTCTGTATTCATTTTCTTATAATATAATTATGTCAGATCAAAACATCTCTTACTGAAGTCAACTTAATTCCACCACACAGGAAAAGAAAAGCCTTTGAATTTTCCTTTGAGGGGCAAGATACTCAAAACTTGGCATAATTCATGTAATTTGGATAATTGGTATANTTTCTCCTCCAGCTGTTTTAGACTCACTCAATTGCACACATGTTCAACTCCATCACCGTGTAGCATCAAATGAAACCTGAATAATACTTTCATCAATTATTTTCTGTCTCTTGTAAGCAAAACAACCAGAACAATAATAACCAGTAAGATAATTCCAAAGATGTTAAGTCACTGATTTCATATGATTTTTAGATTCTGCAGATTTTTCCACACACATTTCTATGAGTATTTATAATGATGGGAAACATTTTTCTTTGTTTCAAAATTACAAATCCCAATCTAAAATACCTTTTGCTAATCCATGAGAAGAAAATCTCCGAGTTTGATGGAATCAAGTTCATACTACCTTAAGCTCTTCAGTACAAGCCTCCTGAGCCCCCAGTTTCAGGACAGTAATTATGGTTCCATAATTTGTAGGCTAAATCATTCCTGTAGAAGCTGCAGTTGTTTCCAGCAGAAGCCAGTTCCCACACCACTAAAATAAGAGTCAAAGAGACAAAAGAAATGGTATGGCAGGTGGTCATTCTGACTTTTGTCCCCACTTGATGAAACAAAACCACACCTGCTCTCATCTAGTGACAATTTCAGCTCAGATATGTCCAGGCAGTTACCTTGCTTTCTCAGTATCAGAGGGAGTGCACCTTCCCTGATTTGGGTCTTTTGCTTGGTAGTCAGTCAATATGTGCTGATAGAAACCTTGGCTGGGGAAACTTGTGTCAGACTGTGGCAAGCAAGGAGGCAACTCAGTAAGCAGAAACCAATAAGGGAGAACTCAGCTACAGCTACGGACTTCTGTGTTCTTACCACTATGTGTTGTTTCTCCTTAGCTGTGAAGTTGCCATGCCAATTGGTTTATCTTCTATTCTTTGTTGTTGGCAATTACTGGATTATACAGGATGTATTACAGGAGCATCTGGAACCTGCTTAAAGCGACATTTACTGAAGGGGAAAACACTGGTGTAACTACAGACACTGTACTTACTCAAGAAAATCGTTAGCATTCATCTTGGTAACAATAAGGGCTGAACTTGTCCAGTGCAAGTACCTTTATTTCTTAATCACTATGAGAAAAACAGATAAGAATTTCCTTTATCTTAGTGTTTGTCTACATTTTACAAATCCATTTAGACTGCAAAATTCAGAATTTACAAGGATTTAAAGTCTTTATGCATTTCACTTTCTGCTTTTGTCTGCCATGTCTATATACCCGTAGCAGTTTACCATAACCTCTGTGGAGAAAAAGTATTTACCAGTTGTAGTGTCATATAACATACTTCAAAACTAAAATATCTGTGACAGATATCCTAGCACTGTTAGAATTATTGATATCAACATTTTATTAAGGATCAAATTTCTGAGGCTCCTTTAACTGGCCAACTATTTTAACAAGTTGCTGCTCAAAGTTGAAGTAATTTACACTTCCTTGAATTGAAAGCATTTTCAGAAATTTTCAGAAAAGACTTGCTACCTGTACAATTTTTTTTCATTTTTAAAGATTTCCAGCTTTTGTAATTGTACTTTGTATTAATATTATATAATGTTCACAATTTTTTTTTTGTGCTGGTGCATCAGTGTAGCAGATGTTTTGTCATTTATAAAGCTTACACGTGTGACTAGATTTAGTTTAGTTTAGCAGTTCTAAAAAGCTAATTTCATTGATTTGATTACTTATTTAAATGGATGGATGACTTTGAAATGCTCATAACCATGTGCCCCATAGAGACTTAGTGAGCAAAAATGGGCAATACTTTCACCTAACAGGGTTCAGAGAGGAGTTCTGCTACTTTCCTGCCTATGTTTTGCTGGATTTCATGAAGGACAGTTTACTTTGTAGTCTAATGACATAATCAAGGAAATAATGGCTACAACATTTTTTCCCCCATTCTATTTAGGAGCAGTGTTAAAATGTACCAGGAAAGTGAAATGTAAATCTACATGAATCAGTCCCTAAAGACAGCCTAATAAAAGGGTAATAATTTTTGTGAAGATTTTAAGGGATTGGAGGAAAGGCAAAAGTAACTGTTAGGCAACTTAGAGCAACTGAGTATGTTTATATGCCGGTGGCATTTGTGAAAGTTGAAACTACACAAGCAATGCTGTATCTTCTCTCTAACAAGAAAACCCAAGGAAACAAAAAAGGGGAAAAATGGAGTATATTTTTCCTGTCCGTGCCTTATTTAAATTAAATACAGCAGCAAATGCCAGCCATGAACTTAGATTCACCTGGCTAACGATCTGCAGGTCTCTCAAATTCCTTAAGCAGCTTTAGGCCAGGTGAAACTTGTTGGCTTTGCTATGCAGGGATTTGTGAATATAGGTTTTATTTCTTGCCATGTGAAGAAGAGTTAAGATGAACTACAAATTTCAGTGTTTAGACTACCATGTTCTCAATGTTTTTGCATGATTCTGGTTCTCCTTAAACTTCCAGAAACCTTCTCCCTCTTTAGGATATGCAGTAAGACTGTGTGTTAAAAATCAGTCTCTGCCCATTAACACTCCAGAAACATGAGCCTTCTCTTAAAGACATGATGCCATACTCATTCTTACACATAAAACCAGAAGTTGTTTGCTGCTGATTGTGTTTGGGATAAAGGTTAGTAACATTATTTAGGATGTAGGAGATAGAGAACTCATGTCTTTCTCAGTCTCAGGGCTTTTTAATCTACATCTTGCTCCTCTTTGTGGCAATTCTGTAATCATCCACTGACAAATCATGCTGGGTGAGTTGTAGGGATACTGAATTGCCATGGAACTACCAGACAGAAAACAAAGTTGCTCTATTCTCTCAGTGTTAAACTCAACCAAGTTATTTTACAGCATTGAATTAGCTGAATTAGCCTAATTTGTAAGTAAACAGAGACATAAAGAAGTGATTTTGCAACTGTTGTGGCAAATGTAATAAAGCCAGTTTAAAATAATTACCCATTGATATAATTCCCAGAAAAATTTGATATTATTTAGACAACTGAAGCATGTAGCAGCCTTGTATATTAGGCCTTTGTCAGCATAACATCACAAGTTTAAACATGGGTAATTGCTTCATTATTTTGTTGCATTAAGAGCTGTATGGTATCTGTTTCTCATCAGATGTGGTAGTTAGATGATCAAAGTATTTTACAAACACAAATTTGTTGCCTCATTGTACTTGTGAAATTAAAGAAGTATCATCATCCTCAGTTGTAAATGGGAATGCTTACAAATTACGTTTCCTACTTTTTGCATCTATGGTGACAATGTTAGAAGTAAAGCTCTTCTGGCTGCAGAATCAATGTGTCTTCCTCAGCATCATAGAATGGTCCTGCAGCTAGTTTCATCTGTAGAGAGTTCTTGTATTGAAAATCTCACTCATAATTTTTATTCATATTTAATATTCTATAATACATTTCTGCCTAAGCATCTTACTCTTTTTTTAGTAATATTCTCCACTTCTGCCTCTGCCATATATGCAGGAGTATGAAAAGATGACAATACTCCAAACTTTAACGTCTAAGTCTCCATTACAAAACTTGCCTTAAATTGGAGTGTATCTAGTCAGTCATCTGATATTTCCTACTGTAGTGGCCTGTGAGATATGATGTAGTGCTGCACAGTTATCCTAATTCTTCCTGTACCCTTGTGGAGTCCATCAAATAGAGCAGTCAAAGAATTTTGAGTTTTTAAAAGAGCTATACCATCCTTAATTTTAGGGGAGTACCAGCATTCATCCACTTTGGTATGAGTAAGAAATCGAGGTGACTGCTTATGGAGTACTGTGAATTTTATAATAAAGTGAATTTAAAAATTAAAAACTAATGAATCCATGCATTTAGACAATACCAGTCCCTTTCAACTCAAGTTCACAAATCTGGTATTAATCACAGGAATTATAGTTTTATTGAGTTTTTGATAACTTCTGTATGCATCCTTGTCAGAAATTCTGTCTTCATCTGTGCAAGATCTTGATGTTATTTGCCTTACACGTTTTCAAAACATACAAGCACTGAAGCACATAAAAAAAAAAAAAAAGAAAGAAAATCTCACAATTAGTCACATGCTTGGAGGCAGCTGTATCAAAGACCTTTGTGACCTTGGTCCTTGGTTCTCCCTCAGTTAAAAAAAAAAACCCAAAAACAAAACAAAGCAAAAAAAACCAAACCAAAACAAAACAAACCACCAAAACTTCAGTGACAGCTTTTTATCAATTAGTTGAATCCCTGCAACACCTTCAGGCGTCAGTTAAAAATCCTTTCTCCTCAGTATTGCATAAGCTTAAGACTGTCCAGAGGTTTTTTCCAACGAATGTGTATAATTTGAAGATTTGAAGAAGTTTTTTTTCTCTCTTTGTTAGATTAATGTAAACAGATCCTTTACTTTCCTGAAGTCAGTGAAGTTTTACACAGGAAAGACAAACAAATTAAAAGGCTTATTAGAGCATCACCATCAATCTGTGGCACATAGCACTGCTTCTGTATGCAGGGTGACATAAAATTAGTAAATTGGCCTAGTTGAGACAGAAGAATTCTGAGAACTCTTTTATTTCCACTCTAGTTGTAACTTCTGTCATCTGATCACACGTATATATATAATGTTTGGAGGTTTTTTGTTTGGTGGTTTTCTCTTCCTTGGGGCTAATTTTTTTTTGTTAGAAAAGCCTACTAGAGTTTCATAGTTACTTCAAGACCTGAACTTCAAATTCTATTTTTTTCCAGGTAACTGGTAGATCAGTTTAACTGGTACTTGATTGTTTCTCTGTAGTTAAAAGAATTCCTGATGAAAACTGGTATTTAAAGTAAGTCTGATCTCCGTAGTAGTCTATATCCTGGTCACATCATTTTTGGGAGGGGGAAATGGAAGAACATCTAAAATCTCTGGGTCATTTAAATAAGGGGGAAATAATAATGGAGAAAGGGATCTGCAAGAAGTTCAATATTGTAATCCACTTGTAGGCCTAAAATCCAGAGAATTTTCCTGAGAATTTAATTAAGTCACTTGTATGTCTGAATAAGCTATTTCTTGACCCATGTTTTCATATGGTGGAAAAAAGAAACAGCAATATTGACTGATCTCACAGGTGAGCATTCAAGATTAATAAATAAATGTTTTTATTAGCCTTTGAATATGAAAATTGATTTAATAGAATGAGAATATGAAAAAGCCAGGCATAATGTATAATTCTAGTAGTGTATGTGTATATACAGTTACTCTTTGTTACATGAAGTAAAACAGTTTTTGAAATCTCAGTTCTTTAAAAAGAAAACTATGATATTTCAAGTACTGGAATATAAGTCAGAACCCTGTCTTTCCCTTAAGATCCTTTGTGCTGTCTGAAAGATCCACAAAGCAACAGGGAGGACAGACTTTATAGGAGAAGTAGCACAAATGCTGTCAAAAACTAACGTAAACAAATATAAAATACAGAGAAAAATAAATTTGTTTTGCCATCCCTGTGACTCAGTGATGCATTACATTTAGTATTGTCAACCATATGTGTTTAAGGCAGAAATGTGATTGTATTTTTCTTTCATTTTACAAAATACTTGAATTCTGCACAACTCTGTATTACTGAGACAAAGGATAATAGCAAATTAGTTCAATACGTCAATAAATTACATTTCAATACAATTCATTCAATACTTTACTGTTAAAGAGAGTGAGAACAAGATAATCAAGCTCCTTTCTGGTATTCCAGGTGATCCCTTTGGCCTTGTTTTAAATACTTCATTTTTTTCTAATGAGGTTAAAGGATAGTTAGCAGGCAGTGTTGTACAAGTTTTACTGTATTTCTCTGAGTCACTAAGTACCGTGAGAGATGATGATATCTGAATTCATCAGCTTGGTCCCCATCCTTCCATCTGACATAGCTTCAGTGTCAGAAACAGGAACATAGACTCATTTAAAACAGAAGCAGCAGGATGAAAAATTATATATGCTTATTAAGACTGTGCACAACTTGGAAAAATCGTCTCTTTTCCCTTATATTCTCTGGTTCATCTTAGGAAATCACAGCTGTTCAAGTTTACAGTGATCTCTTTAGAAGTTGGACATTTAGAGATTTGTGGAAAGCTGACAAATTTGACAAATAGCATTTATAGCAACATGAGGCCAGCTACTTTTACAGATCTGGGTTTACTAAAAAATAATGCTAACAGATGTTTCTTAGCATACAACCACCTAAATAACTCATATGTTATTAAATCAGAAGCAATAAAAGAGGAGTTATTATTTAATCCATTAGTGAATATATTTCTACCAGAATGGCTTCTGTATTTCACCACAGAGATGGCTGCACTGCAGTGACAGATATGTAAGTATTCGTTATGAAGTATTTGAGCCCTTCCAAAAAGAGGATATAAACATTACTCTAACAAATAAAGAAAATGTTCCAGGCCAAATGCCATTTAGAAAAATGGCTTTCAAAAATATTTCTTCAGAAAACAGGGGGAAGTAAGCAGCAAATAGTCAGTATATTTATTTTTCTTCAAAAGTAGAATACTGTGCCCTAGAATGATTCTTCTAAAACTGCTCTCCCAGTTTTTATAGAACTTTGAAAACTGGATAAGTGAGTTAAAATGCTATTACTTCACACTGATAACTACAAACAAAAAATATTATTTTCTGAGACAAAGTTTTTACAGAAGGTTGCTTACAAGATAATTTATTTACTGATTTAATTTCTATAAGGAAAAGAGTTACTTCCAAAATTCTCTAAGGCTTAGGGAGGCTTTGTAATAAAGACTGATGACCTAGTCAAAATACTAAAATGAGCATACCAGCAAAGAGTGCATGGAGGTTAAAATTAAATAGGAAGGCTTTTAACCTGAGCTTTATGATTCAGTGTTTCTCATGCAGTAATTTACTGTAATTGAAATAAAGACACTGTGTCCTTACATGACTGATATAAATTTGGGTCTAAAACATGGGATGTCCCTCATAATGAAGTATGGGTTTGGGTGTTTCAGATATGTGTGTGGCTTCATTTGAAATTAGCTCTACAGCTGAACATTACAGGAAATGAATATGCTGAAGTTTCTTCCCATACCATAGCAGAGAGTGTCACAAATGAGTGACTCACTGCCTGAGCTGTATTTTCGGTTTGTGTTGTGTTTGGTCATCTTTCTCCTGAGTGGGAAGATGGCACATCTGGTTTCCTAAGCCCCACTTTATGTGCAGTAGCTGAGATATAGCTGGCTGCAAAGGGGAAGCAATTATAAGATGTATATCTTTCCCTTAGTTTTCCACTGGACCTATGTCAGACAGCTGGAAACCCTGCAGTGAAATTTCATTGACTGTGTGTCCTTCCACATACAGTCTGTAACATACATAGTGCGTGCAACCCTATGATACACCATAGCATGTTTCCTGTGTGGTACTCCAGTCCCCTAATGTGGCACTTGGGGATAAGGTTTAGTGGTGAACATGGTGGTGCTGGGTTAACAATTGGATTGGATGATTTTAGAGGTCTTTTCCAACCTTAATTTATGATTCTAGAGGCTGTATCATGGTACAGGTCAGTCTGTTCTCCCAGGTAATAAGTGACAGAACAAGAGGAAATGGCCTCAAGTTGTCCCAGGGGAGGTTTAGCTTGGGTATTATGAAAAGTTTCTGCTCTGAAGGGGTGGTCAAGCATTGGAGCAGGCTGCCCAGGGAAGGGGTGGAATCACCATCCCTGAAAGTGTTCAAAAGGCATCTGGATTGGCACTTGGGCATATGGTTTAATGGTGAACATGGTGGTGACCTGTTGGTCACCATTAAGTTGGACCTGACAATCTTAGAGGTCTTGTCCAAACTTAACACTTCTCTGATTCTAAGGAGAACTAGACCTTCGTGGTCTGTACACATCTGTGACAGTCTCTATCCCATCTTTTTCTTTTTCTTTGAAGATGGTCTATTTATGTAATTTCAAACATTCAAAAATTTCTCTTCCTTGATGACCATTTTAAGAGAGACACATTTCATCTTCTGCTTTCACAAAACTCATTATTTCTTCATATGAAGTTGCCTTGTGTGCTCAATCACTTCCTCTCTATGATAAATTTGTTAAACACAGATACAGTCTCATCATATTTCTTAAATTCTGTTGAACATGTATTTCTGACAAATGCTATGTGTTCACTCCAAGGCATGATGCGGTGTTAGTCATCTTTATGTATTCATACTAAAAATAGTCAGCTCCACAGCCAGCTACCTCTCTGTTAGTGGAAGCCAGCCCTGTGAGTCTGGAAGGGTGACTAACTCCTAGAGCAAACATTCTCCAGAATGCCTCCGCTTAGTCAGTTTAGCTAGGACATTTCCTCCACTCTCTAGATGATTAATGTGCTAACCATTGTCTTAAGCATTAGCTTTGTATTGGCGATGGTAAGGAGAAACATTTAGTATGAAACTTTGTTCCAAATTTAAAAGATACTCTCTAGCAAGTTACAGGGGGTATCTTTATTGTTTGTACTGTCTCATGTTCCATTTTTGCATTAGCACATGCTAAGGCATCTTCAAGCCCTGCTACAGTTTAAAAACTGTGTGTTAGCCAATAACTAGAAACAGTTGTTGAGTGTCCAGAGCCATGACTGGATCACCCTATTGCTGTAAAATTAGCGGTGGTTTTTTAACAGGTTTGAGGAATCGCTGCAGCATGTCACCACTTCACATTGGTCCCACAGACACTGAAGAGATCATTTGACCCTACAAACACTGACTAATTAAAAAAAATTAAAACTGGACAGCAAAATACATAGCACTGCCTCATAACTATTCCTGGGAAAAAATAGAGAGGAGTTTTGCTAACTTATTAAATTGTTCAACTTGTAAACGACTGTCAGATTTCATCAGGCACCATAGAAGGGGTCAAACTGATAGGAAATTTTAGTGTCTTACAAAAGAAAGTGAGAATCTTCCTGGTAGCAGAGCAAACAACTGATACAGCGTTTTATCTTCTGGACTAAGTCAGATATCTGCCATGCTGAGTAATGGTGACAGTAGTAATAAAATGCACACTGACATGTCTTTTATATGTATATACATGTTTATATATATACATATGTACACAGATATGTTTGTGTGTGTGTAAAATACTTTAATATTGATATATATAATATTAATTAAAAAATGTATGGACAAAAACTCCAGAAAATATCTGAGGTTCTTATAAATATTGGTGAAAATATTTTTAATTACCTATTTAAGTTGATACATGTGGTCTCCAGCTCTTATCTTGGCAAAATACATTCCAAGTTCTAGTTCTAAACCTACACTATAGGTTACTACTTAGTTGAAACATATTTTCAGAAACGAGGCAAACAGATGTCAAACCAAACTGATTAATAGAAAACATCCATTTGTACTTTCACCCAGAACTTTGACAGACTTGAAGCACTAATTCAACTCTGCCACACGCTTCTGGAAAGATACTGAGGTGCTGGAACATGTCCAGAGAAGGACAACAAGGCTGGTGAAGGGTCTAGAGAGTAAATCTTATCAGAAAGGGCTGAGGGAAATGAGATTGTTTAGCCTGGAGAAAAAGAGGCTCAGGATGACCTTATCACTCTCTACACCTGCCTGAAAGGAGGTTGTAGCCAAGTGGAGGTTAAACTCTTCTGTCAGGCAACCTGCAACAGAACAAGAGGACATAGTCCCAAGATGTCCCAAGGAAGGTTTGGGTTGGACATCAGGATGAATTTCTTCATGGAAAGGATTGTCAAGCATTGGAATGGACTGCCCAGGGAGGTGATGGAGTCACCACCCCTGGAGGTGTTCAAGAAATTAGACATGGAACTTAGTTCTGTGGTCTAGTTAAGGGTTGGACTCAATGATCTTGCAGGTTTTTTCCAACCTAAATGATTCTGTGATCCTGTAATACATAAAAATAATATGTTCAGAGGAAACAGATCAGAACTTATCCTACAGAAGTGTTCTGATGCTGAAAAAGATAAAAGGACTGAAATTTCAATCCTTATATTTAAAGATAGATATTTGTATTGCTATTATATTACTATTTGATGAAAAGCTGGATATGAGCCAACAGTGTGTGCTCACAGCTCAGAAGGTCAATTGCATCCCAGGCTGCATCAAAAGACAGTTGACCAGTTTGTCAAGGGAGTGGATTCTGCCCATCTGCTCAGCCCTTGTGAGACATCACCTGGAGTACTGCATTTAGCCCTGGGGTCCACAGCACAGAAAAAGATGTGGATCTGTTGGAGAGAGTCCAGTTGAGTGCCACAAAAATGACTAGAGGCTTCAGCACCTTTCCTATGAAGATAGACTAAGAATGCTCAGGTTTTTCAGCCTGGAGAAGAGAAGGCTCCAGGGAAACCTCACTGCAGCTTTCCAGTACCTTAAGGAGGCATATAAAAAGGGAGAAGAACTTTTGATACAGGCAGATAGTGACAGGACCAGGGGCAGTGGTTTTAAACAGGAAGAGGGCAGGTTTAGACTAGATATTAGGAAGAAATTTTTTACTCAGAGGATGGCCAAGCATTGGAATACGTTGACCAGAGAGGCTGTGGATTCCCCATTCCTGGAAGTGTTTTGGGGCAGGTTGGATCAGGCTCTAAGTAACTAGATGTAGTGAGTGGCATCTGTGCCCGTGGCAAGGAGGTTTGGAATGAGGTGATCTTTAAAGTCCCTTCCAACTCAAACCATTCTCTCATTCTATGATGAAGGCTTGTGTACTCAATGAATTTTGGGCATTTTCCTTCCAGAATTTGAACAAAGACAAGAAGAAACTATTGTCAGTTCATTTTGTTTCAGTGCTAGCTATTCTAAAAACAGTTATCTCTACAAAGACCTCAGAAATTAACAATTACTGTTCTTACTGAATCTTCAAAGTAATTATTTTTTATTGTTTCTAATGTACATTTTGTCAAGGACACACCACTCTTGGCTAGTTTTCTGTCTGCAGTTCACACAGCAGAGATCTAGAACACTATTAGCATGACAAACAGAAATAACACAAAGGGGCTTTATATGCAAAACAAAAAACTTGCTCATTGACTCACTGACTGTCCAGAATGTCTTAATAAATAATACCCAGGCTCCCATTCAACTACTTCCTTGCAGTCCTAAAAACTATGGCAGAGACTGTGTTTCAATGTATATACTGAAAAAGAGATACATGGTCAAGGAAAAAAAAAAATAAATTTGGAGATCAATCTTTAGCTACCTAAACAGAAATAATTTCATTTCTCATCTGGCCTTGGAAAATATCCCTCATCTGGTGTGCACAACAGTTTTAAAGTTGAATACTCCAGAGGATCAAATCATTCAGGCAGCAGAATGAGAGGCAAAACAAGAGCCAAGGATTTTGGATAAATACTACAGCTGTGGGAAATGTGTTGCAGAAATAAAAGGAGGAGGGACCAACTTGTTTTGAGTGTAATAAGCGTATGAAATCTAAAGGAAACAGCAAAACTGACTCTGATTTATACCCTAAATACCTTCATTGAATTCATTAGAGTTCCATAGGATACTGAATACATCATCTCAGAAATTGGTTGGTATATGATGGCTGTGAATAAGATAGAGGGAATTCTGCAGAAATACCAGTCTTTTTTGTCTTGAGATTTTTGTATTATATTATTTTAGAAAACTTGTAAAGAGGCAGTCTCAGAGTGATAGCTAGCACCAACAGTATTGCAAGCAGGTGTTACACAGCTCCCCACAATTCCTCTGCTGCTCTCAATTTGGATCACTCAAGGCTGTTAATTCTGTAATGAAGTCGGTAGTGCTTTTGTTATGCGTACAGATGTGCAGCACTGAATAGAAACAGATCTCAAGATTGTTTCCACTTTAGATATCTTGCCCTGCTTTTGTCTGAACCTTTCTAGTTTTCCATGCTTTCCAGTCCTCTGTGTTTGTAACGTGAAAACCAAAATGGGCTGATTTTCACCTGGGGACTGTTTCTGCTACTTCAATTCTGCTCTATGTACCATTTCTTCCTGTTGACTGTGCTGCTTTGAATCTCTCAAGTGAGTTCTCTTATGCCGGGGACTTTGTTGCCCTCTGTCTTGCCTCTTCACAATCCCCATATGATTATGTTTGGGCATTACTATGGGATGAGTATTGCTTCATACAGAATCTTGCCTCCTGTCTGTCAGGGAAAAAATGCAGTTCTCTCTTCAGCCAAAAGGCAGAGAAACAAATAGTGAATCCTTATTCACAAGGAAACTGTGTTTTATTTAAGATACATCATGTCTGAAAATATACACATAGCAGCAGTTGTGACTTCCTACATCATACCAAGTGTCTCTGAGCCTGAGCCATCCATCTGAAGTGGTCTTCTAAAGTTTCAATGACTTTAAGTATTTCCTATGAGCTTCTACAATTTTTCCTAGCTTTGCTGGAGACTGGAGATGGAAATCTGAGATAATCCCAAAGGAGACCTACTACTCAGAAAGATCAAGAACTACACAGGCTTGTTTTCTGGTGTTCCTTTACCTGATTGTTTAATCAAAAAGGAGGAATCTCTGCCAAACCCTCAGTGCCCCCTTTCTTGTTTCAAAGGATCTCTTGGTGCAGCTTCATCACAATCTTCACATACCTTGTATCTGCTTGTTTTACATACAACTCAGGCCAGGACCACGTCTCCAAGCCTGGTTAAAAATGAAAAATGCTTCAGGATAGGATCATATAGAAATAAAATTTTCCATGTTTTCAGCCTGCATCTTAAAGGTTAGGCAATGTCATATAGTTTATTTGAAAGCAACAGTCTCCTAAATAGTACTGTAATCATTGTCTATCTGAGACCAGATATCCCACATGTGTTTAGAAATATAATAATATTATATTCCTTATGGTATATGTCAGTTAAAGTTCCAGGAAAATTCACAATGGCATTTTACCAAAACTGAGAACATAATTTTTATTATTTTTAAACTTTTATTTTTAATGAATCATTAACAGGGAGCTAATCACTGGGACACTAGACATAGTACCTGAAGCATATTCCAGGCTGCCTTGGTATGGTAAGACTACATTGTGATTTGAAGTAAGAACAGGCTTTAAAAATAAAATGTTGAGCTGGAAAGCAGGATTGGGAGGGATATACAGTGGGAGACATTGAGTGTTGATGACTGATACAGGGAAAAAATTCCCTAGGATGAGAAAATGAAAAGATGAAAAGTCTTACTGTTATTTGTCCCACTGCTATTCAGTAGCAAAACATCGCTTTTGCTAATCCCCTTGAATTTCAAGTACCATTCAATATCTGCAAAACAGACATGGGAAATACATACCTGGAATGCCTGGTGGTTCATGTTTAACAAAAATTCATATTGCTAAGTTTTAAAATTAGATGTTTCTTACTGATTCATGCTGCTGTTGTATTTACCACCTGCCAAATACATTACTCATGAATAGTACTTTTTGTAAAAATCCTCTTTTCTGTTAGTCCAGCTTTATAACACATGTAGCAAACAGCTGAGGCAATAGGAATGGACTAGTGCATGGAGACAGACTTCACTAATAACACCAGGCAGTACTGATAGTTAGCTTAAGGTGTTATCATTTAGAATACAACTAGTGTGGGCAGGAGACTGTCTCAGCTTTAAGTGCCAAATGCACTGCAAGCAGACCCCAAGTCACATAATAATGTGTTGACTTTTGCACGCAGTTTCTTCAGAATGGGAATCAACTCCTTAAGTGATATTTGAGTCCCAGCCATCAATCCAGAGTCCAGTGCATTTGGCATGCAGAGAAGGGGTCAGCACTGCGGTGGGGTGACCCTGGCTGGATGTTAGGTGCCCATGAAAGCCACTCTGTCATTTCCTTTCTCAGCTGGGCAGCAGAGACAAAATACAGTGAAAGGCTCATGGAGAGAGATAAGGACAGAGAGAGATTGCTCACCAGTTACTGTCATTGGCAAAACAGACTCAACTCAGGGAAATTAGTTTAATTTATTACCAAATAAATCAGAGTAGGGTAATAAGAAATAAAACTAAAAACATATCCCCCTATATTCTTTATGGACTTCACTCCCAAATTCTCTACCTCTTCACCGCCACCAGCACAGGAAGATGGGAAATGGAGGTTGAAGTCGGTTCATCACACATTGTCTCTGCCACTCCTTCCTCCACAGCGGGTACTCCTCACACTCTTCCCTTGTTCCAGTGTACAGTCCATCCCATGAGAGGCAATTCTCCCCAATCTTCTCCAATGTGACTCCGTCCCATTAGCTTCAGTTCTTCACAAACCATGCTGCAGAACTTCTCCAGCATGGGTTTCCCACAGGATCTTCCCACAGCCTCTTCCAGGCACCCTCCTGCTCCAATATGGGGTTCTCCACAGGATGCAGGTGTATATGTGCTCCATATCCACGGGTTGCAGGGGGACAACCTGTCTCCCCAGTCTTCACCACGGGCTGCAAGGTAATCTCTGCTTCAGCACCTGGGGTACTTTCTCCATCTCCTTCTCCACTGACTTTGGTTTCTGCAGAGTTGTTCTTCTCACATATTCTAATTCCCTTCTAGTGACTGTTGCTGATTTTGTGCAGCAACATTTTCCCCTTCATAAGCATGTTACCCCAGAGGTGCAACTTTCTTGGAGCTGCCTGGCATTGGCTCTGCCAGACAGAGGGGAAGCTTCTGGCAGCTTCTCACAGAAGTCACCCCTGTAGCCACCAAAACCTTGTCACACAAACCCAATACAAGCACTAAGTTCAAATTAAAATAGAGGAAAGGATAAAGCAAGAAATGTTTTCTACTTATCACCGACATTTATAGAAGGTGAGATTTCAACAAGATGCAGAGAAAGCATGATGCAGAAGGAACTTTTTTCCCCCCCCTGAGCTATTGATTTTCTGTAGTAAACTGTTAGATGTAGTATCAGTAACATTAGGATCCTAGACAGCAGGCAAAAGAAGCAACTGTAAAGTGAGCTGTTTAGGCAGCAATATCTTTTCAAAAGAACCAGCAATCCAAGATGTTTGTCATAAAGGGTGGAAATCAAAATGAGGGAAGCAAAACAGTATCAAAGCTACCTACTCTCATGAAATCAAGATTAAATCCATATGAACAATATACAGAGCTTTTAGGACCTTACTTAACATGCTTAAATGCAGAAATATAGCTTTGAAAGCTCGATAATTTTTTTAATATGGTTAATTAAAAAGTATTGTGAATATACTTGGAAAGCCAATGGACAGCTCCATGCCGCTGGATCATGATTTCAGGAGAAGGCCAAGTTACCAATTTTCTCTTTTCTTCATTCCAGGGGCTTCTCTCCCAAAGCTGGAGGTGATCAGTATGTTGGCAGAACTTGTCCATTTTTGCTTGGGAGGAAATAAGGAGCAGCCTGTATTGCATGTATGAAAGGTAGTTATGAGTTGCTTTGGTTTTTTTTGGGTTTTGTTTGTTTGGTTGGTTTTTGTTTTTGGTTTTTTTTTTAAATAAACATAAATAGGGTTTCTTTTAATAGCAGTAGGTTTTCTTTTGTTACTTTTCTTATGTTGCCATTTCAAATATTTTCTATAGAATTATTCTTAAAGTATATACACATACATACACTGAAGAAGTTCACAGTTCACACATGAGAATTTTTTCACGAACCTCAAAAAAAAGGGGGAAAATACTACTCTCACATCTGGCAGTCATTTGTTCATCATGGAACTGTGCATCTGAAAGTATTGCATAATAGATATGCTGGGCCAAAATCATCCTGGGTGTAACAGTACTGACGTCAATTCCCTTACACCATGAAAGAATTTTTTGTGTAGAATGCAAACTGTTATCATGAAAGACAGTGGAAGTCTTTACTATGGAAGCTTCTTCTCTTTATTTTTTTTAAACAGCTGGCAGCTGGTAGACATTGGCTTGCTGGCCAAGTGCAGTAAATGAGATGGACCATGAAAATGAACAACTATGAAGGAAAATGAAGGTCATTCACATAGGAACGGGACTGTATTGAGTTTTCCTACTTGAAAGAAATGGGAGAAAAGGAACAGAGGGACAGTTTAAAAAAAAAAAAAAAAAGGCATGTCATCTTAGGAAGCAATTATAAAATCATGATTTTCACCAAGAAAAGAAGCAGATTGTTATAATCCATTGCAGCCACTTCCAGATTAAGCTTTTTCGTAGTGTGGTCATACAAATAAGAGCTAATGCCCCATACTGTTTAACACCTTCATTAACGATCTGGATGATGGGGCAGAATGTGCCCTCTGAAACTTTGCAGATGATATATCAGATAATTGTGCTGACATTAGGAGATATCTCAACAAAACAATGGCAATCTCACAAAGTTCAACAAAGCGAAGTGCAAACTTCTGCACTGGGGGAGAAATGACCGCATACACCAATACAAGCTGGGGCCAACTGGCTGAAAATCACTTTATCAGAAAAACACCTGCACATACTGGTGGAGCAGAAGTTGAAGACAAGCAAGTGATGTGCCCTTACATCAAAGCAGGCCATCAAACCAATACCTTGAGCTAATTAGGAAGAACATTGCCAAAAGGCCAAGGGAAGTGATCTTCTCCCTCTACTAAACATCACTGAGGCCATATTTGGAATGTGAGATTCACTTCTGGGCTCCCCAGTACAAGAGACACGGACTTCATAGAGGCAGTCCAGCAAAGGACCATGATAAAAAAATTAAGAAACTGGAGCATCTTCTGTACAAGGAAAGGCTGAGAGGACTGCAGTTTTTCAGCCTGGAGAAGAGAAGGCCCAGAGGACATTGTATCAATGTGTATAAATGCTTAGTGGTGAAGGACAGTGAAGAAGACAGAGACAGTATCATCTCAAGTGGTGCTCGGTGAAAGGACAAAAGGCAATGTCGGGCAGGAAATGAAATACAGGAAATTTCACTTACACATAAGAAAAGAACATTTTTAATGTGGAGCCGGTTGAACAGAGAAGTCATGGACTCTGCCCTTCAAAATCATCAAAACTCACCTTGACAAAACCCTAAACAATTTTAATTGTTGCTCTAACCAATCCTGCTTGAGCAGGAGATTCGACTGAATGATCTCCAGAGGTCACTTCCCAGCAGAAGATTCTGCTACGGTGCATAAAATCCACTGAACAGCACAGGGGATCATTACAAGCTGATATGGGTGTGGCCAACATGTAATAGAGGAAGAAGAGTTGATTTATCTTAAATTGAAATGTGGTACAGCTGGATCTGGGTGGATGCAGTATTAATCATGATTAATACTGACTTTTTGCCAGATTATGTTTTTTGGCCAAAACTATTATTCTTGTCTTACCTACTGTAATACAGTTTTTGCCTTCAGAAGGTATGAATTGTAATGGGTCAAATGATACACAAGAGCCAAGCAACCATGTTTTCTGATGCTGACATGTTTCATATCTTCAAATAACTATTAAATCTTTCTGTGCTTATCCAAGTGTACTATGAGGATAATTATGGCTACCTGTTACAAAGCAGTTTAGGATGATTACTGCAAGTTTGTCTGAAAACACAGAGCACTCTTTTGTCTGATGTGGAAAGTTTATGAATATCTCAGAAGGTTGGATTTCTCATATATATAATGTGTTGACATTTGACATTTTTATATTCAACAGCTGACAATTCTAGTAATTTTTTTCATCCTCAGTCCCAACTCCTAAGGCCTTCTCTCTCCATCTTTTTGCAGGCAATTGAAGAAGAGTAGCTTCATGTATCCCCAAAGTCAATTCCTTGGCAGCATGGCCTATAGTCGTTGTTATACAGTTCTCTGTTTTGATTAGGAACAGACCGAGAACTCCAAAGATCACAATGTTCATGAGTAGCTGAAAGAGGCTAGAGGGATATGGATGAGGAAGAAAAGGCATCAATCTGAAACAAACGCAGTGGAGCAGCTGTCTAAATTGCATTTTTCAAGACTATTTTTGAAAGAAAGCTGACAAAACAATTCTGATTTGTTCACAAAGTTGCTTCCAGTAAGGGAGTGGCCAAAAAGGAGTTGGGGTATGGATGGAGACTAAAACAATTAGCATTGATGATTTGAAATACTGTGTGCAAGGTGTACTATTTTGTACTATATCTCAAATGGTTGCTTGAATTGAGTACATACTGTTAGCTGGAAAACACAGGGTGTTTGCAATGCTTAGGATTTTCTCAGAACTGACATACTTGGATGTCCTGGAAACAGGGATCATTTACTACGAACAAAGAGTAAATTTTTCAGCCATACCTATGTGGTGCAAACAGAAGACATGTACCATTTTAAAAAGGACAGGAGTAATTTACAATTCTTGTGCTGCTATTTAGAATTTAAATCTCCAGCTACATCACCTCTCTTGGTTTTAAGGCGACTGGTCCTCCCCCCTTGTCAGCAGAGAGGTTCCTGGAAGCACCCCCTAACTCACAATGTTAAAAACAGGCAGACTCCTTTAGCTGACCCTTGAATTTACCTGCTGGTTTTGCCTGATGTGGATTGGGAGCCATTCTATTAGGGAAGGTGAATTTCTTGCAGAAAGGTCATGGCAAATGGGAAAATCTATACCTGAAAGAACTGGCTGATGGCTGCAAAATTATTATTTCTCTAAGTCTTATGATGTTGAATTCTATTTCTTAAATCCAGAGTTTTTGTACGCTAAGAAAGGTACACATACATCTTCCTCAGAGCAACAGTTCTGATTAACAAAAATATTACTGTTGAAACATAAGACATTATAAGGACTTAGGCTCCACTCATATAATAAAATCTTATTAATCACACATCTCAGTAAACCTTAGCCACAGAATTCCAGGGTCCCATTGTGGGTTTGGTGCAATAAATGGAATCTTTGCTAAAAACAGAACTTTACCCTTAGCCCAAAATCAACTTAAATTGTTTCACAGATCACCTATGGTTTTTGCAAGTAATGCCTGTAATTTACTAACTTATTGCCCTGTGCAGAGGAAACAGCATGAGTCAGCTTCCTCTTCTGTTCCTCTCTGTCTCTGGGCTCCTGACCCTCCTGAAAAGGAATTCCTGAACTTCTCCGAACAGAGGCTGCATTTGCTGCTGGTACTTCCAGTAGCCACCAAACTAAGAGTAGATTGTTGCATCACATCTTAACTCAAAATGCTAAATCAGGTCCTTGCAGCTAGGAATACTACCAACTCAAAAAAGACTTTTTTTTTTTTTTTTTAAGTCTGTGCAGCTCTTTTTTAAAGACTCATCATTTAAAATGTATCTGCTGAATAACTTTTGTGTACGTTTTACTCAAACTTCTGATCCTTTCGATTCTATTCAGTGGGAACAAAATCAGGATACAGACTCTGTATCTGTATACAAACATAGGCAAAATATATTAAGGATATATCCCTTATGAAGTTTACATTGAAGTTGGATGTGAATTTATATTTTTACATTGTTCAGCTAGCTTGCTTCAAGAGACATTTAAATTAATTAAATTGAGCTACAGCAATATAAACTTGTTGCCAGAGAGCAAAAAGTATGTGTGTGTGCACATGCACAGCTTTGAATTACAACTATTATTTCTTTAATTGAGCAATTTCAGATTGCAAAAATCAACATTTGCAACTTCAAACACAAAACATAAAAAAACATACTCAGTTTGGTCGCAAGTTAACCACATAGTGACTAAATATAGCATCAGCTAGTCTTCAAGATGTGTCCACAATAACAGATTACTCAAAATGTTCTGCTGCTATTCCCTACCTAATATCATGCCTTCAACAAAATGTGGAAGTTTAAAATATCTCTGTAATTATGGTAAACAGACAACAATCACTAAAATTGCAGAGTACTGTCTGGTGCTCCTAACATACAGGCTGTATATAGAAAGCTAAATTAAACCATTCTGCCTACCATGGGTAGTCAAAACATACTGGATTCCAGGTGTTGGTGAAGCACAGGGAAACCGTATTTTGAGTGAGATATAAACTCTAACCCTAACTTTCATAAAGATTTTCAGATAATTTCTAATTCTGAACAATTAGTGTATATTTCCTTACTAACTTTGCTGAGTATTTTCACAGACATTTTAAAATGTAGAAGTCATTAGATGAATGACACCATTTCCTCTTGCTTACTTTCTTTCGAATAGGTATATTACTCAATGTCAAAAAAACTTTATATAGCACTCAAGCCAAATTCCTTTTTTAAAATGAAAGCAATAAGATGCAGGTATCTTTTAGTGCCTATCCACTCGTGTTTTAAGGAAAACACTCCTTATTTCCGGGCATGGCTTCCACCCCTCCCTGCCTGTGACCCTGACAGTGCCCTTCTGCTTACGTACAGCAGCCTTTGAGTGAGAACAGGAAGAGGCAAATCAAGGAAGCAGCTGTTCTCTGAATCACAATCCTCTCTGGATTTCTCTATTAAAAAAAAAAAAAATAGTAGGAAGATAATGCAGAGCAGAAGCATAATATTCCTGGAAGCCACCTCAGCAGCTGCTACCAAGAAGACTCACCAGCACAGTGATAAAGATGGATGCAAGTGCACATAAAGTTTTGTCTTCACAGATTGAGGGTCTCTTTCACTTTGGTTTGAACAATTCTACAGGGCTGGATGGCTACAAATTCACAGAGTCATCTGTAAAAGTGATCTATTAGAAGCTGCCTTAGTTTGGCTCCAGAAGTTTCTCTTCTATCGCTCTCTGAATAAAGACTTCACAATATGGTTCCACTTTCAATATTTTCAAAGAATATTAATGTACAGTATTGTGTTCTTGCATTTAAGAACCACTTCTGCCTTTCCTATTAAAATATGTATCCATTTGCAGTCCGCTTTCTTCCCTAAGTGAGCATGTTGAGGCCAAAATCTAGTATCAACACCCTGTGAACAGTTTGACAGACACCTGTGAAAAATTTATAACTTGAATAATGATTCTCTTTCAAATTTAGAAAAAGCTTTTCTTTTTCATTTTAGAAAGACCAACTTGCACTGTATTCCTCTGAATGCAGATTGTCGGTTTTTTAATTAGTTCATATACTTTTTCTGTGAAAGGGGCTGTAACATATACTGAATTCCAAAATACAGTTTCTTTTGTCTTTCATACAACAGATGAACCAGACCATTTCTGTACCAGATACTCTCAAGATACTTGTAAAATAGCCAAAACTCAGAGCCATATGTTCTGAAAGGCTTAAAAATGCCAATGAAACCATAACCTACAAAAATTATCCAAGTTTTCAGGCCTGAGACCTGACCTTCTGTTCAGGTATTGCTTGAAATTTTATCAGCAATTAGAAGTAACTAGCAAGAGCTAAGATCATAAAATCATAGAATATCCTGAGTAGGAAGGGACCCACATGGATCACTAAGTTCAACCCTTGGCCCTGCACAGGACACCCCAAGAATCACACCATGTGACTGAGAGTGTTGTTCAAACACATCTTGAACTCTGTCAGGCTTGATGCTGTGACCACTTCCCTGGAAGCCTGTCGCAGTGCTCAAACATACTCTGGGGTAAGAACCTTTTCCTAATATCCAACCTAAACCTCCACTGAGACAACTTCAGGCCATTCCCTCGGGTCCCACCATTGGTCACCACAGAGAAGAGATCAGTGCCTGCCCCTCCTCTTCCCCTCACAAGCAATTTGTGACTGCAATGAGGTCTCCCCTCAGACTCCAAGCTAAACAGACCAAGTGACCTCAGTCTCATATATCTTCACTCCTAGACTCTTCAGCATCCTTGTAACCCTCCTTTGGATAGTCTCTAACAGGTTTATATCTTTCTTATACTGTGGTGCCCAAAAATGCACACAGCAAAATTAATGTAAGCTCTCCTACATTATTAGAATCATAAATGACTGTGCTTTTACCTTTTCCTCTGCTAAATTGTACCAAATATTGAAAAGTACATTCATTCACAACTGATCAATTTTCATGTAAATACCAGAAAGCTTCTTAGAATTAATTTCTTCTCTCAGATGCCATTTCCCTTGTGCTATTTGGAGAAAAAAACCAGCCATTAATGGCTCTCCTTCCTGGCTCTTAGTTCCTTCCTTTCTGCTTTTACTGAGAAATTGTCTTCTGTGTGATCCTCTTGAAAAGTAGAAACACAGTTATTGTATCATTTATGTATCAAATCAGATGCAGACTCACTTAGATTAAGGGATATTAATGTTCCCTAGAAGAGCCATTTGTTGTGTGCTTCTACAGTATAGTCATACAGTTCTGAACATTTACCTACACTCTCCCTTTCCCCCATTCAACTCAAGGTTTTTTTCCCATAGTCTAGTGTGTTTTCATTAAAGGAATCCAGAAACTCCTTTCAGGGGTCAATATGAAAAGAATTTATAGAAGGCATGTACTCAAACTACAGGAGTAAGCTAGTGAGCAATGCCACTTAGCAAAATAAATCCCTGCCACTTAATTTAGCGGCCTCTTCAGAAAAACTACGTGCCCCGTACCTGGAAGTGTTCAAGGCCATGTTGGATGGTGCTTTGAGCAACCTGGTCTAGTGGAAGGTGTTCCTGGCCCTGGCAGGGGGGATACAACTGGATGATCTTTAAGATCCTTTTCAACCCAAACCGTTCTATGATTCTATAATTGTGCCTTCTTGCAAAATCCTCACATACCTTTAATGAAATAATAAATGCATATGTCTAATAGAAGCAGTTACATTGCAGAAGAGTGGCTGTTTTGAGCATATAGAACAGGTCCTTACATGTTGAGGACAGTTTTACACTCACATTTTAGATTTCCAGTGTCTGACATGAAACCAAAAATATATGACCACAACTTACTTGCAGTATGTTTGTGGACAACATACAAAGTACATTGACTTCATTGGATAAGTTTTTAAGTATGGATGCTAATACTTTTCATAATGTGGAAGATGATGAAAAACCAAGTCCCCTCTGTTCTGACATTACTAAAATTTTATTTTAAATTCCCTTTGTGGTAATTTCTGTAGACTTTTTCCCATATATTTTGCATGTGGTACTAATGTGGGCAGAAAAAACCCCTATCCTACAAAATTAATCCTAGTTAATTACTTAAAACATTTATTTCCTCAATTAAGCATCTCATGAATCCATTAATTTTCATTGTAACTTAGGGTTCTGAATGGATAAATAACTTTCAAAAAAGAGCTTGGATGCCTGACTTGAATATTTTTTTAAAATCATCTTTTGTTATCTTTAGCATTAAAAAAAAAAAAAGGCACACATTCCTGTAATATTTCATCAAGTTCTGACTAACAGAGAGTCAGAAATGTTCTAAAATGTATGATTACAAACAGGCATAAACTTTGAGACATTTTTGTGGTTTCGGAGAAAACTGACTTTACTACATACATCGGAAAGTCCCACCAAGAAGCCACTTCTGTATTTTCAGGAAAGTAAGCAAAAGAGCCTACTGCAATTTTTCTATTGTAATTTATTTATTCTATGCCACATAGTAAGTAGAACTTTTTGATTATAGGTGCAGTATCTAGACCAAAAGATATTATTTGAATATAAAAGATTTTAAGAAACCCAACTGTTCTCAAAAATTCTGAGACTGATTCTAATGGCCTTATATTCAGTGACACTGTGAATAGTGGTGGGGTTCAAAGCTTTGCAGCTATGAAACTAAGGCACAATCACAGTCATTCTCCTATGTACTCTGTTTTACTTCCTTTTTCTGGAATGACTGTCCACAGAGACTACCTGACAGATGAAAAGTAGTAGGATATGCCATAATACACCCTCAGAAAAGTCTTGATTAAAATGGTGACTGGAGGAGTAGTAGACTAAATTAGATTGCAGTTTGTGAGCATAAGAACAGCTATGCTAGATCTGAAGGACCATGTAGCTCCCCACCCTGTCTCCAGCACTGGTCAACAGCAGGGACCAGCAGAAGAGTGCAAGAACAGGAGGAGTAAATTATCAACATTCCCTGGTATTTGGAAGATCCAGACAATCAGCAGTTTGGAATTTAGTAATTTCTTTACATAAGAGCCTAAGGTTTGTCTAGTCCCATACTCTATCTCCAATAATGTCCATAGCTAAATGCATAAAACCCATTAAAAGTGGATCAAACATATACTCTCCAGCACTTTCTCAGCCTCATGACTCCTTCAGATTTGAAGACTTCCTAATTCTGATACCATTTGTTCAGTAATCCAACAGGTCTCTCTCCTGGTTAGCCAACATTTCCCTGAAATCCCATAAACCTCCTGAATCCACAGTGTCCTGTTGTAACAAGTTCCACAAGCCTACTAGCCATTCTGCTTTGAACTTAACTGCTAATAACTTAATTTCATGGCCACTACTTCTTGCAATTGATAGAGACTGCAAACAATTAGTCCATGTTAATAAATGTCAGAAGGATTAAAATTACAGTCAGTGGGATTCTGACGTAGCTCAGAATCACATTTCCCCTTTTCAAAAAGCAAATGGCTTCATCATGTCTACTTTCTGCATTAACAGAAAGGAAAATCTCCTTCCTTTCTTTAAGAAGGTTTTACAGATCAAAGGCTTTTCCTGTTCCCTCAAAGTTTCTGGATTTCAATAACACTTTCTGTCTAATGCTTCTGGCAATCCAGAAGCCAGGCAGAAGCCACTTGAAAGATTTTAAGCACGAGTAATGAATCTGCTTCTGATCCTGAGCAAACAGATAAGGAAACTTGGGAACAATACTTTTTGTAATGATACAGGTATCAGACAGAAACTCACAGCTGCCAGACTCAAGGTAAATCATTAAGGACACTTTGACTCTGTCCCAGCCAACTTCTCAGCGATATTGCAAAACTGTGAGAGTTGGAATGAACCCTAAGCTTCACAGTTAGAGATCATGACAGGGGGATCACAGGTGGAAGTGTTAAATAGAAATTATGTGTTTCATATCATTGCTGTGCAATCTTTGCACCTTTGTGTTGAGAAAATTTGAGTTCTGTAGGACTAACAGAAAATGGAAGGAAAGAAGAATATTTTTCATATTGGCATAATAAGTACTTTGTTTCTGTCATGTTTCTCCCACTGAAAGAGTGATGTGCTTACATACTTCATACAATCACAGGACATGCACAATGTTGAATGTCTAGCAGCAGTTGAAGACATTGTTCCTTTGTTCAGCTGCCTCTTTGGTGTTCTGAAAGCATCTGTCTTCTTGTAATGTAGGATGCTTTTTCACATTAATACCTCACACTTTGTTCTTGCTTTCTGTTTTTATAACAAAGACCCCAATGGCTTACCTTACTAAAAGTAAACAATTGTATAGAGTAGGCATTTCTGTAAGGCTTTAGTTGTGGAAAATGTAACCATTGGTGAGGATTCACAGCAGAACCGCCCTGTCATTCTGTACTCTGCTACTCCCACATCCAGCACAGTGCTGTGTGCAGTGTCATGGCCTTACCTCACATAAGCCTCCCATCTGATAAGATATGACAGCTGAGCTTGCACACGAAACTACGCTTTACTGAAATATTAGGGTTTGTTATGCATAGTGACAAGCTGATGAACTCTTAATTAGCTGCTCTTTACGAGTGCCTGCATTTACAGTAGATCCTAATTCATTTGCTTCTGCCTATACTACATCTCCCTATGCCAAATGTGGATTATACTGCAACTGGTATCCTCTTGTGTGTGCATATAGAAAGGATGATTAGCTGTAAAGCCTTCTGTGGGACATTTTATATGGAAAACTACTTACAAAATATACAGGGTTACACCAGACAGCTGCCTAAATTCTAGAATGAATAGCTACTAACCATTTATATGCCAAGATTGCCATTCACAGTTACTTTATAACTGCATCCAGACTACTAAAGCAAAAAAAGTTATTTGGCAAGTAACAGTTTCCTAATTCACAGTTGCCCTGGTACTAAATAGTATACCAGCCCAGCACAGGAGTTATGCCTTTTCTCACTTTACCCAACACTCTGATGTACCATGTCATCACTCGAAATTTTGGAAAGCTGTTTCTAACTGGATACTTCCCTTTGTGATAATAAAAATTATTCATATAGTGATATAGCATCCTAAACATTATACAGTGTTTTTCAGAACACACTGGATACTTGTGCTTTAAGACCGCTCAGTACTGTTCTATAATTAAACATGGTTTGCTCAAAAGAGGGTTAAAAAAGGCTATACATTCCTGAGGGCTGCTAATAAAATTACCTCTAATGAGATGTATGTGAAAAAGATGTAAATATAAATTTGTCCTCTTTGCAGTGGAATCAGTAAAAGCACTTCTGACACAATTCCTTTCAAAGAGACATGACTTTCTTTTAGAACATATTTTTCTGTAAAGATACTGAACAAAATTAAGCTGTGCTCAGAAGCTCTTGGTGTCAGAGATACCTGTTACATTCCGTCTTGGAGAAGCAGTGAACACAACTGTAATCTATTCTTCTGCTGGAGTCCCTTGTCACTCCCACAATAAAAACAACTGTGATGAGTAGATGCAACTTCTACTTTTATTTATACTGCTTTTTTATTATTATTTATTTACAATTGTGTGTAGATTTCACTCTATTTTAAACTGCTCTGTCACAGGTCATAATTTATGTTTCCCCACCCTCTCTTTTAATTTGCATCCAAATCATAGTAAAGTATGTGAAAGAGGAGGCAAATAAATAAGAAACAGTGCAGGATCTTTCACTAGAATAAAAGAATTTTTCCCTCTTTAAATTCTGGAAAGCTTTGTCTGTGAATCTAGTAGGTGACCTTATCTCTAAAAATCCACAAGCGCACTCTGAACTCCTAATTCCCTGACACTTTCGCTTTAATGAAGTAGAAAGAGTTACCAAATGATCCTTGTGACTTGTTACTGAATTTACTTATCCAGTTATTCGTCTCAGAACTTGAAATGACAGGTAATAATAATATTCATCCCACCTTGCCACCTGCCTGCATTGTAATTTTTTACCTCTCTAAGCTTTTCCTTATCAGATGGACATGGGAGTAACAGCTGAACTTCCTTAGTTTGGCTGTCAAACTCTTTTTTTTTTTTGTGGGAATTGGGAGACCTACTAGTCTTATACCTTCTGCATATTCAGATTTCTTCTCCACGGACACCCCCTTGTCATGGGGGAGAAGCTTGTGTGCCCTTATGAGGTTGTGAGCTATACTGGCGGAGGGTGGTTTATGCCTCCGGTACGGTCTCCCATACTGGTCAGGTCT